>BCGQ01000002.1:613553-1044115 GCA_001599355.1 Nakazawaea peltata
TTGGGAAATAGCTGATCCTTATCTATTACGGTACACAGAATAAAGTTTGGGGGGTTTACTTTACGAGATAAAAGGTTGCATGTCATTTATTTGGAGTCTTGGCCTATATGGGTCCATTCATCTAAGTCTTGTAAGTCTTGTTGCTCTCTATCTCCACCCATTCTGAGTTTGGAGTCATCTCTATCGACGGCTTTCTCTGGTCTCCATCTCCATCTATCTCTTTGTTCTTCTGTCAAAGACAGGTCTCCGAATTCGACTACCCCAGCAATATATTTACCGATTACAGGCATGAATTTAAAACCGTGACCCGAGTCTCCAGTACCTAAAACTAAGTTTTTGTGGTCTGGATGTACACCGATCAAGAAATTTCTGTCTACTGTATCGGTACACCAACAAATTCTAGCAAACGTGAAAGGTCTGTCGACAAATTGAGGAATAGTAATTCTCATCAAATCTCTAATTTCCTCTTCGGCTTGTTTAGGAATTTGCTCTCTTACGTAGGGAAGAGAAGTTTTCTCTCCATTTTCCTCTACATAATTGGTGAAACCTGGACATTCGTTACAAATTTTGACCTCACCATTTGAATCAGGCTCGAAAAAGAACCCATGTTCGGAATTAATAATAACAGGAGTATCTTTGAAAATTTTGATTTCTTCCTCAGTCAACTTAAAATGAGCATATGTCCAACATTTGGCCAATAATTGGTTAGCCCATTTCAAGTTCATCGAAACAGAATTGGCCCCCGCACTAAGCACAAATTTAGATCCAGTAATTAAAGTACCACTCTCTAACTCTAAACTCTCGATATCACCATTTTCGGCGAAATTGAACTTCTTAGCCCCATCAACGATGAATTCACCTCCCAATTTAGTAATCTCTTCAGAGGCACTGATTAAAGAGTTCTTAGCATGACCCCAACCACAGTTGAATTTTTGGAAATAACCTTCCCAATTCTTAAAATCTCCTGTAACACCAGGGTGGTACTTGCTGAAGTCCTCCTTGGTCTTGAGCCATGGCAACTTGTCCTCTGGTATTCCATATCTCTCCAATTTCTTGGTTCTCACCTCCTTTTCTTTCGAAATACTACGCTCCTTACTTCCAGTGTAAATAATACCAACCTCATGGAAACTCTCTTTGAAAACTGGGTCAGATTTCCACGACTCCAATGACTCCAAAGCTAAGTAGTAGTAGAAGTCGTCGCTGTAGTCGGAATGGACTAATTTGTTGACATCACAGGCGGCAGAGAATCTAGATGGCTGAGGGTACTTGTCGACCACAGTAACATTCTTGTATCCGTCTCTTAACAAATGTAAAGCTGTGGATAATCCAAAGGTACCTCCTCCGATGACCACGACTTTCTCATCCACAGATAACTTTTCTAATTTTGAAGTCAATTGTTCGACACTCATTTCCCTAACACTTCAATAACACTAATACTGGGAGTATCCTCTACTTAAATACCTTTCTGGAACGGAACGACCTCCCAATCCAATCTTCGGGTCAACCCCACCGTCGATGGGATCGACCTTCCCAGGTGAAATCTACAATCGTGCATAACGTGAGCAATTTACAATTTCCGAGATACAATAAATAGTCTATTCACATTAGTTATTAACCCAAGAGTCTCAAGGTCCATTCGACTGTAGTGAAGGTTCCAGCACTACAAGGAATTGCTCTAAGCATAGTAGGAGTCAAACCTCTCCAAAATCCAAAAAATCCTTCTTTGAGGTAAATTGTTCTTGCAACATTGAGGATCGACCTGTGGTATTTGGGATTTTTGAAGTCATCTGAATGAAGTCTTGTTTTAATTAAGTCTAATGGGTACGAGAAGAACCATAACAGTTCACCGGCAA
Source organism: Nakazawaea peltata (assembly GCA_001599355.1). Taxonomy (NCBI): domain Eukaryota; kingdom Fungi; phylum Ascomycota; class Pichiomycetes; order Alaninales; family Pachysolenaceae; genus Nakazawaea; species Nakazawaea peltata. The sequence continues at coordinate 615,407 of BCGQ01000002.1, forward strand.
GTGCACCACAAATCATAAGTTCATAAGTTTTGATATCACGACGGTCCACTTGTGAAAAGTTACATTTCAGTTTAATGAGCAGCTCATAGGTAGCAAACCATACCCCATAAGCTTGTATTTCACGCATCAAAGTGATATCATATCCTCTTAGTAATCCTCTTATTATACCATGGTTTCTATAAATATTAAGAAATGCATCTTTAGGGCCCTTAAATTGTTTAGTTGATTGTAACAAAATTCTGATCTGTTCTTCAACATTGGTAATGGAAGCATTGAAGATACCTGCTGATGATCCGGCAACATAAAACTGTGGAATAGTAAGCTCTTTTTGTCCTGTATATTCTAAGATTTGTCTTTTCAGCTCATGAAACCCATAGAATTGAGCCGATACACACAGTCCAACTGATACTAATGGAGTTAAAGTACCTCTATAAAGCAGTAATACACCTTCTGCCTTGACAATTTTTTGGAAAGCTTCATATGGTGTTTTATAATTTCCTACTTGGACATTGACTTTCACCATATCCCATGGTTGTCCCAACATCACCTGGACAGCTCCTCCCACAAACCCTGCCGTCTACAGTTGGTCACAGTTAGTAAAATGTTGGAGTCACCTAAAAGTCCAAATTACTAACTTACAAAATCTTTCGCCTTTCTTGTCAAACTGTGATCAATACTCTCGATCTTCTCAAACTCTTCAGCCTCCATGTCTCCTCACTTCCTACCTGTCCAACTAACCCTACCTCATCTCTGATAGACAGCTGAATTTTTCACCATCTAATAACATTTCCCAATCGGGAATTTGAAATGCACACGACCTCACCGATGCTCCACATTCTAAAGAAGGAAATTTGTAAACAACAGGAAACAGAGAAATTTTCTAAGGGAAATTCAGATCTCAAGTCAATGAGAGTAATTATATAGGTGTTGATGGAGATAGATTGAAGAGTTATTTCTACAAATAGACCCTTACAAAGGATATAGAGTTGAAGATGTCGTTTTTCCAAAGTTTGTAAGTATGAAAATCTAGTGAATTTAAGAGCGCTGTGCTAACAAATTCCAGGCATTTGAACCCAACAACCCCAAACAACCATTCTATTAAGACGACTAGAAGTTATAGAAAGAATCAGGCACCAGGATCGCCTCATCTGTTTTTCAAGAGTCAACAACATCAGCAGCAGCAGCAACTGCAACAACTGTTGGAACAAGAACAATACCAAGGTAATGGTCAATCGCATAAGGATATAAGGATTTATGCCGAGTCTACTTTGGGATCAGGAAGTGTATTAGCCCAAGCGGTTAAATTGCCTAAAGATGAAGATGCCAACGAGTGGATTGCTGTCCATGTTGTTGATTTCTACAACCAAATTAATATGTTGTATGGATCTATTACCGAGTTCTGTTCTCCAAAAACTTGCCCAAGAATGATTGCTACACCTGAGTATGAATACTTATGGCAGGACTCGTTAACCAAGAGACCAGTTTCCTTGAGTGCACCAGAATACGTTGAAAGTTTGATGAAATGGATCCAAAACTTCTTCGACGATGATAATGTGTTTCCTTCAAAAGTTGGAGCTCCGTTCCCTCCTCAATTCCAGACTTTGGTTAAGACTATGTTAAAGAGATTATTCAGAGTTTACGCTCACATATATTGTCATCATTTCGATGAGATCACCGAATTGGGATTACAAACACACTTGAACACCTCATTGAAACATTTCGTATTGTTCTGCAGAGAATTTGGATTAATACAAGAGAAAGATTTCGGTCCATTGACCGAGTTGGTGCAAACAATGTTAGAAGATGACCTGAAGGGAGTCAATTGATCTTGACGGTCTCGGAAGTTTGCTATATGTTTTTTTGAGTATTTTAATTTTCAGCTAAGGTTCACATTATATTTCGTTCGTTCTTTTTTTTATCTCCAGGTGGTTTTACTCATTTCCTTCTATATATAAATAATCCTATCACTTATTTTGATGTAATAAATTGGGAGTGATCCAATGAGCCGCAGATTTTATCCTCTGTGCTGAGAGATGAAGGCGGAGCTAGTGTGAGCAAATTACAGTTTTTGAAATTCAGGGAAAAACTGCTGGCCCGTCCCCTCTTGTCGTATTTGGAGATTGTCGCTCGTCATGCTTTATTGTTGCGTGCCGTCTTGCTCCTCCAAAGAATGCAATCTTAGCCTATCGAGAATATCTGATCTAATCTGACTTTGTTTGTGTTGGACAAAGTTTTAAGAGCACGATTGATGGTGTTTTTTTGAAGTCTTCCCCTAGTCAAACATATCTGAAATTCTGTGCCTCGCTGTCTCTTATAACTTCCGTATTACCGGAAACGCAAGTATCCGTTCTGCTTCTGCACCGAATCTGCATAAAAAGAAGGCTGGTTTCTCTGCCCACCTCCTTACGTACACGACCCCCTCGCTACACCTTTTTTTTTCCTTTCTTTTTTCCCAAAGTAGAAACAAAATGAGAAAAACAGAAAGCGGAGGTATTTTGAAGGAATTAGAAAAGGCAAAGAATCCAGGACTCAGACATTACAGGGCACTGTTCTATAAGGCTTGAGTAGGTGTGTTTCATATCTTGTATAGTTTAACTTTCGTTGAATCCAACCGTTGTCATTGCTGGTACCGTTAGAGCCAAGCTTGTATTATTGTTTTAAAGCAGAGCAGAACGAAAGATTATCGGATTTAAAGCCTCTTGCCATCATGTCGAAGAATCATACCATGGACTCCAACGTCACGAATGCTTCGTTGTCGATTTTGTCACAACAACAGCACCATCAAAATCAGATCCAGTTGATGAATTTACAACAGCAGCAAGAATTACAGCAGAAAACCAAGTCTTTCCAATCTACTAGATCATTGGAGTCGGCCAAGAATTTGGCTAGAACGTCTACTCAAACTCATAACAACCGTCAAAATTCGGTTCATAAAGATCCAAGAGACCCATTGACTGTACAGATCCCAACTTCTTCAAATCCGACCGATGTACTCGCAGCCAGATTTGCTACCTGGAGATCGATTATCAAGCTGCTTTCTGTCTACTTGAAGGAAGTTGCTTCTGTCCATGAAGAAGTGGTTAGACAACAGGTCAGATTACAGCATCTGATCAGCTTCCCATTCAATATGCAAGGTTTGAATGGTGAGTTATATCAACCTTTTTCCCAGCAACCAAACAATTCCTTGCAAGAAGAAGTGCAACAACTGTCCAAGTTCTTCTTGCCTTTAGGAAATGGGTCGATCCAAGATTTACCTTCCACTTTGTTTCAATTCCATACTGTAAGTTCTCAAATGCTGTCCAGTATAGCTAAAGAATTAAATACGACTACTATTCCAAGATTAGAAGAGTTGAGGAGAGATTTGTTAGTGAAGATCAAAGAAATCAGAGGCTTACAGAGTGACTTTAAGAATTCTGTCGGGAAAGAGCAACAACAAACCAAGCAAGAATTACAAGGGTTCTTGAATGCTCTTAGTTTGTGTAAGAAGAGTAGCTCAAGTTTACAACCTCGTCATGATCCATATTTGCTTAAGCTATCATTAGATAAGCAAATCAAGAAACAGTTAACAGAGGAGAATTATTTGCATGAACTGTTCATTAACTTGCAAGGCTCAGGTAGAGAGTTAGAAAAGGTCGTGGTGATCGAAATCCAAGCCCTGTTAACTACTCTGGCCAAATTATTGGGTCAAGAGCTGCAATTATCATTTGATATCTTGATCACCAAATTGGATTCCGGTTTCATCACCAAAGATGCTGTTTTTGAATGGGACAGCTTTATTTCAAGAGATTCCAATTTTGTGGATCCTAGTTTGCCAATGAGACATACTACCGATATCAAGTATGATGGTCAACACAGTGCATTAACCACCGAGGTTCGTTCAGGATACCTTGAAAGAAGATCCAAATTCCTCAAGAGCTACTCTAAAGGTTACTACGTTTTAACTCCTACGTTCATACATGAATTCAAGAGTCCTGACCGTAAAAAGGACCCAATTCCTATAATGTCTTTATCGTTGGATGACTGTCAGGTTGCAGAACACTCGAAGAAAGAAGGAGACGGTTCATCATGGCACAAGTTTGTATTGCATGCTAAGCAAAACGGTATCATCCACAGAGGTCATAACTGGGTATTCCGTGCGGAGTCTTACGATGAGATGATCTTTTGGTATAATGATATCAAAAGATTAACATCTTTACCTAGTCCAAGTGCCAGACTGCTGATGTTAAGCCAAGGTCAAGATGAACAACGTAAAGCTTCGATGAAGACCAAATCGATCAGCTCTCTGAGAAATTCGACTCATGCCTATGCTAAGAGAGGTGATCATCTGTCATTGATTGATAACACTGGAGTAATCACCGTCTCTAGCAACCAAGACCCTTTACCTGAAGATGGACATCAAATATTCACCCCAACTCACCCACCGCCACAAGATTTGACTAACACGACTTTGTCGTCGGAGGTGGATTTTAGCACACTTTCCGAACACAATCATAATCTGGGCTCAAACAAAAAATCAACTGGAACTGTGACAGAGGAAAGCCTGATTACGCCACCTGATCTATATGATAATTTAAGTGAGAATCAAAAGAAGGCGTTTAAGAAATATTCGTTAGACGATGAGATAGAGGTGCAACAGCATCCAGTTGATCGTATATTTGAGTAGATTACTCAGTGATGTTGTATTTAATAAATTGATGATTGATAATGTGTAGATGTTTATTTAGGTGATTGTTTATGGGGGTGTCCCACTCTTCCTTGTGCTCACCCAGGCAATACGCTAACCCCTTTACGCCCCCTTTACGCCTCTTTAAGATCCTAAATGAACTTTTTCCCTCTTCCCCCTTTTCCCCCTTTCTCTCCTTTTCCTTTTCCTTCTCTTCCTTTTCCTCCTTTTCCTTTTCCTCCTTTTCCTTCTCTTCTTCTCTTCTTCCCTTCTTTCCCCTTTGCCCCTTTACGCGCAGCACAAAATTAAAACCGGAACTTACCGTCATCTTACAACCTTTATCAAACTACCTATCGTTGCTAAGATTGCAAGACACTCTATCGCCATGGGCTACTTGCAACTTGTCTTTAACGCTGTAAGCAGCTTCTTTGATCAACCATTAGTCGTGCAAATCATTGTCATTGTCGGACTCATTGGCGCCGTCATTTACTCGGTCTTGACCAAAGTCCTCCCTAAATTGTTCGTCGTACCGCCATATGATTGGATTGATAAATTGGTGTTGCTGTTGCAATCGAAGCTGCAGAACCCGAAATTGAAATCCACCAACAAATCTGGTTCATATAGACGTCGTTTGGTCTTGGGTTCTGCCCGTCCTGCCTTGTACTCTACCACCGAAAGTATAAGGGGCTTAAGAATTGCCGCCATCGATAAGGAGAATCAGATCGAGTTCTTGAGACAGTGCAAGATCAAGAGACCTGATGATGAAACAAGAAGAAAGATTTATGGGTTCTTCCACCCATACTGTAACTCCAGTGGTGGAGGAGAGAAGGTACTTTGGGAGATGGTGAAGGATGTTTTACAGAATGATGAAAAGAACATTGTTGCTATTTATCATGGAGAATCACTGACTCCAAAGGACATTTTACTCAACGTTGGACTGAAATTTCATTTGACTGGATTACCTAGTGATAGAATTGTTTTCATTTATCTCCCTCATGTATCATTAATTGACCCTCGTTCATGGCCATTTTTCACTTTGGTAGGTCAACTGATCGGGTCGATTGTCTTGCTGTTTGAACTGCTTTATCAATTGAGTCCTGACGTTTGGGTCGATACCGTCGGATTACCATTTTCATATCCTCTTGTTGGTCTTTCCCTTAAGATCCCAATCCTCGCTTATACTCATTTCCCTGTCATTCAAAGTGAGATGTTAGGCAAATTGAATGTTTTTTCGATCAAAGGATCCATTAAATATGTGTATTGGTACTTATTTATGGGGCTGTATAAGATGTGTGGAAAATTTGTCAGCTTGCTGTTTGTCAATTCCACCTGGACTTACAATCATATGTCTGAGATTTGGGATTTCATGGAAGAAGGTAGCATCGTGAAATGTTACCCAGTTTGTTCTCCTGATTTATTGCTTGAGAAGTCTCTGAAATCTCTGAAATCTCTGAAAAGAGAACATACAATTGTTTCTTTATCTCAATTTAGAGACGAGAAGAGACATGATTTGATATTGACTGAATATCTGAAATATCTTGAGTCAGTTCCTATTGAAGATGCATTTGACTTGAAATTAATTGGCTCTACAAGGTCTGAGGCCGATCTCCTGAAAGTGAAGAGCTTACAAAAATTATGTCAAGATTTGAAAATACCTACAGGTAAAGTGCATTTCTTAGTTGATGTAAAATATGAACAGTTATTGGAGGAATTGGTGTCATGTGAAGTGGGGTTGAATGCTATGTGGAACGAACATTTCGGAATTGTTTGTGTTGAGTACATGGCTGCTGGATTGATTCCATTAGTTCATGCATCTGCTGGACCTTTACTTGACATTGTGGTGCCGTGGGATTCTAAGGCTAAAGCTCAAGTTGAGGAAAATACCGAGTCTACAAGAACTGGATTCCATTTCAAAAGTGAGACCGATCCAGATTACAATGAATCTTTCAAAGAGTACAAGTCATTGAGTGAGAACCTTGTCATTTTGTCCAAATTGTCAGAAATTGAAAAGCAGGAGATTAGACAACGTGGAAGAGATTTGGTAAAGACTAAATTTGCAGACTCCAAATTCGTCTCATTACTTGAGAAGGGCTTAACCTATATTGACGAATTAGAAGTGTTCAACAGAGTGGATAAGCGTGATAAAGTGGATCAAATGTACTAGGTATTAATAAAAGTCATTCTATCATTATTATTTCGGAACTATATCAGTAATGCATAATTTTTATGAGAGCTCAGATGTCATCCCAATCGACATCCGGGTTGATAACTCTTAACCCGGAGCCTGAATTGTTATGTCTGGCATCTGGAAGAGAGCCGTCACTTAAACGTCTCTTCCCCAGTAACAGCAGCAGCAGTACCTTCTCAACTTCGTAGTAGTCTGTCAAGGTAGAGTTGGAGTTCTTTTGCTTCAAGTTGTAGGCATTGTTCATGACAAATTCTTGAATCATCAGATCGGAGTTATCGTAGCTATCATCTTGGCCAGCACTCAGAGCCAGCAGCAGGTCTTCTTCCTCTTGTCTGCGCTTTCTATAGCAACAGAAGAAGAAGATGGCCAACATCAGCAATATCAGAAGACCCAAAATGACACCAACAACGATTCCAGCAATGGCACCCTTACTGAGACCTGAGCCTGAAGTTTTGTTGGATTTTTCATCTGGATCAGCGGTAGAAGAATGCTTTGATGAAGATGAAGATGCAGACAGTGTCTTGGTGACAACTATTTGAGAATTCGATTCAGTTACTGTGGTGATTTGAACCGAGTGTGTGGCATCTGAAGAAGAAGCAGACGTGGATGTAGGAGATGGCGACGACGAGGAGGATGAAGAGGAGGAGGATGATGATGATGATGTAGTTGTGGTCTCGGTTGGTGGAGAGCTCGAAGTTGGAGTCGTTGTTGTTTCTTCTTCAGAAGAGCTAGAAGAAGAGGAGGAAGTTGTAGTTTGAGTAGTCTTAGTTGAAGAGGTCGAACTAGAAGATGAAGAAGTGGTATCATTGTCATCATCATCGTCGCTTTCAGCATCAGAATTCTCATAGAGAGAGAAATAGTTACTTCCACCACAATTTTCATATGGATATCCAGCACATTCTGTACTACAATTACTATCATCGACAGTATCGGCATCGATGGTGGAGTCTCCACAATAACATTGATCACCACCTAATAAAGCAGCGTACAATTTTCCGGAACACTCATCCTCACAATATGAAGTAGACTGGTAAGTATACTCACCCATCGAAGATAATGAAGACTTGATATCGGACGATTTGTAACATCCCACGTAAGAGAAGGAATCCAGTCGTATCTTTAGCAGCAAAGCCAGCAATGCTATGAGGGAACTAGTTTTGACCATTTCTCGAAATTCAAATGCAGGGCCAGTTATTCAAATGCAAATTTAGTATATCCCAGGATAATCGTTACCTTTTGTATGGCTAATTCTTTGTGTATGCAAGAGAAAAAATATCCCCTTTTCTTGTAACTAAGTTGAGCGTAAGGAAAACTTTCTTTTGACAAGGGGAAATAAGCGAGAGTGGAGAGTTTTTGGAGCGTTTGGAGAACTCTTAATAAATATACGCCAATCAGGAGAGGGAAATGGAGTGCAATTGGGTATCAATAATGAGCACACCTGACCTGTGTAATGCCAAACTAATGTAAATGATGATGGTAAATACTCTAAACCTCCTAGATCAGTTGTTCTAAACAAATGTGGATCAAGTCGGATTATATAGAAAACGAAAAATTTTCGATCCCAGAAAAGAAAAGAAAAACAACAACAAAAGTACGTAGTTGCCTACAGATTAAAAACAAAAAAACAACAACAAACAACTGCAAAGGATCAAAGCTGCGCACAAAGTTAATTTAAAACAGTGCTTAGAAAAGTTGGTTAGGCAGAGGTACATTGCCTTGCGATACATGTTCCACGAAATCTGATGCGAGTAACCGCATTATCCGTAGAGATCTGAAATAAGGCGTTGTACACTTCAGGTTAGTGGGGGTTATAGTAGTAAGGCTTTTTCTGTTATCTCGGTCGAGATCTCAACTGTCGAAAATAGTCTCCAAGTGACAACCCAAATAGTGTCTCACGCAGTCTCAATACAAATAATTTATCGCTCGATTGGGATTACGAAATCGTATACACTTCCTGCATTCGGACCCTCAAAAACTTAGTGTTTACCATTTCCCGATCCAGCCTCGAATTATCAAGTTTGGGGTTGATATTGCAAAGGAAGATCCTTCGCTCTTACTAGTGTTCTCTCGCAGTAACAAATACGCAACGTGTCGAGGTAGAAGGCGCAGACTTAACAATAGAATACCATGCAAGGGGGTGATAATTTCATAGCAAAGTGACTATTTTGAGCATTATATCATTTTTCTTTAATGTTGTTGCCATGTCTCAGCCATGACAACCAGTAGTGGGATTGGTTGTTGTTATGACTCGAAAATCTAAGACATTCACTCCGAATTACTCTTGATACTGATTCAATTTCAAGGCTCAGTGACAAGACTTCAATTCCACCACCATACATGCTATCCCCTTTGAACCCCAGGGGTCTCTCACTCCAATCGATCAAATTCCCGTAATATTCAAGGTCGAGACTCGCATCAAAGAACGAAAGTCTTCATCGGAAGTGCACAGTTGCATACTTTCTATTATGTGTAGCGCATACTTTTCAATGTTATTTTCCGGATAACTTTTTTCTTTTGCGTTTCTTTTTTGTTTGTGTGTGGTTGAAAAGTTTCGCCTTTAATAGTGATGACAGATCGGCCGGAAACAGACGAACTTTAGACTGGGTATCTGACTCATTGGAAATCAATCTCTGTTGAAACATCAACTTCCTGTTTATAGTGTTGATGTCATCTGGTCTCACCTTGGTCTCTCCTCTCGTTTCTCCTCTGGTCTCAGGTATCTCATTTCAGCGGCCACTTCATATTTACCTTGGCAACTTTACCACCTTAACTGATCTCGCGTTTAGCGTGTACTTCTCCATCCTTGTTTTCTTTTCTTTTTCGGCTTTTCGGTTGTTAGTTTACCTTCGAGCGGCGCGCTCCTCTGTTATGCTCACACTAAAAAGCACTCTTCGACGCGTAGAAGCAAATTCCACTCGACTCGCATGGCTTCTATCCTGTTCTCTTACCAATCTTACTCGATCCTTGGTTTTTTTTCAGTTAAGGTTTGAAGTATCTTTATCTTTGTGCTTTGATTAGCGGTTTTTCTTTGTAATTGTTCAAAGAAGGTTGAAAGGATTATCGGTATAGTGGGTTGAATGCCTTTAACATATAGACTTAACTCCTCTTAAGATCACAATTTCTCTTTATGTCCACCACCTTTCTGTAATTCCTCTTTTCCTCATATCTTCGTGTTGCAGCACCACTCTATACCACTCCATCCTCGTCCCTGATATAGTACCCACGAAAGTCTCCTCCGTCTTGCCCATCTCATCGTCCTTGAGCATTTTATCATTTAATTTCTACCAAATAACCGTTTTTTATTTCTGAAAAATTTTTTGAGCGCTTGACTATCTGAAGGCTGGATATAGTGAAGGAAACGAAGATTATGAGTGAAAGTACAGCTCCTTCGATGTCTGAAGGGTCTTCGAATCCCATGCCTGGACCTCCGAAATTGGATATACAGAAGATTTATCTGGACAGTGATGGTACAGTCTCGGGAATGTCGAAGTCTGTCTTCGACCAGGCTGTTATGAATAATCCATATTTTGCAGCTGGTGGTGGATTGATGCTTTTGGGAGGTGCATTGCTGATTCTGAGATCACTTGTGGTTAAGGGAGCTGGATTTCTGTATCGTCAGCTTCTTGTTGACTTAGAAATTTCCTCCAAAGACAGATCATATGGCTGGTTCCTCGAGTGGATGTCTCAGCACAAGACCAGAGTATCCAGACACTTGGCGGTGGAGACTAACTATGCTCAACGTAAAAATGGAAGTGTTGAGACTGATTTCTCGTTGGTTCCTGGTCCAGGTAACCATTTTTTGAAATACAAGGGAGCTTTTATGTTTGTAAAGAGAGAAAGATCTGGGAAGTTATTGGACATGCATAGTGGAGCTCCATTTGAGACCGTGACATTGACTACATTATACAAAGATCGTAATTTATTCTATAATATGTTGGACGAACTGAAAAGATTACTGTTGAAATCTTCGATTGGAAAGACCGTTATTTACACCCCATGGAACAAAGACTGGTTACCCTTTGGTCTGCCCCGTAAGAAGCGGATGATAGACAGTGTCATTTTAGACAAGGGGGTTAAGGAAGAAATTTTGAAAGATGTCAAAGGTTTCCTCAAGAACGGTGATTGGTACCATGAGAGAGGAATCCCTTACAGAAGAGGATATTTGCTCTATGGACCTCCAGGAAGTGGTAAGACCAGTTTTATCCAGCTGTTAGCTGGTGAATTAGACTATGACATTTGTCTTTTGAATTTGTCGGAGCTGAATTTGACCGACGACAGATTAAATTATATAATGAACCATATTCCTGGCAGAAGTATTTTGTTATTAGAGGATATTGACCTGCTGTTCAACAAAAGAGAACAGTCTACCGAGTCTGGTTACACTAGTAAAGTCACATTCAGTGGGTTGTTGAATCTGCTCGATGGTGTGACATCAGCCGAGGAAATCTTGACTTTCATGACCACTAATCATCCAGAAAAGTTAGATCCTCTGTTAATGCGTCCGGGAAGAGTAGATTATAAAGTACTTATCGACAATCTGACTGAATACCAAGTTGAACATTTGTTCAAAAAATTCTACCCAGACCAAGACGAGAAATGTGCTCAATTCTTAGACAAGTACAGAGCATTAAATCTCACCAATGTCAGTACAGCCGCATTACAGGGTTTATTTGTCTACAATAAATTTAATCCTCAAGGCTCTATTGACATGATCGAGGTGTTGAAAAATCCTCGTCATTCATTCTAAAACTTGTATATAATTTCTATAATGAATTTTAGCTGTAACTACAATTTAAGACCAACCTTGGCGATCATACAAAGATGGTCACTTCCGTACATTCCTTCTCTTGGTTGACCACTTGGTTCTGGACCCATTTCCAGAGGCATTGGCATACGGAGCAAGGCTCTGATCCTAACCGAATTTTCAGTCTCAAAAGTCTCTAACTCATCAACCTCACGTCTATCCTCAGATTCTGGATCCCAGTCTCGGATCAAGAAAATGTAGTCCAAAAGACCTCTCCAAGCATGAGCCCAATTACTGAAAATCGGCTCATTTCTATCATTGTCGGTGTTCTCTTTATGAACTTTGTTATAAGCTACAGAATACAAAGAAATAGCACGCTTGTCAAGAGAGTTGTGCAAGTCCAGGATCTGGGTCAATAAAGTCTGCTGTTGTGGTGTAATTTCGTGTTCTTCCGGGTTTGGAGTCTTGGGTTGATTCTCACCGACGATCTCAATATTCTCTTCACGATCTTCGTCTACACCAGTACCTCTCAAATTGGAGTACTGGAATGACGTAGAAACGGCTAAAACTTTGGATGCTCTATCACTATAAGAAACCGGTTTCTTGGTGATAGACAAGTATGGAGAATCGTATGGCTGAGAATTGAAATCCCCAGCAAAGAACTTGAACCAACTCTCATCAGATGTCTTATGTAATACATTGACACGATGTTGAAGCTCTTTCATCTTATTCAAAAGAATGTACGTTTGTAAAGTTCTTGCAAAGGTTCCAAATGGATGCCAGAACATGTGGGTGGTCCCAATGATAATTCCTCTCTTCTTGCAGTCGGAAGAAACGTTCTTGAATTCTAATACACACATAAGGGCTACATTACGGGTTAAAGTTGGGGGTTTTACGTCTCCAGTGTCTTCGTTATCAAACTGGATTTGAGATACGTCGATACAATTGAACTTTTCGCGTCTCCAAAATATACATATACCATGATTTTTGTCCCCCTCACGATAGTACTTGTTGTCATATCCCAATTTCCCGAGTTCTATCTTCCAATAGCTGTTGAACTGAACGAAGTCAACCTCTTGTAAACACAAGATGTCTGAATTATAATGTTTGATTTCATTGAGCAAGACAATTGATCTTTTGAACCATTTCAAGGCATTTCCATTTGTGGGGAACAATTTGCGTCTGATAAGAGCTTGGGCCAACAAGTTATAGGTCATAATCTCGATGTCCATGTAATCTCCCTCATCTTCAGTGGCATGGGGCACTTCTAAGAATGGACGCTTGATAAAGCGAAGATCATTCGGGGTATCGATTTGAGTTGGGTCCACACCTTGAGCAATCAGTTCCAGCAGTTTTCTCTCTTTCTCCAGCATCTTCAAAGCTCTTTGTTCCGCAATGTACTCTGGAGTCAACTTCGAGGGATCCATGGCTCCCTTCCTCTTCTTCAGCTTCTTTGAAGGCTTCTTCAGTTCATTATTAGTGGGGGTAATGGAGAGATTTTCGAGTTTAGATTCGATATTCGAACCTTCTATAGGTACATCTGGTGAATCAGTCGTTGGTTGAGTCATTGCCAGCTGTACTTCCTATCCAGTTCTCGAGACGGATTTTAGGTCAAAGTCGAGATGAGATGAAAAATAGGTCAGTTATTGATAAACTGCTCAAGTGAAAAATACAGATATGATAATTGATAAAATGCTATTGATGACAAATTATGTATGATAATTGATAAAATGCTAAACACAATATAATACAGTCTGATAATTGATAAAATGCTAAGAATGGATAGGTGGGCTTACGATGATAGTTTAAATTGGATAATTCGGTATAATGACAAGAGGTGATTTCATTAGTTCAGCCTTGAACATCCTGAACGGGTAAATCACCCCATTCGGTACTATAAGAGATATAACTACTATGTACTTTGAAGATTAAGAGAAGAAGTCCTAAAGATTTATCCGTTTTTCAATCTAGTCAAGGCATTTAACAAGGCAGCAGTGCTGGAAGATCCAGAGCCCTGAGAAGGAGCTTGCTGTTGTGGTGGAGGGCTTTGGTGAGGAGGTGGAGCCTGTTGGGGAGGAGGGGCTTGTTGAGGGATGGCCTGTTGCTGGTACCCCCCGTAAGGTTGTTGAGGAGGGGAAGCTTGAGGAGGCATCTGCTGAGGAGGAGGAAATCCACCATACATTTGCTGAGGAGGAGGTTGTTGATAACCACCGTATCCTGTAGGAGGTTGTTGATATTGTTGAGGAGGACCTTGAGGAGGCTGTTGTTGACTGTTAAGCAAAGCTAAGACCTGTTGAATGGTGTTAGGATCATAATTCTGTAACTGAGCGTAAACATTAGGTGGGAGACCTTGTGGAAGGCCAGGAGGAGGAGCTTGAGGCATTCCTTGAGGTGGGTACCTTTGGTTATTAGTGTAGGCATTACTGGTACTATTATATCCTGAACCATATCCTCCTCTAGGTCTTTGATTATTACGTCCCTGACCTCTTCTATCTCTTTCTCTATCTCTGTCCCGGCCAGAATTATTAGAATAACGGTTGTTGGTATTAGGACCACCTCTACCACTATTTCTATAGTGATCTTTTTGATCGTAACTGCTACTGGAGGATGGACGAGGTTCCACACCGAGCTTTGACATAGATGTAGTCAAGATACTTTCGGCATCTTCGGTGCTAACATTAGTATATTCATCGAATTTGATACCACCATCGGCTACCTTTTCGAAAGTCTTAACATTCAAGTCTTCAGATCCTACAACGATTACAGCAATAGCACCGGCATAAGCAGCATCATTTCCTGCGTTTTCAATCTCATGAGCAGGAACTTCGGTCTCCAATTTGTAAGTGACACCGAGATTTCTTAAGATTCTAGTCAAGTTTCTTTTCAAGAGCATATCTGACTCTGGGGTTTCAAATACAGCTACAGTTAACTTTTCGGCTCCATTAGAGCTCAAATGAGCCAGACTTTGCAGTGGAGATCTTGTTCTATAAGGCTCATCTCTACGAGGGGATGGAGATCTGGATCTAGATCTTGTCAGACCAGATTCTCCGACTGCAGCTCTTCTTTGACGTTCTTGATATTCCTGTGCTTGTCTAATCTGAGTCTTAGAAACCTCTAATTGTAACATTTTTCCATGCAAAGGAACATTCTGTTCACCTTCTAATGCATCATGACATCCTTCGGCAGTTGCAAATTGGACAAATCCATACCCTGGTTTGATACTGACTTGAACAATCTCACCGTAAGGTCTGAAAATCCTATAGCAATCCTCCTTGTTGATAGTATGTACAGGTAAGTTACCAATGAACAATCTGGACCCACTTGGTAAGGTCTCCATACGGCCAGTTCTCATCCATTCAGTTTCCTTTACGATGAAATCGTTGAAGTCCATTAAGAATTGGGTGGATTTTGGAGCCTCGATATCAGGTCTTTTACAGAACGGATTGAGGGGAACCAATGGGAATGGGGTCTCGTATCTCTTCAAGTTCTTTTTGTTGAAGGAAGTGGTGGCACCGAAATTGATTGGTGTAGTATAATTGGTGTTATGGGCCTTGTTATAAGCCAGTAAGACTACCATACTTTTCTGTTCAGGAGTGATTATTTGGAAGTCTGGATCAGAGATGAGAGGAGACTCGACGAAATGGGTGATGATGGCATTGAAACGACGGATCTTCTCTTCATTACTGAGATTTGATTCATCTTCCTCCAGTTTAGGCAGAGGAGCTGAAGAATCGAGACCAACTTCCGAGGCAGGATCATATTCATCTTCATCATCGACGTCTTCAGTTGGTTTGGATTCGTTAGATGGAGAAGGTTCATCATCAGATGCGTAGGGGTTATAATCATCGAATGGAGAGAGGGTGTCCAGGGGCTCCAGGTGCTCCAGAGGTTTCAGAGGTTTCAGTGGTTCCAGAGAATCCAGAGGCTCCAGAGATTCGGTCTGAGATTCGGTCTGAGATTCTGCCTGAGGTTCGTCCTGAGGTTCGTCCTGAGGTTCCAGAGATTCCTCCTCTTCAGGTTGCTCCAGAACATCAGACTCAAGTTCTACCTTACCCTTCTCCTTCTCAGACGAAGTCAGAACAGTAGTTTCCGCAGAATTCTCTTCTTCAATAGGATTCGACCCCATCGAGATAGATGGATCGTATTCTTGTTCACTATCAGACATGTTCAAGGCTAATTTAGTATGGTGAGATTCGTGGTGTATGCCGCCCTAGAAAAAATGAGAGATTCAGGAAAGCAAAGAGTACAATTAATGAACAATGATTCCAGAACTGATAATTAGAATATACTGAGACAAGGAAAACTAGATGATAGGTGGACCTAACCGAACTCACCTTCTAACCTCCTTCTACAGACTATCAAAAACATAAATAAGCAGGTGGAAAATCGTTGAGAGAGGGAAAAAACATTTCTTATTTACACGTGAAAAGTGGATAATTTGTCAGTGCCTTTCATTTTCCCTGTGCCCAGTTGCATTTTGGCACTTTTGGCTCCGAATTGGATGGCTCGTTTGGCCTCATCGGATACCCATTGTAAGGAGAGATGGGTTCTGGCGAGCTGACGAAGCAGTAATTTCCTAGTTGGGATTCCCGAATCGGGATCATAGTGCATTTTATGCATCAATGGAATTTTTGCAGCAAAACTAATGACATGTGTATCTAAAAAGGGGTAACGTAGTTCTTTTGACCACGATGAGATGAGTTTATCATCACGTGCTAAATTTCTAATGTAAAGATTTGAGAGATCTTGTTGAAGTTCATCGCGGAGGAGTGAAAACAAGTGGGGTATATCGAATTCCTGTTCCTCCTGTGATTGGCCCTTTAATTCTCTTTTGCGGTAATTACTAAGAGGGGTAAAGATTCTTTCATGTCTTGTATAGCCCCCGAATAGCTCATCTGCACCTAATCCACTGAGGAGAACTTTGCATGTGCTTTCATATGGGGTGCGTTGGAGGTTTGAAATCTCAGGAATGTCAATTGGGGTATCTGGGGTAGTGACAACTCGATGACCTTTACCTCTGGATGCAAAATAGAAGGCAATCGCAATAGAAAGGTCCATCTCGGTATCGTTGGGGTAAATCATATCGATGACTCTTTGTCTGTGTGACAAATATTCTTCATAAGGAACGTCGATCTCCACAAGCTGGAATTCCACCCCCTTTTCTATGTACATGCTGTAGAGATGGGCCCAACTTTTTTGAGAGAGTTTTCTGTCAGGAGTCATTGAGGGGTCCATTTTGGTGCGGGGATTATAGAAGGATACATTTAAAAGATCTATTTTGGACCCCTTTTCACTTAAAGATGCAGCCATGGCTGCTAAGATTGTGCAGTCAATTCCTCCACTGAATAAAATGCCAAACTTGGATGATGATTCCAGAAGAGGGAAGATATTTCTGATTCTTGATTCCACTGCGTGGCTAAGTTTCAGGTTCAATTCGTTTAACATCTTCTCTTCATCAGTACAGTATGGTTCCCCACTCACTATATAAGGATTAGGCAAACTTTCAACTTCAGCATAGTCAACTACATCGAGACTATTGGATTTTGTATCGAAAATGTACACTTTCGCATTCAAACACTCTTCAAATTGGTGTTTTAACGCATGTCTATAAGGTGTACAACTCGATACATATAACTCACCCTCTTGAAGACAGTAACTCAATGATTTTTTGCCCAAAATGTCCTTCCCAAAATACAATTTTCCAGAATTTTTGTGGAAAATAGTGTAGGCGAACTCTCCTTCCAACATACCTACTGTAGCGATTACATCTTGAGTCTCGTTCAATTTGCTGAAAATGAAAGCAGTGTCATTAACATGACTGTCCCCATCAATTTCGCTATTGTATAACTCTCCATTGAACTGTAAAATATATGAGTCATTCTCTATAGGCTGTTGAGTGAAAGGTGATCTCAACGACAACACGGCAGAAAACATTTCAATATTTGAGTCTTGTCTCAAATATCTTGCAAAGTCACTACCTCTAGAGAGAACTTGAGGTATCAAATATTCAAATAGATCTGAATTTGGTTCCTCCTCTTTACTCTCTGACTCTGTCAGCTCATCTTGTAATCTCCCTACAGTAGTTCTAGCCAAATCATCAGCGATAATCGCTTTGATATCTATATTTTCGAGCCTAGTTTCTCTTTCGGGTACTCCCTCACCGTTATAATGCAACAATATACCACACATATCTACCGTAATATCGTGCCCCAAGTCTCTTCTCAGTCTCTTCTCCCCTCGAGGATCTCCTTGAGATGAGCTCTCGGACTGAAAAAAAAAAGCTTCAGCGCATTTCTTAGCGACCGCTGCCTAAGTAATTTTTTCGCGCTGTTTGTTTTGATTTTATATGGCGATTGTTTACATGAGAAGGGAGGAGCAGAAGAATCAGTGACGATGCCACCGAAGAGAGGAAGCAAGAAGAGGACCGGGCGTCTGAACACTACACTGACTGGAGTAGAGGATGTAAGGCCTTCTGAAGAATTGAAAGAACCAAGATTGGAGATCATCCGGTATAAAAGATTTAAAGAAGTCGTGGAAAAGGCTTTGGCGCAGACATTGAAGCTGATGAGTGTGGAGCAATTGGAGTCGTGTTATCCCAACATTGCAAAGACCGAGACGGGAAAGAAGTATTTGGAACTGGCACAAGCACAGATATTCGAATTTTGGAGAAATGAATGTACAAAGGAGTTTGGACTGATCTATGAAGAGAGAGATTTAGAAGCTAAATTGGATTCATTAGACAGATTGATTTATGATGCGGAGAATCTCAGGTTCAATGGTGATGAGAATGCTAAATTATTTCCAAATGAACTCAAACCGGAGAATATCATACTGGCTAGACTCATAAATGCCAAACGTGAGAAGATCGATTTATATAACCACCAGATAGAGTTACTCCGAGAACAGAACGAAAAGGAAATTATAAATCTCCAAAATTTGATGCAAGAGTCAGATAATTTGATCAGTGGGATGGTATCTGAAGTTTCGGATCACTTCAAAGGAGTGGATGATGAAGTCAAGAATTATGAAGAACTGAACCAAAAGATCAAAGAATTGCTTCGACAAATCCAGGATATTTAACTGGTGTATTTATAAGTGTATATTAGTGTAATGTATTAATGATCAAGCATAATTAACAATTGGATCCATTAGCTTGGGGAGGCAGTAAACACCTCCCTGCAAACACTACCCCTCCCCTCAACTTTAATCTCTTATCGTGATGCTCAAGGTAGTGATATCAATATCAATTTCCATTTTAGGCAATCGCTCCATGAAGATTTAAGAAGGAAATTGACACTGTGAATTGTTAGGAGATTTCACTAAGAGAGACCAAGTGTTGGATTAGAATATTGAGAAGACACTAAATCGTCAAGATGGATCCTTTAGAGTTGATTGAGCAGGTATGTGTGACAAATTTAGTGGGAAATGTGATTGATTTCGGCAGCTGAGCATGATTAGAAGTGTAACGCCTCCTAAGAAGCTCTGTAGGAAACGATGGGGCGATGGGAGCAAGCTGTAGAAACAGTTCTGAGGTTATTCATCATCTTTTTGAGTTCCATTACTAACTATTGAATTCTAGGCTGAAAAGAAAGCCAAACCAGCTTCTGGATTTGCCTCTTTCTTTGGAGGTTCTTCCGCTTCAAGGTACGAGGACGCAGCTGATTTATACACGCAAGCTGCCAACCAATACAAATTGCAAAAGAACTTTCTGCAAGCAGGTAAGACGTTTGAGAAGGCTGCTGAATGCTTCCAGAAGGCCTCATCCCCAGATGAAGCTGGAGGTAGCTTGATCGAGGCCTTCAAGGCATACAAGCTGGCCAGTCCAAGCGATGCCGCAAGATGCTTATCAAGGGCCATTGAGCATTTCACATCCAAGGGTCAATTCAGAAGAGCTGCTAACTACAAATGTGACTTGGGAGAAATATATTTGACTTTAAATGAGAAAGATAACGCTATTAAGTCATTTGAAGATGCCGGAGATTGGTACTTGTCCGATTCTGCTGAAAGTCTATCGAATAAGTGCTTCTTAAGAAGTGCTGATTTGAAGGCTGAGATTGGTCAATACGTCGAAGCTTCCGAATTATATGAATCCATTGCTGAGAAGGCTGTTAACAACAACTTGACCAAATGGTCTGTCAAAGACTACTTCACCAAGCTGGTATTATGTAGACTCGCACTGTCAGACTATGCTGGTGGTGTCAATAAGTTGGATTTATTCATCAGTTGGGATCGTGGTTTTGTTCAGACTAGAGAATATAAGTTCTTAACTCAGATTTTGGATGGTGTCAAGGACAGAGACCCTGATGTGATAGGTCAAGCTTCTGCAGAATTCGATCAATACAGTAGATTAGATAACTGGAAGGTTGCTATTTTGACCAAGATCAAAGACAGCATTGGAGGTGGCGGTTTCGAGGCTGGCGGTGATATGGACGATGATGATTTGACCTGATCACTGCATATATATCAATCTATATATAATACATATGGTATTCAAGCTTAGCAAGATTATAGACTTCTTATTTGGGAAAGTACCAAACTTGGTAATTTCCAATTTTCATATCATGCTACATTTCCTCGATTCACGTGACTTGACACAATTTCCCGTCATGCAGATACAATCCACACAAAAAATTTTCTCAGCTTGATGCTATTATCAGATTTGCATGTATCAAACCGCCGTAATTGGATTGCCTTCGGGGAGAGGAACCTGGGGTGTCATTTTTCATTTATAAATCATCTCTAGTACTGATTTTAATTATTTTTACTATTTTTATTAACCATTGAATATCCACTGGGGGGTTAAGTCTACCAAATTCTTAGTGAAAAAAAGGGGAGACTCAAATAACCACAGTTTTTTCCCTGCTTTAACCATTTTTCAAATACATTTAATATTCAGGTAGTTGCTCCATTAGTAATATTTGAGGTTGTAAGAAGACCAGATGTTGTCAAGAAGGTTGATTTTACAACAACAGAAATTGTTCTGCCGAGCAGTGTCTTCTAGCTCGAAAGCTATGAAGCCTCGCCCCTCTTTACTGAAAGCTGCGGCAGTTCTGAGCACTAGACATGCTACATCTACAAGTGCAGCAATTAACGGAGGGTCTTCTAATCCGCCAATGTCATTTCCATGTCTTGATAAGGTTGAAAACAGATCCCAAGATTTGTTGAACCTGGAATCGGGACCTGAACCTTCATATGGAAAAGTAGGCAAGCATAACACTCAACTCTACAGATCAGAAGATCCAATCTTCTTAGACTATGGAGGATATTTGCCTAAATTTGAAATTGCATACGAGACTTGGGGTACCTTGAACGAAGACAAAAGTAATGCCATCTTAATTCATACTGGTTTATCAGCATCCTCCCATGTCAAATCCACCGCATTAAACCCACAGAAAGGTTGGTGGGAAAACTTTGTAGGTGCTGGAAAATACATCGATACCAACAAATATTTCGTCATATGTACCAATGTCATTGGAGGTTGTTATGGATCTACAGGACCATCCTCGATTGACCCCTCCGATAACAAGCATTATGCCACCAGGTTCCCAATACTTTCAGTAAACGATATGGTGCGGGCACAGAACAGATTAATTAGAGAGGAGCTCGGGATCAGCAAATTATATGTTTCTATGGGCTCGTCTATGGGAGGAATGCAATCCTTGGCGTATGCGTCAGAATTCCCGGATCAGGTAGAAAAAATCATTTCCATCAGTGGATGCGCCAGATCTCATCCTTACTCGATCGCCATGAGACATTGTCAACGTCAGGTATTGATTGCCGACCCTAATTGGAACAGAGGGTTCTACTATGAGAACAAGGTTCCTCCTCATTTGGGAATGAAGTTGTCCCGTGAGATCGCTACAATCACATACAGATCTGGACCGGAATGGGAGATCAGATTCGGAACCGATAGAGCTGACCCTCTGAAACAGCCCCTGTTATGCCCAGATTTCTTGATCGAGACTTATTTGGACCATCAAGGAGAGAAATTCTGTTTGGAGTACGATGCTAATTCATTGTTGTATATTTCGAAAGCTATGGATCTCTTCGATTTAGGAGCCACCAATATGCTGAGATTAAGAAATGGTAGATCTCAAGCCGAGATGAAATTCAACGGGGAAGAAATCCCATACGATGAGTTACAATTCCAAACTTCGGATTCTTGTCTGTATCCTAAACAGCCATATGCTGAGAAGAAGGCCAGTCGTAGAAGAATGACCCAATTGGAGTCTAAGAATGATTTATTACAAGGAATGAAGCATTTCTCCGGTAAACCAGTGTTGGTTATCGGTGTAGAGTCGGATATTTTGTTCCCAGCATGGCAACAACGTGAGATTGTCGATTTACTTAGACAAGGTGCAAGAGAAACCGGAAGAGGTGATGGATCCAATATCAGACACGTCGAATTGAGTGAAGAGATCAGTATGTACGGTCATGATACCTTCTTATTAAGCTTGGATCATATCGGAGAACCAGTCAAGGATTTTTTAGGTTAGGATAGTTTATGAATTAAATGCATGAAATTTGAAAAAGTTTTATATTGAACAAGTATTTACATGATGGGGGATTATTCCAGCAGTTGAGAAGCGGCTCTGTTGGCAG
The DNA here is from genome assembly GCA_001599355.1 of Nakazawaea peltata. Classification (NCBI taxonomy): domain Eukaryota; kingdom Fungi; phylum Ascomycota; class Pichiomycetes; order Alaninales; family Pachysolenaceae; genus Nakazawaea; species Nakazawaea peltata. The sequence goes on from BCGQ01000002.1 coordinate 637,604, forward strand.
CATTAAGCTCTTGTCTTTGCAGAGCTGCTGCTCTTAAAGCTCTTCTTTGTTTTCTTCTCTCCTTACGTCTCAGATCCAAGTCCTTTGTAGTTCTCTTAACAAGGATTCTTCCAGGCCAGATTTGGAACTTCTCCATGTACTCTTTATCCATGTTGAATTCCTTGTGGACCACATCGTCAGTGAGACCAAGCTTATGAATAGCCCAGAAATATCTTCTGGCATTATCGACCTTCAAATATTTCAAGATCTTTTGACGTTGTTGCACTAACATACGCAATTTTCTGATGTTGTGTAAATCGTTTTGGTTGTTCTTGATATGGTCCATTAAATAGTGAATTCTTACAGTCATGACAGCTGCTTGTACTTCAGATGATCCGGTATCACCTTCAGCCCTTTGGAATTCTTTTCTAGCCAACTCAATAGCCAATTTACATTCATCTCTTTTAGAAGTATTTCTCATCGACAATACTCTGTAGATAGCTTCTCTTCTGTTCTCAGAATCTTCAATCACGTTCTTCTTTAACCATACTTCGGAGTCGCTGTCAAATTTGGACAATAATGATTGTTGAGCTCCATATAATAACTTGTCGACCTCTTCTTTGAGATATCCTTTACCCAAGTAACGTGGCTCGGAAACTTCAGCTCTGATTCTATGGATGAAAGGAGCGTCTGGGTTACCTAAAACTGGGTCCACACTTTCGCTACTCTCTTTGATTTGAAGTTGTCTGGCTTTATTCTTATTCACTTTAGCAATTCTTCTGTTCTTCTTCTCTTGTTTTGTGAGCCTAAGTCTACCACCAATTTTTGGTCTAGCGGCAGGAGGCGAGTAGAATCTGATAGCTGTCGAGACTGGTGAGACAGGTTTTGACAACACACTAAGCCCGATCCGTGTAGATGCGGTGTTCGTGGCAAAGGCTAATCTGGAAAACATGACGTTTGTGTAGTTTACGATGAACCGCCCTTTGATCGTTTAAACTCAACACCTTCAATCGACTGGTCTCCTCCATCTTGAACAAAAAATTTTTCATTTTTGGACGGAAAATGGGCTAATGTGCACTACTTTTGTTCGTGTGATCTAAAAGGATATTTCGTAGTTTGCTGATGATTATACAGAATAGAATAAGGGGGGTGAAGTTGGTCGGTTGATATGTTGACTTCAACGTAATTTACCAATCATCTTCTTTGCAGTTCTCATCTTAGCAGAACTATCGTCGACTTGTTGATTTAAATCGTCAATAAGCTCATTTTGTTCATTGACTTCATCATTGATAACCATTGCAATCTCTTTCTGCCTCAGTACAATAGCCCTTATATGCTCTACTTCGTGATCCTGTTGTTGTAATTGTAACTGTTGTTGGTGATAGAGCTCATCGTTATTCAAGCCAAGAGTTTCTTTTGTTTCGCGCAGTTTTCCTAATACTCTTCTACTACTGGAATTTCCGAGTAGCGAAGATGCTTGCGCTGTTACTCCCGAGTTGGCTGTGGTTTGTGGGGTAGATCTGGGTCCGGTTGCGATTCTCTCATTAATCATTGCTTCTAATTCGTAATATTCTCTTTTAACCAGAGATAAGAGATCACTCCTCTTCTTCAATTCTGTCTTATCAAGGTTTTGTTCCTCATGAAGTAACGATTTGCTCAAATTGTCTATCTCTTGCTTCATCTCAATAAGCTGGGCACGACCTTCAGAGGCATTAACAGAATTGTTGAACACCTTGGTGGTGATATTCTTGATACCTACATTTATACTTTTCAACAGAGGAATCCAACTGCTACTGTCGATAATCAAATTTCTGCCGCCCTCTTTCAATGAGAGTTCCTGGTTCTGGAAAATGGTCTTGGGGAGCTCCAAAAACTCTAGCACTAAATGATGACTTCTCAAACTGGGATCGGTCGTGAGATCTTGCAAAAATTTGGCCAACTGTAATTTCCGTGACTCGATTATTTTCTCATTAGAACTCCAAAATGTATATTTTGAGGGAAGTTGATATGGAAGAGTATGATTAAGTCGTAAAATCTCAAGGTTCTGCTTTAATGTCTGAAAGTCGGTGAATCTCTTGCTGATAGTGTATCTATTGTAGGGTAATTTGATGTCAATATTGTAGTAGATGACGTCATCCTGTTCTTTGATCGATGGGATTGAGATCTCCACAAGTCTTGGGGAATTCTTTTCCAACATCTTGCCACTTGTATGTATGTAAATAAATTTATAGTTAGTAATTTATTTTAGCTCATCGGCGGTTTTAAAGGCGCGCGGGCTCAAAATGAGATAAATTTCTTAATTGAAGTAAAGTGCTGAGGAGGGAAGGGGGAGAGGAAGGGGGGAAGGTGAAGAGGGAGAGAGCTGAAGTAGGTGGAACTAGTAATATAGCGAGCTGAAGAACATGTAGTCTACGTAACAGAATGCTAATAAATAATCTTGAAAAATGAACTTCCCCAACCCCCGTAATCCTGCCCTTCATCCAATCCATTCCAAATTTTCGTCTTTTGCAGTTGTAGAATTTTTTGTATTTGTTCAATTAGACAATCAACGTAAGAGGTAGCGATCCCAGGTCAGAATCCTCATATAGAGACATATTAAAACGAGTTTAACATGGGAAAAAGATATATTTCGACGGTGAATTGTGCCGCTGCGCATTCCAGCGATATCTTGGGCGTCGAGGTTTGCAAGAGGTACACGGTGACAGTAGGATCCGATGGTTATATCAGGTTATGGAAGAACGATGTACGGGACCTCAGTTCAGCCCGAGACTCGATGATCGAGCAGTTTGTCAATGCAAAGGGGTTACACCATGTAGCTGTATTTGAAGATGTCATTGAACTGGAGGTTTATGTCTTAGTTGCGGTCACTTGCTTTGATGGAAAAGTGTATATTTATAGAGTTGTTAATGACCTGTTCATTGAGCTTAAAGATTTAGACTGTGGCAATAACAACTACGCTTTGGCCTTTCTCAAGGATTCCGTTAATGGTAATAAGTTCATAGTCACTGAACTGACTGGTATAGGTAAGGTTTACGACTTGATCTTCGAGAGTGGAGTGGGTATCAAGATGGAATTACAAGGTAAACTTGAGTCCAAGGTACAAAATTTTGCCACATCGGTGGCTGTTGATGTTGATGGAAGTACTGTGGCAATTGGGTTCCAGAATGGAAATGTACAGTTATTTGAATTGCCATCGTTGAAGCCAAGTTACTTGTTCTCTGGGTTTGGATTACAGAGCTCATCTACAACAGTAAGATGTATAGCTTTCTCATCGAAGGGGAAATTATTGGCAGTACTGAGAGATTCGGGTGCTTATGGAACAGTTACTTTGTACGATGTGCATTATGGTGAGATCATTGGTACTTTGACCAAGACAAGCCATTCTTCCAATATTAGTATTGGTGGACATGCTCATGATGGATGGTGTTTCTCTTTAGATTTCAATGAGGATAGTACTTTATTGGTGACTGCTGGGTTTGATGATGTGTTAAGGATTTGGAATGTAGAGACCCGTGAAAGAGAGGCTAGTATTAGTGTTGGAAAGAGTGATTTCATTGATGAGGAAGAGGCTGCTGCTGCTGAGGATAGTATGGATAATTCGCTGGTGACGGGAGTTAGATTTATTTCGAAGGGGATCAGATTAGATAGTCCAGGTAGTGAGAAAAATGAAGGGATATGTTGTGTTGGATTTGATAAGGGGGTGAGATGGTTCCGTGAGGCTGGAGGGGCGTAAGTAAAGATAGATAGAGAATGAGAGTGGTTTAGCACTTCAATAACTTGGTATTCTAAGAGTTTAGTATTCTAGCAGAGCGGTTTAGTAGTTTAGGTTTAGTAGCTTAGTGTTTTAGTAGCTTAGTATTCTAGCAGCTGAGTGTCTTAGTATTTAGTAGTTTAGTAGTTTAGTAGCTCAGTCACTCAGTCGCTCAGCAAGTTAGCAGGTTAGTACTTTACTAGCTTAATCCCTTACTAGCTTACTGTCTATAAGTAGATAGTTGTTCACTCGACCAAGAGTCCCAGATTACCATGGTTAAGTTACTTCTAGTGCTATAAATTCGAAAGGTCTGTCTGTCTCCCTTCCTCCCTCTCTCCCTCTCCTCCTGCCCTTCCTCCAGTTTTTCCCTCTCTTCCTCCTTTCCTCCCCACAAATGTGATGTCATTTTTCCTGTGCGGCTCAAAATCCAAAGACTAATTTAATCAGTCTGAGAGAATACCACCAATTAAACAGGTCAATATAATCGTAAACTGACCAAAGAAACGCATGTATATTACTATTTAGACCGAATCGTGTGTGATACCTTCCATTTCCCCACGCTTTATCAAGTACAATGACTCAGAATATCAACGCCTCCACTACGGGCAAAATTGAGAGTCCATTTGGAGTATTGAAGACTGGAGCTAGTTGGGCGGATGATGATGATGACTTTGATGTCGATAGATTACTTAGCAATTTGAAGGAGACGCCTGGATCTAAGAGCTCGAAGAGTTCTGGGTCGGAGTCTGCTCATACAGATGGTAGTCGCTTTGAGTCAAATGAACCTGCTCATTCAGCAGACCCATGGCGTCAGAACCAGGGCTCTTCTCATAGGAACCAATCGCTGTGGAAATTCAATGACCCAAATGGAACTGACTTATATGGTCAACGTCGTCGTAGAAGTTCTAGTTCTGATTTCTCTTATGGATATGGTTATGGAGCCCCCAAATATGATGCTCATGATAACCTTGGGTCTCGTCATTACAAACTGAGTGGTAGTGGGAAGTTGTATTACAATGATAATGATCGGTTCAATGATACGAGATTCCCTCCTCTTCCATCTGAAGGGGGTGCTTTGGGTTCCAAGCATAGTTCTATCACTCTGATTAAGGCTAGACCTAAGCTGGGTCCATTTGGGAATGCTAAATCTGTTGATCAGGCAAAATTGGATAGTATTGCTGCTGCTGCTCTTGCTGCTATGTCTGGATCAATTGAGGCTTCGGAAACTGAGCCTAAATTGGGTTCAGGATTAAGGGCAAACACGGGGTCAGATATTGAAACTGGACCGAAATTCGGTTCAGGATTCAAGGCAAGTAGTAGTAGGATTGGATTGGATTCCAGACAGGCTGCTATTGAATCGGTGAAGAAATCAGTCGCACTTGTTTCTGCTTCAGTTTCTGCTCATTCATCTCATTCGGCTCCTGTATCTTCACTGCCTGTTTCAGCCCCTCCTGCTCCTCCTAAACCAAAATCAAATCCATTTGGTGTTGCCAAACCTGTTGATCAATCAAAAATTGAAGAACTGTTCCGTGCAGCTACTGCTAAGTCTGTTCAACCAATTGAAGAGGAGCCTGAACTGAAGCAAGAACTGAAGCAAGAACTGAAGCACGAGGCTGTTGTTCCAAGACCTAACCCATTTGGAAATGCTAAACCTGTAGACCAGACTAAGATTAATCTGGAAATTGAACTGAAATTGAAGGAACTTTGTGTTAATCCGACTACTTATAAACTTGGAGATAGGCAAACTCATGAGAAGAAGTTAGTAAAGAAAGAGAGAGGGGAGAAATCATTGGACAAATCACTGGACAAGAGCCCGGATAAACACTTGGATAAATCACTGGACAAACACTTCGACAGACACATGGAAAAATCACTAGACAAACACATGGACAAACACTTGAACAGAAACCCCGACAAACCATCCCCCCGTGACCGTAAAGAAGGTAAACGAGAAAACAGAAGAGACAGAAGAAGATCTTCAGATACAAAGACAAACTCAAAAGATGAAACCAAAGATTTGACTTTGAGTAAATCGAGTAGTAAAGACTCTAAAGAATCTGTTCAAGGAGATTCCGTTAAGCCTGACCCTGTTCAGTCGGATTCACCTCAATTGGATCTGACTCTGAGTCCAAAATCCAGTTCTCCAGACCTGAATCCTCGCAAAGTCAAATTCTCTTCTCGTCACCCTCGTAAACCCAAACCAAGACTGTCTCACAATCCTCGAAAGACTGATAATCCCGATGAAATAAGTGCAGTATCTGATTCTGGGACTGATATCTCTCCAGAGACCCCACCGGCTGGGATCCTGGATGACCTGGGTGTATCCAACACTGCAAACCCCGAGTCTGTAAAGCCCAGAAAACCGCACCGTAGATACCCTCATAAAAGAATGAGTGGACACTACCTGAACTCCAGCTACAGACGCAAAGAAGGCTCTCAAGAATCAAAGAAGGAAGAAGCTTCTTCCTCATGATGACAACGATGACAATGATGATGATAAAGGGCCAAGTATGGCAGTTGATGATTTATAGTTAAACGCTTTTTATGGTATTTCAAAAAATCAGTAGTTGATTTATTTCTATCTATATAAATATCCGTATTCCCATTCCCATTCCCATTTTAAAGCTATGGATCCAAAGAAGCGTCCATCAAATCATCCAAAAACAAGGATGGAGGTCTGATCTTGGACTTCTTAGATTTCAGATTCAGATTCGACAGAGCAAACGTCGAATTTGGATCTAAAGTTGGAGTAGATTCTGGTTCCGGATCCACTTGAGGAGATGCAGTCAATGGTTCTTGAGAAAGTTGGTACAGAGCATACCAATCCAATCCTGATAGTCTTTTACTTGCTTTATGATTGAAGTTCTCTGTCGATGCCACTGGAGAATTCTCGGCAGAGAACTCATTGGAAAAGAATCTCGGACTCACCGGACTGTTGAAACCGGAGGAACTGAAATTAGGATCATACGACGTGGTAGGCGGCAGGAGTTGCAGCATTTGCGATTGGTTCATCGCCATCTCCATAGGGGAAATGTACATAGAACTTGCTCTTGATTTACGATTATTTCTGGCCAGAGACAGTACAAGGTCAGCAGTTGAGCCATTTGTAGTTGTTGGATGGAGTAATGCTGATCTTAAAGCTCTACCCTGAGATGATTGATCTCCAAATAGCAGACTGTTGTTCAATGTAGATGCACCCCCCACCGAATAAAGTGACAGAGCTGAAGATTTCTTTTCATTATAATAGTCACCGACAGTACTGGTGGCATCGGACGACCCGGTCATTTTACCGAAAATGGAGGGGTCGTATGCAAAATGTTTGGAGTCATCATTTGGATCGTCAAATAAATCATTGGTATATGAACTTGATCTCATTCTGGAGAAAATTAAAGACAATGCGCTGAAAGCGAAGAATGCCAAAAGAATAGCGGCAAGCACCGACCCCACTGAGATGAACATGGTGCCCTCAGGCTCTGTGTATCTGGTAATATAAGGGTTGGTCAAGTTGGATGCAGGCACAGTTGCTGTGAAAGTGTACGAGGTTGATGAACTCGTGGAAGATGAAGCACTTGTCAAAGATGAAGAGTAATTAGATGACCCTGATATCGAGCTTGTGGCGGAACTCGTAGTTGAAGAGGATGACGAGCTACTGGATGACGTTGTAGTCAACGCAGGCATCGACTCACTCATTACAGCTACCAACTGCAATAGTAATAGTATCACAACAGAGGTCTTCATACTCGTTAGCGTCGGTGTTAGAAGTAGATTCAGTTATTGTATTCAATATATAAATCGAAATAAATTGAAAATCAAATCCGTCATTCTGCACACTAACCCCCTTCTGGGCTAGGCTACATTTGAGGACAATAGGCGCATGCAGCGAAGAGAGAAACAATACGCTGAAAAGGGCAAAAACAACAACAAAAAAGGACGAAAAAAACACGAATTAGAGTGGCTGCGAGCTGGATTGGGGGGGGTGCGCGTGTGTTGAGGCATGAGGAGACGCGATCTGAGATATTTCAAGGGAGTGCATGGCTTGCGCGAGATGGTGGGAAGGGGCATTTGTTAATTGCTTTGAGGCTGGGGCGTATTTAATGGTGGTGTCATAGCCTGCTCTGGGAGCTACGACGCTGCGACGCTGCGACGCTACGAACCTACTCTACGAACCTACTCTACTCCTTACTACTAAATACATGTATTACCTCTAAAATCTCCAATCCTTATCAGCACTCTCAATAGCCCAATTAAACTTCTCCCTCAAAGTCTTAGTAAACAACTTCTCAATAGGAACATCATATTTCTTAGAAAATACAACAGTCAATCTAGGATCAATATAGTTCATCTTAGACGTTCCTAAAGCCACCTGGGAATTATCTTCTTTGTCCTTCAATTGCAAAGTAGTGTTAGTGATTCTTTGCTCAACTCTTTCGATTTGTTGCTCCAATTTCTCCACCGTTACACTACCTTTTACTTCTGGTTTACCAGATTTCAATTCTTGCTTGTATTGTTTCAGCAAATCGTCAACTTTGGCCAACCACAGCTTCAATTCCTCTTTAGGCAACTTCTCTTGCTTCTCGGCCTTTCTCTTCTCGTTCTCACGCTCAAACTTCTTCTTATATTTCTCCTTCTCACGGGCAATAATAGTCGTATGGATCAGAGAGATCTCTTCCTTTGTCAAGTCGTCGATTTCCAGGAAATATTCAGGCTTCTTCTTCTTCAATTTCAGATCTAATTGAAGCATCATCTTCTTAAGACGAATTTTTTGCCATGTCATCTCTTTAATCTTCTCTTGGATCTTGGCAACTCCCGTGTCATGGTTCTTACTGACGGTACGTTGGTGATTACACAAGATAGCAACGGCTCTATTAGCGGCATTGAACTTGACAACCTTCTCATTGACCGAACCTTCATTGGCAATCAAATCCAATTGATCTTGCATCGTTTTAGATGCATTATAAGTACGGAACACCTTGGCTGTTAAACCTGGCATGTAATTTTGGAAATGTTTGTTCAAAATGGAAGGATCTAATCTGTCGAATAAATCGTCTCCTGGCTTCTTGGGCAGTTTCTTGAAGATTCTCAAATTCTTGAATACCTGAATATCAACTTCGACCTCCTGGAAGAATCTGATCGAATCTTTACCCAAGAAATCGAAAGTGACTTTATTAGGAGGAGTCAAAGAAACATGCTCATAACGTAAAGAACAACATCCCACGGTATCGGCTTCTTCTTCAGACTTCTCACCACCTGCTCTTAAGGCAAATACATCGATAAGATACGTCAGGGTAGCTCTCTGTCTGTCCAACATCAAATTGGATTTCAAATCTTTACGGTAGTCTTGTCTAATTCTCTCGATATGATCCTTCAATTCCCTGGCCTTTTCGAATTTCTTGAAGTCACTCATACCTTTCAAAGAGGATGAGGCTGCGAATCTCACATACTTGACACTATTAGAGATATTCTCTCTCCACATGGCCAACCAAGCTACTTTATTGTCGTGTCTAATTTCTCCCCAGCTATGACCTGGAGGTGGTGGTGGGATTGGGGCGTTCTCACTCAAGTTTAACACCACATCCTCAGGCAGAACTCTTCTCTTCAACTTCCCTGTCTTTGGATGAGCACCACGACCTCTGAATAATCCTGGAGGTTCGATCTTGAAATTTCCAACCAGTTCTCTTCTTCCATTAAGCAAACAATACTTGTATTTCTCCTCCAGCAGATCTCTTTCCAGCTTAATACGCTTCTTTTCCAGGGCAGGAAGCAGTTTCTTGGCCTCACGTTCTTTCACGAAATGATCATACATCTTGGAGAAATCACATTTCTCAAATTCGGTGATATTGGCATCTGGGCAACCTCCAGCCTCCTTCAATACCTCACAAAAATCCTTGAAGAAGTTCTTTTGGAAGACAGGGTTCTTAGCATGATCGGTCTCTAACATAGCACCGAAAAATCCGGCCACTTCTTCCGCTTCCTTAGGTAAATTGACAGGCTTTCCATCGTAGATCAACTTGACCTTCTTAGGAAGAGGAACGTAATCAGGAGGAAATATTACACCGCTATGCTCAAGAGTGTCCCATTTGATCTCACCATTCAAGTCTTCTGCCTCCCACCATTTGAATTTCTGATCTTCCTCTTCATCTACGTCGTCATCATTCTTGATATCTGGAGTGTCTTCTTTCTTGACAGAAGCTTTCAGTTTCAGAGACTTTGGAGCTGGTTTCAGAGCTGGTTTTGTCACCTTTTTTGTGGTGGAAGACTTTGATACCAGCTTAGTGGTCTTAGCGCCCAGCTTTGTACTCTTCAAACTGACCGTTTTCTCCTCACTTTTCACCTTGACCTTACCATTAACTTTCCTCTTCTTAGCAAGAGGAACTTCGCTGTCATCTCCTGAGTCTATTGATTGAGGTGAGGTATTGGAAGATTGGCTTAATTTTGACAATGGGGTGTCATCGTCGTCTGAGTCCGAGTCAATCTTAATTCTACGTTTATTTTTGTCAGTAGTCATCGCTGATGTTGTTAGGGCGTACACGTCAATTTGATCTTGAAGTTGAAATAAACAGAGAGAAAATTTCTCTGAGCGTTAGAGGAATTTAGTGAGGAGGGAAATTGGGAGGAATTTTGTAGGGATGTCTGAGCGCGTACGATGCGCGTAGGGGCAGATCAGGAAAGGGCACGAAGAGAGGGACGGGCACGAAGAGGTAAGGTAATAGAGAGGGGGGCAGGGAGAGAAGAGAAGGGCAGGAGGGAGTAAGGGGAAGCAGAAAGAGAGCACTGAGAAATTTGTAGTGAGAGACGTATAGTCAGGCCCACCAACCACTATCATACTCAGTTACCAAGAAAAATAACAGTAACTTACTCAATTCTAACCCCACTTAGTGTAAATATAACCCAACTAAACGGCACCGTCACATTCTGTACATTTACTTAAGAAAAGGCAAATTCACTAATCTTACATTTTGAGGCAAAACTCTCTCTACAAAAATTCTCTACAAAATTCTCTACAAAACTCTCTACAAGATTCTCTCCAAAAATTCAAAGTGTAAGTTCATTATACACTATGACAAGAAGTGATCGAATGAACTAGATCCCACTTCATTCCACTTCTCTCTACTTATTCAATTGCATCTCAATATCATCCACCTTCTTATAACTAGAGCGATCTACACCCTTAGTAGTGTCATTCTCATCTGCCCTTTCCAAGGGCAAATTTTCGCTCCGAGTCTCCCCTTCATTTTCCCTATGAGAATCTGCCTCATGCTCTCTCTGAGTCTCACCATCAAGACTCCCAAGACTCCCATCCCATACCCCAATTCTCTCTATTCTTCTCTTCCGTAACATCCTCTTATGATAAATATCACACGACACCAACAGAATACTTGACCCAGTAATATTACAAACAATATCCGCATAATCAAACGTCCTCATAGAATTAACAGCACTCTGAACAAATTCACTACCAACTCCCCCAATTATAACACATATCACAAAAGTACATAACCTTAAAAATTTCCGATTCTTGGTCTCGAAGATCCAGTAAAAGTTCGCCGTCAACCCTCCAAATACCAAAAAATGTAATAATTTATCATTGGCAAATGACACATCCGCAAACCCTAAGTATGCCGCTACTATACATAATACTCCAAACGCTAGAAAGAACCCCCTGTTAGTAACGATACCCATAATTTCAGTTTCCACGGCAAAACTCACCAATTAAAACCCCTCGTCTAACTTTAAGTTGAGGTAGCCTCCCAAATAACTCAAACTCGATCGTCATTGAGTCGTTTCTCACCTTGTTGTCGTTGGCACTTCTTCACTTCATTAGCCTCCTTGATCAGCCTCTTTCCTCAGCCTTCCCGTGCTTTCCGCAGCATTTTACAGTTTTTCACTTCCGGCTCAGTCCTTCTCAAAAAAAGGTCGTGCGTTTCCTCCAATTTATCAGCGCAACCTCCACCCCCAAGAAAAATCAACGGCGCTAAAGATCAATTGATTAGAAAAGGTGGTTCGATACGTCCATCATATTCCGTGGAAATCGCTAGTATAATGTCTCAAGGTAAGTAATTGTGATCTGAGAGGGTACGGGAGCATGGGCGGTGAGAATTGAATTCCCTTTCAGCCCCGCCTTTGGCCCCGCCACCCTTCCTCGCGTACCACCCTCCTGCCGCCGCCTCAGTTTCCGCATACTAACCAAATCAGTCGACTTCTCTCCCGAAGAAAAGGCTTCGTACAGCGCCATTTTCAAACTGCTCGACAAAGAAGGCCTTGGAATCGTCACTGGTGAAGTGGCTCGTCCGGTCTTTGAGCAATCCAGATTATCCACCCCTATTTTACGTGAAGTGTGGCAATTGGCCGACCCGGAGGGCAACGGATTCCTCACCGAGCAAGGTTTCTATGCTTGCCTTCGGTTAATTGGCCATTGTCAAAGGGGTCAGCCTCCTTCTCCAGCCTTGCTCGGAGTTTCAGGACCGGTGGCCAAGTTACTGCCAAGTACTCCGTTGCCTCAGCAGTTCTCTGGTACCCCGACCGGAGGTTCTCGCCTGAGCTCTACTTCGACTGTGCCTGCTGCACCTCTTTTCCCTCCTCTTTCACTGCAAGACGTGAACAAATTCAGACAATTATTCGATAAGATGGCCCCTACTGGCACTTTGAGTGGTGAACAACTGAAACTGATCTTCATCAAGGCTCAATTACCGACTGCTACTTTAGGTCAGATCTGGAATTTGGTCGATAGAAGTCAGCTGGGAACTTTGACTCAACAAGAGTTTGTCATGCTGATGTATCTTATAGAGCATTCCAGAAACAGGACTCTCAGTCACATCCCCCAATTTATTCCAGATGCTCTTTGGAATATCGCTGGAGGAGCCTCTCCTCTGCAAGTTCAAAGACTGCCATCTCAGATCCCAGTTGGAACCGGCAGTCCAGTACCAACTCCTGCTGTTGCCAGAGTTCCTTCTGTTCCTACAGGAACTGTTCAAGATTGGATCATCACCCCAGCTAAGAAGCAACAATTTGACCTGCTTTTTGATAACATAGATCAATCTAAGAAGGGTGTATTGACTCCTAATGAGGTTGCTACCTTTTTGATGACTTCGAATCTTCCTCAAGAGACTTTAGGAGCTATTTGGGATTTGTCTGACATTGAGAATTCGGGTGAATTCACTAAGAGGGAGTTTTCTATTGCTTTGTATTTGGTGGAATGGAGATTAGCTGGGAAGGAATTGCCAGATATTGTACCTGAGTCGCTTGTTATTTCTGCTGGGCAGTATGTGGGACTGGCGCAGTCTCCAGCTCTGGCTCCAGCTCTGGCTCTGCATCTGTCTCAGCCTCCGCAACTGTCTCAGCCTCCACAACTGCCTTTGCAACTGCAACCTAAATCTTCCATGAACGATTTAGCCTCTTTAAACGATTTATTCTCGACTCCCACCACTATTCAGCCTTCAGCTACTGGAAATCTCCCAACTAGAGCACCTACCACATCAGCCCCAGCTCCATTAAGATCATCTCTGACTGGAACAAGAGCTCCATTTGTTCCAAGTTCCAATTTTGGTCAACAATTTGCTGCTCCTGCCGCCCCAGCTGTTGCAACACCTTCGGATCTGTCTCCTTCTTTACTCGAAGATAGTGGTAGTGAAGATGAAGATGGACCAATTTCTTCAGAACCAGTCAAGAGCCGCCCAATGATTCCAACTCGTGATCTGAAACCTCAGTTCACTGGAGGCTCGGCTTCTCCAGCTGTTGCTTCTCCGGTCGTTGCTTCTAGAGGGGTTACCTCTCCAACAGTCGCTGCTCCAGCCGTTGCAGCCCCAGCTGCTTCAGACCCTCTCTCAGATCCTCAACTCTCCCTGGCCACCACCGATATCGCCAACCTTTCCAACCAAATCAACTCCCTCACAAACCAAACTACTCACTTGAATGACAAAAGAGAAAAGGCAACTACCGAATTGAACAAAATCTTACTGGTAAAGAAGGACATAGAAGGCAAGTTAACCAAGCTCAGAATGTTATATCAACAGGAAGTTCAACAAGTGCAAGAAGTGGAGACTGTTTTACTGCAATCGAAGCAAGAAACTGAGGCCTTACAGAAGGAAACTGCTCTCGTAGAGGCCAATTACCATGCCACTCAGGCCAAATTACAGCAATCTCAAGTAGCCTATGAGGAATCCCAGAAACAAATCGAACTGTTGAAGGGCAAATTGGGTAACTTGAATGCTGAGTATATCGAGTTACAAAGCCAACATGAGCGTGTAATTACACAGAAGGAAGAAACTGCTAGGGTATTAAGTGTAACTCAACAGCAAGTGAACGTTCAACAAACGAAGAATGATGAGTTGAAAGCCACTCTTGACAAGTCAAATAAGGAACTGAATGAGTTAGAGCAGCAACATGAGTCTGCTAAGAGTACCTTGGAGTCGTTAAAGCTGGAGATTCCAATGTTGACAGCTCTGCTTTCGGCTGCTACTGCGACTGTGTCCATGACTAAATCTCTGTTGAAGGGTACTCACGATAACATCCAGTATCATACTCAGAAGAAGGAGGAACTTGAAGAACAACATAAGCAACTGAAGGCCGTTCAACTGGAAGCCAGTGACTTGACTGAGAAGTCGATGGGGGGAAGCTCTACTGGCATGGGAGGCTCTGTCTTAGCCGGTGCTGCTGGTGCTGCCGCTGTCGGTGCTGCTGCCGTTGGTACAGCTGCTGCCGGACTTTCCGGAGCAGCTCCTTCCCTGGAATCCCCTTCTACTCCGGTAATGGAATCTAAGGACCTTGAAAACAAACTCGAAAATCTCACTGTGGATTCCCCGGTCTCAAATAATCTGGTCGAGGCCGATTTAAGAAATACCGAAGAGACTTCAGCAAGCTCTCAAGTAGAGTCTTCTGACTTCCAATATACTAATCAATACCAGCAATTCAGCTTGCCTCTTGCTCGTCCTCAATCCACTACTTCCAGTGTTCTGAATAACCCACCTCAATCCGTAAGAGGAGAGGAAGATGTTTCCGAGACTGCTTCTGTAGGAGATGAGATTTCCACTGAACCTGTGTCCGAGCATCCACCATTGGAATCTTCTAACACGTTGGGAGAAGTTGAAGAGGAACATGGTGAAGAAAGTGCAGAGACAGGTGGAATGGAAGCCCGTGGTGCTTCTTCATCCTCTTCTGCTGCTGGTGAGTCATTCGAAATGGTTAATGCTGAGGTTGAAGAGCCTGTATCTGAACTGCTGGAATTACCAGGAATGCCTGGTGGATTTGGCAGTGCTCCTGCCGTGCCAGAAGAGATTTCTAGTGATAAATCGGCCGTTGACTCGTTTAAAGTTCCAGCTGCTGCTCTTGGTGCTGGTTCCGTAGGTACTGCCGCTGCAGCTGCTCTGGGAGCTGTAGGACTTGGGACCTCTGCTAGTGCTGCTTCTGCTGATCCGATAGAGGAATTCCCTCCAATCAAAGAACTTGAGTATGACGAATCGAGCTCTGACGATGAGGACGATTTCCATGACAGTGCTTTAGATGTAGAGAAACCTTCAAGTGATGATTTTAAGGCTCCTCTGGAGGTTCCATCTGAGGCTGCTCCAGCTCTGTCTGCTCCAGCTCCGTCTGATTTCGATGACTTGGAACCTGCTGTAGAAGAATCAGCTCTGAAAGATGTCTCTTTCGATGAATTCGGAGAATTAGAAGAGGCTGCTCCTGAGTTCGGAAATGATGCTGATGCCGTCTTTGATGCTCCAGCTGATGATGCTTTTGACCTGGGTTTCACCGATTCAACTGCCTTCCCAGTAGCTTCATCGGCCACTGGAAATGCATTCTCCTTCGATAATTTGGGTCCTGCTACTGCTGCCTCCAACAATGATGAATGGGATAAGTTGTTTGAAGGATTTGGTAACTCTGAAGCTCCAGATTCTTCCGCTCTGTTCACCGGATCAGCTGCCCCAATTGCTGCTTCAGTAACTGGTGCAAGCTCAGTTGCTGCTGCCGCTACTGCCACCGCTCCTTCCACCCAAGCTCACGATTTGGCCATCCAAGAATTGACTGATATGGGCTTTGATCATGAGTCTGTCGTCAAAGCATTGGCCCAAGAAAATTGGAACCTCGAAAATGCAACCAATAGGTTATTGGACTCTGCCTGATTCTATAGTCGACCCAATCGGGTATTTTGTTTGTGAATACACTACTTTTAAATTTGTAATATGCTCAATTTCTGTACTTCGTATTTTGCTTCTCATCGTTCCATTTGGTGTTTCGCGCACGACCTTCTTAACTGAGAGGAACTAAAAAAATTTTTAGAAGGGGGAAAAATTTTTCATATTGAAAAAGAAAAGGCTTTATTAAAGTTGAATAGTACGGATTTGATTGTGGATCTATATCTTGAGACTAACGGATACATAGATACTAGTCATGAACAGAGGAAGAGGATCATTCAGAGGTGGATCTAGAGGTGGATTCGGTGGAGGACGTGGTGGTTTCGGTGGCAGAGCCCCAACCCCTCAAGGACCTCCAGATACTGTATTAGAGATGGGTACATTTGTACATGCATGTGAGGGAGATATTGTATGTTTGTCTATAAATACCAAGGTTCCATACTTCAATGCTCCAATATACTTAGAGAACAAGACACAGGTAGGTAAGGTTGATGAGATCTTGGGTCCTTTGAACGAGGTTTTCTTCACTATCAAGCCATCTGAAGGTGTTGTAGCCAAGTCCTTCAAGGAGGGAGACAAGTTTTACATAAGTCCAGACAAGTTGTTGCCGTTGGAGAGATTCTTGCCAAAGGCCAAGCCTGTTGGATCTAAGCCAAAGAAGAAGAAGGCTGCTGGAGGTTCTGCTGGAGGCAGAGGTGGTTTCGGTGGCCGTGGTGGTGCCAGAGGTGGTGCTAGAGGTGGATTTGGAGGTCGTGGTGGATCCAGAGGTGGCTTCGGTGGCCGTGGTGGTGCCAGAGGTGGTTCCAGAGGTGGCTTCGGTGGTGCTAGAGGTGGTTCCAGAGGTGGTTTTGGTGGTTCCAGAGGTGGTAGAGGAAGATTCTAATTTCAAAATTAAGAAGCATATCAATTACGAGACTAGCTTAGATCTGACAGCTTTATGACAATGATCAAAGTTCATTACCGTTCCAATATCACTAATGACGACTACCTTCTTTATTTTTTTATCTAATTTGTTATATTACTTTATCATCATTTACACCAATAAATTTATCAAGAATGATTCTGCGTTTTAGGAGGAGACGACTGAGTGTGTCTGGTCTTTTGTATCGTTATCTGGCAGCTGGTGATTGTGGCTGTCATCGCTGTCTTGAACATGAGGCCTGACTAGTTAATAATTCGTATTTTGCTATGAGTGATAACAAAGGTCGTGCATTGATAATCAAATGGATGCAGAAAGATGAGGTTTATTGATGGAGTCATGTTGACGGGTGCACCTGAAAGGAGTTGTAAGGAGGATAATGACTTGAAGTTGAGTGTTCAGATATATAAGTCTACAGTGTCTTGGGTGTAGGTCAAAAGGTTCTTTTCCCATAAGCAAATCGGCTCTCTTATTAATTTGCTAATAGATAAGCTTAGATCTAAGCTCATCTCAAGCCACTTGAAGACCGTTTGAAGCAGATCTTCCTTATATTAGCTGACCTTGTTTAATACTCTTGCTGTGGCACTGAAGAAACTCCGCATTTCTGAAATTCCATCACACCTCTAATCCACCACTAAATAATTACTTACCTACTCCATGTTATTAATATTCCCAAAAGGGTATCTTAATTACATCTAAATTAATTTCCTCTTTAGGGTAATAGAGAACAGGACTAAAAATTCCAGTTGCAGGATAAAAATGGAAACAACAACAAAGGAGATCCAGTGAGTCGGCATAAGGCAGTTGCAGAGAATGATCATACAGATCTTGTCCTTCCAATGTCAATTGAACTGTCAATTGAAAATTCTTTTGAGGCTACCAATCTACTCAATATCACGCTAAACCCCCCTTCCTCAAAAAAATCCCACCCCTAAAAAATCACCCATTAAATGAATTTAAATCATCCTAGACACTTCACTATCAACCTCCAGCTCCTCAAATTCCCCCTTATCACTCCAATCGCCTCCCCATCTCCATCCTCACCCCAACACCCCCAATCTTTTGTGCCGTACACGACTAATTTCACCCTCCCCTTCACATACTTTGTGTATACATTTCCCAAAAGGGAAACTTCCAAACATAAAATTTTTCTCGATTTTGACAAATCAAAATACTCCCAAGATCAGGGAAGAAGTTGAATTCGAGTCAATTCTCATTTAATAGCATTGGTTTTGCTAGTTTTCGAAAACCAAGTAGTACCAAAGTCCAAGTGTTTGTTTTTGAATTCTTGGTTTGATAATATACCTGGGTGTTGTTCTTTAGTTGTTATTACAATTCAACTAATAACCTCTCCAGAAAGACCACAAGAATTACACTTTTAATAGCGGGTAACCAATTTCTTGAACAGCGCTACTACGAATTTTGTACAAGATGTCTTTGAAACCTTTGCAACCGTCTGACTTGAACAAGAGACAGAACTATTTCGGTTCTAACCAGCTTCAGACTCCAATCAAGCCTGCTGTTAAGCAAGCTGTTGGGGGTGCCGCCGCGGGGGAACAAAAGAAGAAGAAGAAGGAGAAATTATCCTCTTTATGTAAGACCCCTCCTTCTATTGTCAGAACCAAAGCTGGTAGAGGCTATCATCGTGGATTGTTCTTGGGAGAAGGTGGGTTTGCCAGATGCTTCCAAATGAAAGATGAGACCGGAGAGATTTATGCTGCAAAGACTGTCGCTAAGGCTTCGATTAAAAATGAGAAGACTAAGACTAAATTGTTGTCGGAGATTAAAATCCATAAGAGTATGTCTCACTCCAACATTGTCGGTTTCACCGATTGTTTCGAGGATGACGTCAACGTTTACATTTTACTTGAGATTTGTCCTAACGGAAGTTTGATGGAATTGTTGAAGACAAGAAAATCGTTAACTGAGCCTGAAGTAAGATATTTCATGGTCCAAATTATTGGTGCCATCAAGTATTTGCACTCCAGAAGAGTTATTCACAGAGATTTGAAATTGGGTAATATCTTTTTCGACCCTGAGATGGAATTGAAGATTGGAGATTTCGGTTTGGCTTCAGTTTTGGATCCAAACACTTCTAGAAAGTACACTATCTGTGGTACACCAAACTATATTGCTCCAGAAGTCTTGGGAGGTAAGAATACCGGACATTCTTTTGAAGTTGACGTGTGGGCTATTGGAGTTATGCTTTTCGCCTTGTTGTGTGGAAAGCCTCCATTCCAATCCAAGGATGTACAAGTTATCTACGAGAGAATCAAGCAAAACGACTATTCTTTCCCTCCTCAAGAAAGATATCCGGTTTCTGATGAAGCCAAGGCTTTAGTTAAAGAGATCTTGGCCACTAACCCATTACACAGACCATCTTTAGATGAGATTTTGGAACACCCATGGTTCAGAGCTGGTGCCTTCCCAAAGAGAATCACTTTGGAAACTTTGAGACATGCTCCAGACTTCTCACATCTCACAAAAGAGGAGTCTTCTATCAACTTCAAAGCCGCCAAGTTGAAGGCCGGTATTAATGATCAAAAGCAAACTCCAGTAGAGCTCTTGAAACAACAAGAATTGAAAGAGCTGGGTAGAGAGAAGATCTTGCCAACCTCTTTATCTCCAAACAATACCAAGAACAAATATAAGGAAATTAAGAGAACGTTCCAATTGTCGTCACAAAAATCGATCAAAGATGTACTCTACACAATCGATTTGGTACAGAAAGGTGAAGAGATGCCATGCTCATTACAAACTCCAGTTATCATTACGAAATGGGTTGACTACAGCAACAAGCATGGTTTCGCCTTTGAGTTGTCCACTAAGACTATCGGAGTGCTTTTCAATAACGGAGACTCTATTTTAAGAACTGAACAAGTGCCAGATCACATCGATTACGTGAGGAACGGAATAGTGAGAAGACATTCTGATAGATCGATTCCTTCAATCTTGAAAAACAGTGTTGAGGTCTTGAAATTCTTCGAAAACTATATGCAAGCCAATTTGTCTTCCAGTGGTAAAGGTCAAAATGCTACAGAGGAGGTTGTCTATATGAAGTTCTACCAAAGAGACGAGGCCTTTGTAATGTTCCATTTGTCGAACGATACTTTCCAATGGAACTTCAAAGACCACCACAAATACGTCGTCAACGGTACTGTTATAACTCATATCGACCCAAGTAAGCAGGTCGCTACTCTTCACATGAAGGAAGCCATTGCTGGCCATTTCAAGGACCCTTCCTTCGGACTCAAATTCGACATAATGAAGAAGAGTTTGGAGAAATGTTTACAGTGATCCTAATGTTTTTTTCAATTCGTTGCATATCGAGATCTTGCAGCTTTGATGTCTATCGCTAATTTTGTTTTTCCCTGTATTGATACATATATAATCCTTCCCTAATAATAATAGCTACATACCCAAAAGAACTGTTGGGGGTTATATGAAAAATGATGTAATTGATAATTAATTAAGAGGGGGTATACGAGGGGGGAACACGAGGTGGTGATCCTACACAAATTATTAAATCATTCTTTTAGTATATAATGTACATACAAGTAGTCCATGCTACTCATCTAAAGATAACACCTTCATCATCGTCGTCATCATCATCATCGGCATTGTTCTCAACCAAAGACTTGATTTGCCATTCTTGTTCAAACTTCTTAGAAACATCTCCCAATAAATTGATCAATTCGGTACAGGCGTTTCTCAAAGCGGTCTTAGGCTTGTAACCTTCTTCAGTCTGCAATCTCATTACAAAGTTGGCAAACAATGGATGTGGAATCTTGTAAGCGACGAAAATGACACGAGGGTCGTTGATCAACTGCTGCCTAAGAATGTTACCCAATGTATGGTCTTCTCTTTCAAATTTTATTAATATGCAGTTAGGCACTCTTGGGTCTGGAGTTATTTCCAATCTAAAAGGGTTAGTAAGTACTCGCAAAGAGAATCAGTCCAAATGATAGTAGATATACATACTTTGAGACACCGTCCGGTAAGATGAATAATTCGAATCTATCTGGAGCGTTCATGATGGTGGTATAATACAGGTAAAAATACACTCAAGATATATCAAATAACGGAGGTGTAATGATACGGTATTGGGAATGATCGATCGAGTCAGTATCTTTCGGAAATCCACGCCGTTTCAATCCTCTCCTCGCCTTCGACACGAATTTTTAACCGCTGAAGGGCTCCTTTTCGTTCCCGTAGTTGAGAATTTTTCTGTCGTCCAAGAAAAGTCGTGTGTGGATGTCGATTTCCTAAATAGGAAATGTGATATTAGTTACCCTGCTCAGGGAGTTGACAAGGGGAGAGGGATAGGAGGAAGAGAAGGAGGGGCCAGAAGGTAAGGACTAGGTAAGGTGGATGGTGCAGATTGAGATCCAATGAGATTCAGATGCTTGTCAGGTTTCATCAACGTGAAATTCAGTTATTCAATTCATTTTCAAGTATGATTTTTCGAGGTGGTTTAGATCTCCTAGTTAAATTTCTGTTAAATTTCTGTTAAATTTCCATAATAGGCTAATTGTAGGGGTAGGAAAGGACTGTGGAGGGAAAAGTAATGTATGTAATGGCAGTAGAGACCATCTCTGAGTGTGTGTTTCTGTGGGTCCCTCACTACCTTTCTGTATATCCTCCCTCTCGTTCTTTCCTCCTCTTGCCTCCCCTCCCCTATCCTTCTCTCCTTCGTACCCTCTTACCCATTCGTTCCTCCCTCTCTCCCCCTTCCTTCTTTCCTCCCTCTCCCCTTCTGTTTTTCCTTCCCCCTTCCCTCCCTCCATACAAATCCTCACATTCACAAGGAAAAAAAAAAACAGGAAAACGCAAATTCTCCTTTTGATTATTTCTCCTTCATTCGTATTCAATTCTGTAATACACCCTAGATTCCAGGTATCTAATCAGAAGTATTTCGGTGAAAGAGGTAGTCGCCCAAGTGTTGAATCGCCGATTGAAGTGTGAGAGAATCAGACTTTGGAGAGAACAAACTAGACGACCGCGCTTTTTGACAAGAACTGACATTCTGATCTACTTAATTATTTGAATTGGATACAAGAATGCAGGGCAAGAACTGGAAGGGATCTGAGACCCCTAATGGTCCTGAAAATAGACCAGGGTTACTGCCAACGTTTCCGTAAGTTATATTTGTGTTGATTGGCGAAGGGTCGACCCCCCTTCCCCTCTTACTCGATGGAGTCATATACTAACTATTAAAAAAGACGCCAACCTAACGCTCCTGTTTTACCGCCGCCATCAAGTTTAGAAAATGGTAAGTTCATCTCATCCATCATTGGAGCTCCTATTCACGTGTTGGATTCATTACTAACGATATGTTCAAGGCCAATATTATTTACCTTCGCTTCCTGGGTTGGGCAATTCTCATGAAAGTGGTAGTGGGTTTGGAATAAATCCGATGAATAACATGCATTCGGTAAGTTTAAAGATTTTATTTCACGATTCAAGACTTATACTAACTTATTTTAAAGGAACCTTTACATCAGAAACCACTTGAACTGCTGCCTCCATCTCAAGTTACTCCACAACAGCAAGCTCCACCAACCGCCAATACAGGTTCCGCGCCACAAGCTGAATCCCTGCCATCACAGCAGCCACCTCAAGGGCTGCCTCAGGGTCCTCCACTGTCTCTGTCGGCTGGTTCTGCTTCCTCCACTACTGGAGCCCCAGCTACAACCGCCGCTTCAACGGCTCAGACCTCTATGGGGATTCAGTCTGTATCGTCTAACTATAAACCATTAAACGTGAAGGACGCTTTATCATATTTGGACCAAGTCAAGAATCAGTTCCAATATCAACCTGATGTCTATAATTTGTTCTTGGATATCATGAAGGACTTCAAAAGTCAAACGTGAGTACATCAATTTGAACCATTCGAACCGTGCGCCTGTTACCCGGCCTTTAGATTTTTCCTCCGAGAAAATGCCAGGACCGTGTTATCTTAGGTAGGGTAACCTGCGCGGGTGGATGGTTGCGATAATAGGAAATTACTATAATAGGAAATCAATAAAGACTTCCTATTGAAGTATTTCCATTTTAGGAAATTTTACTAACAAATCCATAGTATTGATACACCTGGAGTTATTGATAGAGTCTCAACTTTATTCAGAGGTCATCCAAATCTTATGCAAGGTTTCAACACATTCTTACCACCAGGTTATAGAATTGAATGCTCTTTAGACCCTTCAGATCCAAATCCGATAATTGTAACAACCCCAATGGGTACCACAGCTAGACCTGAGCTGGTTGGTGAGTATGATCAAAGACAATGGGGTCAACAGCAACCTCCAATTCATCAAGGTGGTGCTCAATCTGACCACCCTCCAATGCTGCAACTGCCTCAACCACAGCCAGCTGTAATGAACCCTTATAACCAACTGTATGCTCCTCCAGGACAACTGCCTCCACTGGCATCAATGGTAGCACCTTCTGCGTCTCCAAATAGTCCAATTGAATTCAACCATGCTATCAGTTACGTTAACAAGATTAAGACTCGTTTCGCCAACCAACCGGATATTTACAAACATTTCTTGGAGATTTTACAAACTTATCAAAGAGAGCAGAAACCAATCACCGAGGTTTATCATCAAGTAACGGCCTTATTCCATGATGCCCCTGATCTTTTGGATGATTTCAAGCAATTCTTGCCTGATACTTCTTCTCAAGCTGAAAGACAGCAACAAATGCCTCCACAACAGCCTCTGCTGCCGGTTCAACAACAGCTGCAACCTCCTCAAGAGTACTATAAGCCTGGCGGAAAGAACTCTTTACCTCCTCTTGGTAATTTCCAACCTCCAGCAACTGGATCCAAAGAGAGAAAGAAGAAAGGTTACCCTGCTGAACTGCCAGTCTCCGATCTCAGAGGTGCTCCAATTGTTCCTTCTAAGAAATCCAAGAAAGACTTGGCTCAACAAGCCAATGAGATTCTCCAGGACAATCAAGTCCAGGCTGCTTCGACATTGTCAGAGGAAATTGGCTTCTTTGACAAGGTTAAGAAAGCTGTTGGTAACAAACAAGTATACAATGAGTTTTTGAAGATCATCAACTTGTATTCTCAAGATATTATTGACAAAGAGACATTAGTAGAACGTGTGGAAGGTTTCATTGGCCCATTCCCAGACTTATTTGAATGGTTCAAGCACTTTGTCGGTTACGATGGTAAGCCTTTACACATCGAGAACATCACCTTCAAGAAGCATCAATTGGAATTGTCATTATGTAAAACTTGTGGTCCATCTTATAGACTCTTGCCTAAAGCCGAGACTTTCATGCCTTGCTCAGGTAGAGATGATATGTGTTGGGAAGTATTGAATGACGAATGGGTTGGACATCCAACTTGGGCCTCAGAAGATTCAGGTTTCATTGCCCATCGTAAGAATCAATATGAAGAGATGCTTTTCAGAACTGAAGAAGAAAGACATGAGTACGACTACTATATGGAGGCTAATTTGAGGACGATTCAAACTTTAGAAACCATTGCTAATCGTATCGCTAACATGTCAGCTGAAGAGAAACTGCAATTCAAATTACCTCCTGGCTTAGGTCATACTTCAACTACCATCTATAAGAAGGTAATCCGTAAGATTTACGATAAGGATCGTGGATTTGAAGTGATTGACGCTTTACATGAGAACCCAGCTGTGGCTGTTCCTATTGTGTTGAAACGTTTAAAGCAGAAGGACGAGGAATGGAAACGTTCTCACCGTGAATGGAATAAGGTATGGAGAGAATTAGAACAGAAAGTGTTCATGAAGAGTTTGGATCATTTGGGATTGACTTTCAAGCAAACTGATAAGAAGTTATTGACCACTAAACAATTGATTTCGGAAATCAGTACTATTAAGATTGAGCAATCTCAAAAGAGATTACATCCTTTGACTCCAAATCCAAAAGAACAGTTAGAATACGAGTTTAACGATTACGGAATTGTTCTTGATATTCTCAAGTTGACTATTATCTTCTTGAACAACTCCTCGACATATTCAGCCAATGATAAAGAGAGATTAGAACTGTTTGTCAAGAGTTTTGTATCGCTTTTCTTCTCGTTGACTCCGGAGTACATTGAAGAAGGGTTGGAGGCTCGTGATTTCGAGGCTTCAACTCAGGACAATTCGAACGATAAAGAGTCCGATGAAGTACCATCGGAGACTGATCTGAAGGAAGAAGCTCCGGTAAGTAAGAAACGTGGTCGTGGAGAGACAGATTTGTTGAAAGACGTATTAAGAAGGAACAACAATAAACTGGCTAAGAATAAACGTGAAGATACTCCTGAGACTTCTTCAGCTGGAGGTTCCGTGTCTGGAACTCCTCACCCTGAAGAAAGTGTTTCTGAACCAGTTGAAGAAGCTGAGATCTCCGAGCATATTTCAAAAGCTGCTCAAAGTTGGATAGATACAGTCTCAGCTTACGAAGAAGCTATCATCTCAGACTTCTCCTCCCCTCAAAGACACAACTACAACTTATTCTCCAACACCACCATCTATGTGTTCTTCAGATACTTACGTACTTTGTATGAGAGATTAGAGGAGATCAAGAAGATGAATCTGGAAGTCAATCTGGATATTTCTAGTCGTAAAGAAACTCAGTTTGCTAAAGACCTCGGTTTGATTTCTCATCAATTACAAGACATGGGAATTGCCATGAAGGGAGATGACAGCTATAATGAGATGTTGAAGTTGTCTACTCGTTTGATTGAAGGAGATCTCGAACATCAATGGTTCGAAGAAGCTTTAAGAGACGGTTACCGTAATCAAGCTTATAAGTTGTTCACTATTGACAAGGTGGTTCAAGGTATTGTAAAACATCTGCACAGCATCGTTTCCGATCATAAAACCTCTGAGATGATCTTGTTGTTTGAGAAGGACAGAGGAAAGAGCTCTACTACAGCTCAAGAACAGATCTTATACCGTATGCAAGTACGTTCGTTCATGGGTCTGGATGATCATATGTTCCGTTTGATGTTCAATGATAAGACCAACAAGGTGATTATTCAATTTGTCGACGTGGATGATTTGACATTGAAGGAATTTAAAGACGATGATTCCAAGTATAACTACTATGTGACCACTTATGTCATGTCCCACCCTACCGAGAATATCCACTCCGATAAGATCTCTATACCTTTCTTGAAGGAGTCATTGAGAGAGGAAGAAGATGATGAAGAACAAGAGGAACTGTTGAATGGATTCGTAGATCCTCAATTGAAGGTTAGCATTGATAAGAATACCTATAAAATGTTCTTTGAGGCTGGATCTTTCGATGAGTTTTCTAGAAATAGTGTTTATGTCGGAGTCAATCCTAAGAAGTTGAAGCCTAGACAAAAGAAGATGGAGAAATTCGTTGGTATTTTGGAAGGTGAATATGGAATGGGTAAGGAGAAAGAAGAGGCAGAGATCGAACTGAACAAACAGAGATTTGAAGTTTTGGTTAAAGACGGTGCTGAGCTGTTTATGAATTTCAAGGTAGTGGAATCAAAGGATGAGGATATTACCGAGACTACAGCTGATGGTAATGATACTAAGGAGGAGATTAAGGATAGCAGTAATGGAGAGGTGAAGGATCAAGTAGTAGAGAAAGAGAAAGAGGTGAAAGATCTGGAAGGGGATGTCGAGATGAAGTGAGAAAGTGAGAGGGGAAAGTTTGATATTTGTTAGTCTTTATTTTGATCAGTATATTGTTGTATTATATAGTTAAAATTGTGAATATTAAGTGTAGGAATGCTTGTAACTTCTGGTGGTCACTCTGGTAACCTTTTGGTAACCTCTTCTGGTGAGCACCACGCTGAGCATCATAGTGAGCACCACGCTGAGCATCATAGTGAGCACCACGCTGAGCATCATAGTGAGCACTACGGCTAAACTTGGGGAGGGGAAACGGAAGGTGAAGATGCGCAGCAAAGGGTGGGCTGGTGAGTAGGGGGTTAGCAGGGGTCTGCAGGGGGGTCATCATAATGCGCAGTGCGTTTAGCATTGGGGCCCAGCGAAAGGATGATGGGGGTACACAAATGAGTAGGTGGTTGAGTAATATCACTCAACCTCAACATCAACTCCAAAATCACTCAATTTCTCCCCAAAATCATTAAACCATTCTGTCCTTTTCATTCGAAGACGAGGGTCACTAAACCCTCTCCGTTGTCCACTATTACTTCCTGTACTACGAGCCATGGCTACCTCTTGGGATCCGGCATCAGGTGGCCATGGTAATCCCAATTGATCAAGCTCTTCAAAATCCTCCAGAATCTCATAAACTAATCCATTCTGAACTTTCGTATGAGGTGGTTTAGACCATGGCCACCATATAAGATACCATGGTCCAACACAATTATAGATGTTTCTCCACAAAGAAATATCATAAGGGAAAATGATGTCATCTATAGAGAAATCAGGGATCGAGATTTCCGTATTGGAAGGATCTAAAGAGTCCAATTCATGTTCCTCCTCCTCATCTATTGGTGTGTTGAAACTTCTCCCAGATACAAGTTTACCGAGATTCAAAGGTTTACCGGTTATCTCAAGATGATTCAACGAGATTTGCAGCCATAATCTTTTGGACTGCATTTGAGATTCCAACCGTTCAAGTTCCCATACTTCAATTTGTGTCATTCCTGAGAAAAAATGATTGGAAATCACCCTCAGAAGTAAGAGGGATAACGTCAATATCACAAAGGAGCTCATCAATGTCAAGATCACCACACATGTTAACTCTGTCACACTGAATAAATAAGCTGGTTTGTTTCTATTATGGTAATATTCTGAGATTTTAAAACTCAATTTGTACACCACATAAATGCATCCGAGGTTGGCCCAGATAAGAAATCTTAAGAAATGGGGTAGATTTTCGTATCCAACACAGTTCATAGTCCAAGGGCAATGATGATCCATTTTTAGCACACAGCTTCTGCAAGATTTACAGTGATGACATCTTTCTGGTTTATAATTGGAACACTTACGGCACCATTTTGACCATACCAATCGATTTTTATCGTATTGGAAGTTTGGTGAAGGTGATCCCGGAGGCGTCACTATAGCCAAATAATATGAAAGCCATACCATTACCACTAGTACCAGGTAGATGACATTTTCTTGGAGCCCAAAAGAGTATTGGAAGATCAGGTAATAGGAGGTGAACCCTATGGTGAAGATAATGAGGGAGGGGATAAGAACCCCAAGCCAGGGCCACTTAAATGACTTCATGGACCTGATTTCTGCCTGATATGGTGTAGTTGGATGAAAGGTTGACTTCAGCTGAAGAGCTTTGCTATATGGAGTTCTCTACTAAACGACTAATCTGGATATTTGTCTACTTTACACACTACCTTATGATACCAATATTTCCGTATTAGGAAATCTTTTGTAATGTACACGACCTCTTACTCACCTGAGAATGTAAACAAAATATAAAGCGACTAAGTCAATTGATATTTAATTTAAAAAGAGATTTAAATAGTTAGATAGTTATCAAAAATGGTGAGCGCTCAACAAATCAGATCGTTCTCAACGAGTTTTGCCGCCTTGAAAATCGGTTACAGAAAGCCTTCCATTCCTTGGAGACAATTCGTCAAGGATAACTTCGAGGCTACCAAGGCCAATAATTCTACCGCCACTGCAGGTGAGATTGTTAAGGAATTGAGTGTCTCATGGAAGGAGAATGCTGCTACTAGAGAGAGATACCAAAGAGAATATGAAGTCAAGCTTCAAGAGTCGAATGAAAAGAATCCTGAGTATGCCTACGCTATCAAGCCAATTCGCCCCTTCCAAAAGTTTGTAAAGGACAATTATAAAGCTACTGCCAAGGAATTAGGAAAGACCGAGAAAGGACCTGTTGGAAAGGCTGCTGTTCTCGAAGCTTTGACCAGTAAATGGGAGGCCATTCCTCTGGAGGAAATGGAGGTCATCAAGGCCAAGTATAAGAGACAATTGTCTAAATTTAAGAAGGAGGAAGATAAATTAAAGGGAATTGTTCGTCCTGTCAATCCTTATGTCAAGTTCTTTGTCGAATTCAGAAAAACTCTCCCACTGGATGTTAAAGGCCCAGCTGCTGTTCTTGAGGCTTCTCAACTGTGGAAGACCTTGTCTGAAAGCGAGAAGGCCAAATATACCGAGGAGTACCTTGCCGAAAAGCTGGAATACGACTCTAAAAAGTCTCTGCAAAAGGGAACTCGTGCTCTTAGTAAATATAGTCAATATGTCAAGGAGAAATTCCCGGAGATCAAGGCTGCCCACCCAGATGCTCCAAACACCGAGATTATGAAGATGATTGCTGAGGAGTGGAAACACGATAAAGATTTCGTTTAGAATCAATTGTATTGTAGTTATAAGATCTGTCCATAAATAACAAGTGATTTGATTGAGAGCATTGTAGAGTGAATTTAAATTGTAAAGGGGCTGGTATGCAGCTAGAAAGGGATAAAGGGGTGTTCATTTATTGCTGAAGCGTATCGATAGCGCCATTTAGGGAGACGTTGATTTATTGCTGACGCGTTTTGCCATCGTAGAGTGATATTTGTATTTTGCTAAGGTGATGGGGATGTATTATTTGATAATTTGCTAATGGGACGGAGTGGCAGATGCAGAGATGGAAGAGGGATAGAGATGCAGAAATGGGAGAGAGATGAGCAGTAAGGGATGAACAGTCA
This sequence comes from Nakazawaea peltata, assembly GCA_001599355.1. NCBI lineage: Eukaryota > Fungi > Ascomycota > Pichiomycetes > Alaninales > Pachysolenaceae > Nakazawaea > Nakazawaea peltata. The sequence goes on from BCGQ01000002.1 coordinate 667,030, forward strand.
GTCTCAGAACTTCTCAATAGTGGGCCTGCTGCTTGCACCACGACTCATGCCAAAGATCAAATCACTAATCACCCTTCCTCCCCCCTCTCACCAAATACTTATTAATTATATAATTTATATAAGTCATCTCAAACTTTAATTTTTCACTCATCTCAAAATCTATTTAAGATATGAAATTGAGGGATATCAAATTAGATCTAATTTGAATTTCCAATAAAGAAAAGATGAAATGACAGTTACTCTCTGTTCAGTTCACCTGTTAATATCATAACACCAACTCCTCACTGGTCTTCCCACTGGCCTCCCCTCCTACTTGACCCACCTTCTTAGCATCCCCCCATCTCATCCAAAAGTCGTGTCCTCAGAGCAAAAAATGACAAAAAATTTTTCGCCTGCCATTTTTCCCTTTTTGTCGATGATGTAAAAATTTTAGGTCAAGTTCACCTTAAAGGAGTCATTTATCAGTAATAGATATAGTATAGACAAGATGCCTAAGAACGGAAAGGGAAAAGTAAGTAAAGGCTAGAGAAGGAGAGTAGTTGAAGACATGTGGTGAAGTACGCGTAACCGAAGAAACTGTTGACGATGACCCGCACGGCGTCAGCGTGGCATAGGCGCTTACCAAGCTGTTAGCGCTGACGAAGCTGTCAGCACTTACCGAGCTCTCAGCACTCTCGATAACCCAACTCCCAACACCATACTAACTTAAACAGGGTGGTAAAAACAGAAGAAGAGGAAAGAACGACAACTTCGGTCAAAAGAGAGAGTTGATCACCAAAGATGAAGGTCAAGAATACGCTCAAATCACCAAGATGTTAGGTAACGGTAGAGTCGAGGCCTCTTGTTTCGACGGTATCAAGAGAATGGCCCACATCAGAGGTAAGTTAAGAAAGAAGGTCTGGATGGGACAAGGTGATATCATCTTGGTCTCTTTAAGAGATTTCCAAGACGACCAATGTGACGTTGTTCACAAGTTCAACTTGGACGAGGCCAGAACATTGAAAAACATGGGTGAATTGCCAGAGTCTGCTAAGATCAACGAGACCGATGCCTTTGGAGGTGATGACGATGAAGATGTCAACTTTGAGTTCGGAGCTGCCAGTGATGATGACGACGATGACGATGATGAATTGGACATTGATGACATTTAAACCGACACGAACTCTATTTAATTATGTATAAAAAGATGCGATTCGCCGATAGATTCAATGATTGTAGGAAGAACGTAAACAGGGTAGTACGTAAAGAGGGTAAGTACGTAAAGAGGGTAAGTACGTAAAGAGGGTATATTTTAATGTAGATGTATATAGGTCACTCGCTCAACTCGAAACTATCGTATCTTCTCAACTCCAAATTCTCCTCGTCATTATGAGATGATCTTCTAAATTGTACAGAACGTCTGGATTGATAAGCACCAACACCATTGTCATTCAAAGGCAAATCTCCCAAACCGTTCTTAGAAGAACTGAATAAATGTTCTCCCTTTGGAGATTTTCTAGAAATGTTCAACAAATAAACACCTGAGAAGATGATCAAGAAACCACACACAAGTGATATTATATTGACGGCTGAAGTAGTGTTGAAACCTCTAAAGAGAATGAAAGAAGCACACAAGGTGGCCGTAGTGAAAGTGACGTAATATAATGGGTTAACGATTGAGGTATCGAATTGATCTAACAGCTTGTTGAAATAATTCATTTGGGTCATGATACAAACGGCAACTACCAAGATGAAGATGTAGGTGGAAATGTGGGTGAATTGGTTATTTCCACTTAAGGTCAATTTCAAAGCAATACCGAACAGCTTAATAGACATAACACTAATAGAACCAACAGTGGAACAAATCGAAATGTAGATCATTGGATTCTTGGATCCATATTTAGGTACAATCTTATAGATCATGAACAAAGAATAACACAGTACCATGAAACAGTACAACATGAACAGAGGATGAGCAGCATAGCCCAAAATCTCATCTACTGTCTCGATTTCCTTGTCTGGAGGAGCATGTAAAACAATAATAACCGAACCTAAAAGACAGATGGCACAGCCCATCTTGCCCAAGACACCTAACTCTTCTTTCAAGAAAATCAGGGCTAAAACAGCACCGATGATGACAGACAAGGCACCTAAAGGTGTGACTAAAATCAGCGGAGCAAATGTATAGGCGGCAAAGTTGGCAATTTCACCAATCAGCATGGTGAGAATACCGGCCCACCAAATTGGGTTGGTTAAATATTCGTGATTTTCGACATTTTCAGTTCCAGATCTTTTGGATGCATTTATCAAACCTTTCTTGGTGATAATGAAAGAGGTTCCGATCGCAAGCGACGACGACATGGCAAGTGCCAATCCAATGTACTTATCGTCTACCATTATGAAGGGGTCGTGATTCGGTAGGGCTGTAGAGAGTGTAAAAGTGACGGATCTAAAGGTGTGATGTAACGATAGAAATCACAAATGAAGCCAGAGGACACGATTCAATGAAATTTTATACCAACCAAGTTCAACCACCGTTGGAATGCTCTCTTAGTACACGGGTATTTATTTGGCGTCGAGACGATTCCTGTGTGTTGTCTATTTAATGAAGGATTTTTTCCTTCTTTTCTTTTTTTTGGTGTTTTTCAGTAGGGACGAAGGCTCAGTGGGGGCTAAGTAGGGGAAAAGAACAGGGATGAGATTTGGTGGAGAAGGTGGAGGAGGTTGAGCTGGTGGATGTTGAAGAGGTGAGTGAGGCTGGGGTGAGTACTGGTAGTAGAGTAAGGTTGGGTAAGGTAGCATGGTGAATTTGTAGGTTGAAGAGTGAGATAAGGAAATATTCTTGACTAGTGTACTCTGAGAGTGAGTGGGCTGCTTGTACTGAGCAGATTACGAAATCGATAAGAACCGATAAGAGATCTTGGGGAGGAGAAGAAACTAAAAGAGTAACAGCAGAGATAGTAGGTTTTATGACTTGTAGATCATCTAATATTGGTTATTATACAGAGTAGATTTGGTTGTACATGGCCATACTTAGCCTTCTAGATTCTATAGCCCCCACCTTTTAAGGCTATGTTTTAAGGTAATTTTTTTAGTGTGCGCGTTTCTAAGTAAATTGACACGAAAAAAAGGAACGTGAGGGAGCGCGAGGGAGCGCTGTGAGGGGATACTTAGCAAAATACGAAATGATATCAATGCTGATAACGATCAGTATAATCAACTTTTAAATCGGATCCAGTTGGATTCAAGCAGCAGCTCAACCTCATCTACAGGAATATTCTTGATCTCTGCTATCGAATTAAGGACATTTTCCAAATCTTTGACTTGAGAAAGTGTCCTATCCCCCATATAAGTATCTAACCCGTAATCTGTTTCTAAAAGGAGGTTCAGTATAGGGATCAGATGGATCAAATTCGCGTAACCAGGAGAATCCATATTGAATACTCTGGATATGCTAAAAAATACACGACCTTTATATGAGTTTAACCATTGTTTCAGGTGGTCCACAGATCCACTGTAGGAATGTAACAGAAACTTTATATGGGGATGAGATTTTAGAGCATCGTTAATTAGGGTCAATAGCAGGCCATGAGCACGTACACAATGAATTGACATGGGCCTGGAATTCTTAATGGCCATTTGTACAAAATGATCGACTATCAGGGTCTGATGAGACATAGATACCAGATAAGGAGATAAACGTTTGCCATCTACAGGCTCAGATATTTCTCTTCCATATGTTCCGTAGTATCCACTCCATGGTAATTTGAACACTTTATCAAGACCAATCTCACCTATCATAGCAGTAGATTTGGCCTCATTAAAATAAGTCTGAATTTGCAGTGAAAATTCACTTAGAGGAATCGGATCAGGTAATGAATCAACAAACAGGAAGAATTCATCATCTGCATCAGGCCCCGATTTCAGCCGCGGCCTCACCACCACCTCCGCATAATGCTCTCTCTTTGTAAATGTGCCCTTATCCTTCAAACTGAACATATGACAATACCAAGGATGAATCCCATAACAGGCGTTAATATTTGTATGGCGAAGACCTAGAAGATGAACATATTCAAGATCGAACTGATTAGTGGACATCAAATTGCATTCTGTAGCAGACCCAATCACTTCCAAAAGCTCATGCTCATCTGGTAACTCAGCTACAGAAGTAGACAAATGGCAATGGGCATCGTACATTTGGGGCAAGTTCCTTAGAAAGAAGGGGCAGATTCCTTAACTGCGTCTAAATCTGGAGAAGATTCCTATGGAAAGCAAAAGAAAAATCTTCTCCGTACCCCGTGTTTTTCGGAGAAGATTTAGATTGCTCGTATATAAACTGGGATGAGATTTGAACTTCTAGAAGATAACTAGGAGTATTGGACTATTTTATTGAAAATGACTTTAATAGTGACCTCATTGTGAGTATCAGATGCTGTGGCAATCCAATTGACTCTCTCAACATACTAACCACCCCCCTAGATTCTTACCTTATACTGTGGAATTCGAAGTAGGAAGCGAAGATCATGCGATTATTGAAGCGGAGGAGATAGAGGAGATGCAAGCTGTATCGGCGGTGGGTTCTAGACCGGTTTCCAGGCCATCCTTCAGCAAACGCGGGTCTCTGAAAGCTGTGGCTACCCTGAAGAGAGATCTCCCAGCTTCGGGGGTAGCGCCAGGCACTGCGCCAGGGACAGCCCCTGTAGCAACTAAGATGCCCTTAGCAAGCGGATTGGCTTCTGGACTGACAAGCGCTGGAGCTTCGACTCCGGCTTTAGGTCAGAGCACATCGATCCTTAGGACGATGCAAGAAGCTGCAGCATCAGCGGCGGCATCATCTCCTGATATCCCGGCTGGTTTCGGCTCCAATGCCAGTACGAAAAGTTCGAACCTGGGACCTCCAGGAACCTCAAATGGCCTCGGGGGTTTAGAAAACTCCGATTTGAGCAAGCTGTCGCTTGAAGACTTCTTTTATAATCATCCTAAGCTTCGTCGGTCCTCAGTGGCTAATAGTCCGAGCCTGTTGAGCTCCGGGACACTGACCCCAATGGCCATAGAATTGGACCAAGGCTCAAGCATCTCTCAGCAGCAACATAATCAGTTGCTTAGAGCTGCTTTGGGTGGTGGAAGTGCTAGTTACATCCAACCGAAGGCTCGTACACCTCCAGTTATGAATAGTGCTGTGTTCGAAAGTGTAAAGAAGAAGGAGCCAAGTGCTCCTGGAGTTAAGATCGTTAAGAGTGTTGGGACTACATCGCCGGCGGTGGTCAATACGCAGTCTGGGGCTACTATAGCTGCTCCCGACGCTGCTACTGGTGCCTCCACTTCAACTACGACTTCTGCTGCTCCTGCCTCTCTCTACTCCCTCCCTCAAAGAGTCTTCTCCTCCTCTGAGCTGATCCCAGGAACCGATATAACTTCCGATTCGATGATTTCTGATTGTAGTATGGTCTCTAAAGAGCCAAAAATCACCCCATTTGGCGGGTTTTCACGTCCAGATGCCCAGATTTACAACCTCAACAGTAAAAGAGCCCAAGTCTTTGCTAATGCACCTTTCGAAGTAGTCACTCTGAGAAGAGGGAACATTAGTATGGTGAAGGCCGTCCAAGGAGCTCTTGGGAAATCTGAAGAGCAGGATGTGACCTGGGTGGGAACTTTAGGGATGCCCTCAGACGAAGTTCCAAGTCTGACCCGTGATAAAATCACATCTAAACTCCTGGAACCCGATCTTTCAGCCGTTCCGGTCTTTGTAGACGATGTAACCTTCCAAGGCCACTATAAAAGCTTCTGTAAACAGATTCTATGGCCATCCTTACATTACCAGATCCCTGATAACCCTAAATCCAAGGTATTTGAGGAACATTCATGGGGTTATTATCAAAAAGTGAACGAACTGTTTGCTGATAGAATTGTAGAAACGTATAAAAAAGTAGACTCACCGGTCATTTGGATCCACGATTATCATCTCTTACTTGTTCCTGAACTTGTAAGAAAGAAACTCCCGGATCTGAAGATTGGTTTGTTCTTACATGTATCATTCCCGTCATCTGAAGTATTCAGATGCTTTGCTCAACGTCGTAGTTTACTCTCGGGAATGCTTGGACTGAATATTATCACTTTCCAGACCGAGGAGTATGTTAGACATTTTGTTCAGACTTGTAACCGGTTATTGTTGAGTGATTTTACAGCCGAGGAAGGTTCTGGAGTAGCTGGATCCTCTCCTTCGTTCACCGGATCTATCAGATTCAACTCTCATTTAACTAAAGTAACTCATATCCCTGTAGGAATCGATGCTGGACTTCTCCATCGACAAATATCATCCTCTGATGACGTTCAGTACTGGCAACAGCTGATCCGTCAACGTTGGCCTGGTAAGAAACTTATCGTATCCAGAGACAGAATGGACAGAATCAGAGGAATCAAACAGAAGCTTCTCCTGTATGAAAAATTCGTAATAGATCATCCGGAGTCACTTGAGGAGGTGATTTTAGTCCAAATTTGTCTTCCTGGTAACGATGATGATCTTCAGAGCTCAATTAGTTCGATTGTCGATCGGATTAATGCTCGTTCTCCTCATATAGCGTCGTCTTCTCAGTATCAACCTGTAGTTTTCTTGAATCAGGACATCTGTTTTGAGCAATATCTCGCTTTACTTGCTGAAGCAGATAGTTTTATAGTTTCTACCATGAGAGAAGGTATGAATTTGACTTGTCATGAGTTTATTGTGGCTTCTGATAAGAAACATTCACCTTTGATTTTGTCGGAATTCACTGGATCTGCTTCGGTTTTCAAAGATGGAGCTCTTTTGATCAACCCATGGGATATTAAGCAGGTTGCAGAGCTGTTCTACCGTGCCATTTCCATGTCTGAAGAGGAGAAAACTCGTAGATGGAGTAGATTAAACGAATTAACTATGAAACAGGATGCTAATCATTGGGTAAAACTGTGTATTGAGGCAATTGAAGGTCTGTGGGAGGAACAGAGTATTGGAGTAGGTAGTAGTTGTACTAAGGAAGGATTTAAGAGCAAATATATGACTACCTCGGGCTCCAGAGTCCTCCTCTTCAACCTCCTGTCTCTCACCTCTTCAAACTCTCTTGTCACCGTAGAATTCCCTAAAATGTTAGCTATCCTCAATAATCTCACCAGTGATAGCCGTAATTCCGTTTACGTAATGTCAGGTCTCCAACGAGACGAGCTCACTACTCGATTCCGTCAAGTATCAAGCCTCGGACTCATTGCTGAGAACGGTGGATATGTAAAATTACCCGATGACGACAAATGGTATTCTTTACTGGACTCGAAATGGTGTTCAGAATGGAAACCATCTGTGCTTTCTTACCTCTCATCGATTGTAGAAAGATTACCTCGATCCTCGGTCGATGAGCTGGATTGTACTGTAAGATTACATACCGAACAAGTAGGAGCCGAAGATATCGACACTAAGACCATTCTCACTGGAGAACTGGTAGCTCATATTAATGATGTCTTTGGAGACGATAATGTCCATGCTGCTTGTCATGATGATGTCGTGGTAATTCAAGAGGGAGGATTACCTAGAAGACTGTTGCAATTGATTTGTGATCATATTAGAGAGAATAGAAGTGATTGGAAGGAGGAGTTTGAGTCGTTGCCAGTTTCTCCAACGAGTGAGAGTTTTGAGATGGGAAGTATTGGGGGAAGGATGGCTGGTGGCTCCACAGCACCTGGAGCTCCGGTAGGTCTTTTGTGTATCTTTGGAGGTCAGAGCCCTACCGATGAAGCTCTTTTCCAGCATGGTATTGAACTTGAACTTTCTCATCAATGCTCTCAATTGATGTCTATTGAAGTTGGAAAGACCAATCAAAGTTTTGCTAATCAGTATATTGGAGGAGTGAATGAGTTGATAAATATATTGAGTGATATATAGGTTAGAATGAAGTAGGATAGATGGTATTAAAGTACTGTAGGGCTGTAGATGAGTAGAGAGATGGAGTATAGCTTAGGCAGAGGCCCTGGAAGCGGATTGTGTAGGGGGTAAATTGGGGGTGGAAAACTGCGCATATTGGGGATAAATTGGGGGTACATTGGGGGTACATTGGGGGTAATTCACGGACAAGTTTGGATTGAAGGAGAGATTTTGGGTGAAATAACCAAAGCCACTACTCGATGATCAAGATTCACCTAATATTATAATTATACAGAAACAAATATCTATGATTAAAGACTGAGGCACTCAAAACATCAACTCTCAATCTCAATTCTCTTGTCAACTCTAACCAATTCCTTACCCCCCAAAAATCTCATTACATTCTCAAACACCAACACTCCTACATCTCTGCCCCATAACAAATCCAAATGTTCATGATTTTCTACACCGATCACCTTCAATTGTCCTTCTGCTTGTGGAAGTTGACTCCTCATAACTGAAATGTCTACAAGTGAGTCAATCTTCCCATACAAAATCAACAATGGGATCTTAATATTGGCCACTGTCGGATACTCAAATGTCTGCATATTCAATTTGTACAATGAGTTGTATTTAGGCCTGAACATCTGCAATTTTCCCGACTTGATGATCTGGAACCAATGGCATACTGATTTTACAGAAGTTGTAGAGTAAAGATGGTAATAGCTGGCGAATTTCTGCTTGTAATCGATGTTGAAACTTTGCCAATTGAATAGCATTGCATTCGCATAGTCAATTACAGCCACAAAGAGTGGAGGGTAGATAATAGATTGCCAAAATGTAGCTGAAGTAAGAAGAATTTTCTTACCGAAAAGCAGGAATATGATATTGGGGGATAATTTGAACATGCCATTGACAATTTTGTTGTGGAGTCCTTTGGGGGTTGTCAGTGGTGAGATGAGGATGATTTTATCGATTTGCTCGTTTAAATGGGGGTGAAGAGAGAGAGCTGCAAGACCTTGGGTAGAACCTTGGGAAAAGCCTATATAAGTAATTTTAGTGGGGGAAGTCGGAGAAGACGAAGAAGGGGCAGAAAATGACACAGATTTCGATGCCGCTGCCGTTACTGGCAATGCCGAAATCGTAGAACCCACAGAACTTACCGAACTTTTACGTCTTCGGCTTATTCCATTCAAATGAGGACCAGAATTTCCTATAGGCTGCGCGGTCTCTTTCTTATTAACTTCTTCCCATATATATTTTACCAGATCAGGGACATCAAACATGGCGAATTCATCAATACTGAAGTCCCAGAATTTTGTATCATTAATATCGTAGCGAAGAGACTTATTACTATACTTATTACCCCTATTGTTACCTAACCAGACATCATATCCGTGGTCACATAAGACTAGGGGGAGATTATCGTTCTTTTCCAGCATCGTACACCATACTTCACTGTTCATTAATAATCCGTGATGGAGATATACGGTTTTTCCGTTGGGAATTTTACCGTTTTTCAGAGGGTCCAAGCGGTGTAAAGTCAAAATATAATCGTCCCGAGTGGGTACGAGGCGGGTTTCTAAATGGTATCCGAAGATCAGACACATCTCTTCGAGATTGGACAGCTTTTGCAAGCGATGCACACGAGCGTATATACTATCGTCAGCACCTACATTTGTCGAGTCCATTTCATGTTGCATCAGTTTTTCTTCTTCGATAGTGGTGGCATTTGAGAAGGTGCTTGACATCGAAGAATGACGTCTACGATGAGTTGTTGAGACCCGAGTTTTTTCCTTGTTACCTGAACTGAAAACTGAACCGATGGTTGACCCAATTCCCCCGACCTCACCCCCAAATGACATCGTACCAAGCAATGAGAAGACAAGTTTAGTCATATTTGTGAAAGAATCAATCATCCACCGCGGGAGAAAGATCGTAATGGTCGCAAGGACCGATTCCACACAAACTAACACCACAGATGATATCAGGTAGTATTGATCGTTCATTGTGATGGCGTTATGACAGTTAAATGGCGGCAACTCATCTCATCTGTAGGTTATATTGCTGAGATTACCGTATTAGGAAGGAGGGAATGAAGCGGAGAAGTCGTGTAGATGGGGTAAAATACCTAAAACGGCAATAGACAGAAGGGTTTGAAGTACTGAGGATTCTAGAAGGGAGGGAGAAAAGGTCGTGTAAAAAGAGATAAAGGGAAGAGCTCACGGGATGGGCTGAGGCAGGACGTGTAAAGTCAAGATTGGGTTGATTCTTGCCGTTGCATCTGTTGAGATGGAGTCTGAAGATGGTCATTGGTTGAGTGTAGATCTCCACCTTCACTCCCCCCTCTCATTTGCTCCATGTTCATTCCCCCACCTTCGCTCCTCCACCCTAAGCTGCGTTACCCAAGAAACTCGTAAGGCTGAAGGTGAAAAACTGAGGGGAGTGTGAACTGAAAGAGGGGAATTTTATGCATAGAGAGGGGAGTAAAAAGGGGTAGTGTAAAGGGGTAAGAATGGAGGAGGGAAAGGACTGCATACAAAACCCAACAGAGCTTAGAATCGAGTATTCAATTGAGCGGGGATCACTATAAATCTACAACAAGTAATCATCTGATTAAAAGAACCACCAAAAGTGTCCCTAACTGCGCTAGGAAGGCATCGCTCCGATGATCTACGCGCACAGTTTTTCCGTAGTTCGGCGATGGCCTTAGACTGGAGGGAGGGTATTGGAGGGGGGCAGTAAGAAGAAGAGGCTGGAGATGGAAGCTGAATTGAGAGTAGAATTGGTTCAGTAGGTTCAGTAGGCTCCATAGTATAGATTTGTAGACCACCATACACTCCAATCCAAACTCAATCGAAACTACCCCCATCTTACCCACCCTACTTTTTCCATTCTCGCATTTCCCTCGGCCATTCCGAAAAACATCACCTGAACCCACCTTGAAAATTTATAATTCGTCCACCATTTATGCACCATCCAAGATGGAGTTATCGTCGGATGGGTGTCAACCTTGTTCTGAAGAAAATCTGAAGGAGATCTATTGCAATCTATAAAAAAAGAAGAGGACTATTTAAATTTAGAAGCTCTTGTCCCAGTTGTCAATCTTCATGGTACCATTGTACTCCAAGTTCAAGTGCATCTTGAAAGCATCCTTCAAGATGTGAGGCTCGTGTAACGACTTTCTCTTTTCACAGTAGAAGATGGCTCTGTCCAAGTAATCTTGTAAAATAGGCTTGTAGTCTGGGTGAGCAGAGTTGTTGATGATGGTTTGAGCTCTCTCCTTTGGAGACAAACCTCTCAAGTCAGACAAACCTTGTTCGGTGACGATGATGTCCAAATCCAGCTCGGTGTGGTCAACGTGAGAGGCAAATGGAACGATACAGGAGATACCGGTTGGGTCGGTCTTGGTTGGTCTAGCGGAAGGAGTGTGCATGATGGACAACTTGGCGTTTCTCAAGAAGTCACCAGATCCTCCAATACCGTGCAACATCTTGGATCCACTGACGTTGGTAGAGTTGGCATGAGCGTAGATATCAACTTCAACCGGAGTGTTCATGGCAATAACACCCAATCTACGGACAATCTCTGGGGAGTTGGAGACGACTTGGGAACGAAGACACAACTTCTTGGAGAACAATTCCCAGTTGTTGAATAACTTGTCGAAACCTGCTGGGGTCAATCTGACAGAGGTGGCAGTAGCAAAGTCCAAAGCTCCGTTCTCGAAAAGAGGCAAGAAAGAATCTTGCAAGACTTCGGTCCAGACAGTCAAACCCTTGAAAGATGAGGAAGCCAAACCGTCAATGACGGCGTTGGCAATGTTACCGATACCGGATTGCAATGGCAACAAGTTTGGAGGTAATCTACCTTCACGGACCTCCTTCTCGAAGAACTCAACCAAATGGCCGGCCAAACGCTTGGAAGTTTCATCTGGAGGGGTGTTTGGACCAACCTTATCTGGCTCGGTACTCTCGACGATAGCAATGACTCTTTCTGGGTCAACAGCGATGGCATCGACACCGGAACGTTGGTCGACAGAAGTGTATGGGTATGGTTGACGGTATGGTGGGTTGACGTGAGGGTCAATGTCATGGATACCCTCGAAAGATGGAGTGGTGGTGTTGACCTCGACGATGATCTTGTCGGAAACAGCCAACATCTCCGGGGAACCACCGACAGCTGGACCTGGGATGATAGCACCATTTTCGTTGATGGCAGTGGCCTCGATGATGGTGTAGTCAAGCATGTTACGGCTTTCCTCTGGACCTTGCTTGTCACGGAAGTAGAAACCATAAGCTAAATCTTGTGGGAACATAGATAAATGCTTGTCAAAGAATTGGGTACGTCCGTCATTGATGGCATTGGCAATTGGCTTACCAACTTGATGAGGAGCTCTACGCAAGATCATGTTGTTGGTGGCCCAACGAGATTCTTCTGGACCAGCAGAGGCACCGACAAACAAGTTGAACAGCAACTTTCCTTGTAAGTTGTTGTCCTCGACGTGTTGAGCCAACAGATCTGGGACAACCTTTGGAGCTCCGACACCGGTGAAACCGGACCAACCCAAATATTGACCGTGCTTGAACAACTCAACACATTGTTCTGGGGTACGTAACTTGTCCAAGTAAGGCTTGTATCTGACTCTTTGTTTCAAGATAGCTGACATCGTGGTGATTTTAAACTGGTAGTTTGAGAAATCTGCTCTAAACACTCGAACTGCAGTTCTTGACTGAGGGAATGGGCGCTATTTAAATCGGTTTCGCGCTTGGGCGTTCCGAAATTTCACCGAATTTTTTCTGTTTCTTCTTTTTTTGTTGGATTCGGAACAACAGCTGTGGTTCTGTGTTTTTTTTGTTTGGCAAAATACCGCGAGGGGAACAGTGTTTGGGGGTGTTACGTTGGGGAGAGATCCGATCATGACAAGATGAGGAGTAGCTGATGGGGAGTATGCGGATAAATCATTTATTTATAAAGGAGGGAAATCTTTAGATTTTGAGATGAGGATTTTAAGAGTTGTGATGGAGAAGGATCGATGGGATTTTGGCCACACATACATGGTGTGGGTAATAATCGAGGACAATATTTATGAGCAGCTTTGCCTTGCTATTAACCTACTAGTTCCGAGAAATATAAGAATGGCCTTAAAAACGTATGACCTTACTTAGTTAAGTGCTCGGCCAATCAATTTGTAATATTTTTTGAGCGAATAATTTTACTTACTCTTATTTGTTGGATTCATTACCAGTGAACGAGTAATGGGGAATCATTTACCCAAATGGGTGTAACCAGTAGATCATCCATTTCGTATTCTCTCATCATATCTTGTTCTGTGTCTCTCTGCCACCCCCACTTCCACCCCTTGTCCCACCCCTTATCTCTCAACCTGCGCATCGCTTCCTCCCTCATTACGCGGACACAGGGCACACTATCAAAAGTGCGTGATGCCGAATATATTCCGGGGAAAAAGCGGGACCTGGGTTTGGGCCAATAATGCGGTCTCATTGGTCAGACAGGGGGTGCAAATGCGGGAATCTTGACATCAAACTTTCCAGAACGCACAAAACTACTACTATTTATGCCGGGTTCCGAATTTATTCTTAATACACCCCCACTTGGTTACCCCAGTTCTTGAGGGTGTCTACATTGATCTGTTTGCATTGCATTAATTTATATACATTGTCATACACACACGACTTGGTCGTCTAAATTTCCCTCTTGAATCCTTCAAATCCGTATAGCAACTTGTCTCTTAGTTTATCATCAATAAGTTCCTTCTGGTAGTTGATTGCCTCTTCCCCTACAAAGTATTTAATTGTATGCACTTGGAAGTTTTTACCGAAATCAAAATAATTGAAGAGCTCACCAGAATAATCGATAACATTTGGTCGTACCTTGACGTCGAAAAAAGGTTTATCTATCGATGCCACAGTTAGTTGGCCCAGTTTCTCACGGAAATATTTCCCACTGTCTCCTTTGAAATGGTGTGGCTTCTTAAAAAATGGACCCAACTCTCTTTTCTTGTGCTTCTCCTTCCCATAAATATCACTATGAGTACCCAACCTAAGAATCCCTTTTAATCTTGTAATCGAGCTGATCAAGGTGTTTAGCTTTGTTTCGTAGATTTCCCTTGTAATGTCCAAATCAGGCTTCATTGCCGACTCTGAGCCTCCTAAGTCGTAGATGATATCGATGAACCTATTGAATTGCAGTTGGCCTACTTTCTCTCCGACTCTGGAATGCCTATAGAATATCTGACTAATTGGTTGACACTCATGACGCGAAAGAAGCAGATGTCCCAGTTCATAGTCGTTCATCTGCTCCGTCTTATACTTGAACACATTATAAATATGGGACACCTCATCTTGGGATGAAGGAGCTGTCGAGACCGACATACGGAATCGGACGAAATTCCTCGGATCAAAAGTGGATTTGAGCATATTGAGGTCAGGAGATCACCGTAGTATTGTATTCAATCCCACTATCTCATCAACTGCGGAGTAACTCTTCCTCCGCACTTTCATACTAAATTACTCAGGTGAAATATTGGTTAGCAATTTATCAATTATATCAGAAGGGGGTGGTAGGTTTATTGGGGGTTAGTTGGGGTGGGTATCAGTTGGGGTGGGTATCAGTTGGGTAGAGGTTAGTTTGGAGAGTCGAAATCAAGAAGATAGTACATGTGATGAAGACAATTTGCATAGTTGAAGTTTATTTCAAATTTGAAAGCTCACCCGGGCAGTAACCCCTCTAAAGTGCAGAAGGTCTACATTAACTAGTCAGCTAATCATAAAGTGTATTCAGTTTTATATAAAAGCTCTCACAAAGCAGTGGTAGCGTAGTAGATCTTTGGGGTATACTCTGGTCTGTGAGTATGAGGACCAGTAGGACCGTACAAAGTGGTTTCGTAAACAAATGATGAAGTGGTGGTGTGAGAAACAGGGGTGTATGGAAGGCTGTAAGGATGTGGGGAGACATGAGAGGTGGAAGAAGATGAGGTAGTCTCATGGGAAGACAAAGTGAGTGGAGTGAATCCCGAATCGAATTCTGAGAATGGTGGTACCTCAGCTTCCTCTGATGATGATGACGATGAGTAAGGATAGTAAGCACTTGACAAAGTTGGAGAAGCACTGAAGTAGTTAAAGGTGGTGCTTGGTTCAGAAGCAGTGCTTTGTTCAGTTGGAGCAACAGTTGAGAAAGTGACTGGAGATGGAGATGAAGATGAAGATGAAACAACAGCTGGGTAGGATGGAGCCAGATATGATTCAGGGGATGGAATTGGAGCGACTGACTCTGAAGAAGACTCTGGAGAAGACTCTGGAGCAACTTCAATTGAAGTTGGTGCTACCTCAGAAGAACTTGAGGTGGTAAGAGTAGCTTCCCAACCACCGGTGGTGGTACAAGAAGTAGACTCAGTAGCAGGAGCAGTCCCATTGTTAAAGCTAGGAGCATCACCAGTGGTGGTGACGTAGAAAGCTGGGAGAGCTTGGGCTGAAGAGACAAGAGCCAGTAAAACTAAAGGAATGAATGATTGCATGATGTTATTCTTCGACACAGATATCAGAAAGCTACTGGATATTACCTTCTACTTAAATACCATATTCTACATCCCTTTGCACAGTGGCTTTGAAAAATTCTCTGTGTTCTAGCCTTCATAGCCAACATGTCTCCCTTTAGGGTTATTTCTTGCCTAAGTAGGAAGTTGTACCTGCATCTCAAGATTTAAACTATAACGAAGGCACATAGCGAAACAATAGCAGCGCGATATAAATTTAAAAATAGCTCGAATCTAGAACCATAGTGGCACTGCGATACTTTTTGCTGCATAAACTGGAAAATATTAGGTCAAGCCGCTGAACTAGCCACGTTGAGGTGCACGACCTTTAAATGAGTTTCCAGTGCACTCATCAGCTTAAAAGTTGAGGTTAGATCTAGCTTCTGCTCTCCATACGCGATGTAATCCAAGAGATTTTGTAGCAGTGCCATCGAACTCGAAAATCCTCTTCAGTCGATTCCACCACCATAATAAACAACCACAATAGACCACCAACAAACCCAATCCAGTGACGTAATGTTTATTTTTGGCTATTTTGGGACCTGAAAAAATTTCCTAAAACGGATGTTCTAGACCGCGGCCATAGAGGAATGGCTGGTTTGGGACTAAGATAGATGGGGAATTGGGTGGTGGTAGGTATGGTGATTAGATGGCGGGTTAGGGGGTTAGTGACCATATTACAGGGCGAATCGGATATTGTAGGTTGTATGTTCAAGCATTGTGCTGTTGCTTGTTCATAGACCCTTCTCTTGTGTAGTGAATTTTAGAAATAGAGCGAGGGGTTAGGTCTGAGGGGTTAGGTCTGAGGGGTTAGGTCTGAGGGGTTAGAGCAGACGGGTCAGGGCAGACTTAGCCCTCTCATTCATTACCTACACTAAACAACTATAAATATTAACATTACTATTAAATACTACTTCTCAACCATAACACCTCAATTAGAATACTGCTCATCATGACGCTTGTTAATAGACCCATATCCTCTATAAGAGAATCTAGGATCAAGTTCTTTGTCACCAACTGGGGCAGATTGCTCTCCTGGGGTACCATAACCACCACCTCCTGGAGTCAAAATTACAATACGATCACCTTTCTTAACATCAACAGTATTTTTACCTCCAATGTTAGTTACTCTTTCTCTTACAAAGTTACCATCTTTGTCGTAAACCTTTCTAATCAAAAGATTCAAACCTCTGGCTCCCGGTTCACCACCCTTCAATCCGAAAGGCAGGTTAACACGACGTTCTGACAAGATCGAAGCTTTCAATGGGATTCTGAATTCGATATCTCTTTTAGCTCCATGTCCTCCATTGAATTTACCAGCTCCTCCAGATCCTTCTCTGATACCAAATTCTCTCACAATAACAGGATATCTTTTCTCGAAGACTTCGACATCTGTCATTTTAGTATTGGTCATATTGGTATGAACAGCAGAAACACCATGCCAGGTAGGTCCAGCACCATGTCCACCGGCAATAGTCTCATAATATCCGAAACCTTTGGTGTATCCCTTCTCAGTGTTACCCCCAATTCCGAAAGTGAAGTTATTACTGTCACCTTGAGAAGCAGCCATTGCTTCGAAAGCCCGTAAAATGACATCGGTGATTCTTTGAGAGGTCATCACATTACCGGCAACGACAGCTGCTCCTTCAGATGGTGATAAGATCGAGTTTGGTGGGATAATGACCTTCAATGGTTTCAAGAATCCCTGATTCAAAGGAATATCCTCATTTACAAGACATCTTAAACAATATATAATGGCCGAGTAAGTGATCAGCTCTGGGGCATTCAAGTTACCATACATCTCTGGACTAGTACCGGTGAAATCCAATACAGCCTCTTCATTTTTAATGTCTACTTTTAAACAAATCTTAGAACCATCGTCCATGAAATCTTCAGCTTCCAAAGACTTGTCTCCGATCTTGGACAAAAGCTTTCTGACAGTGGCTGCGGCATTCTCTTGAATGGCTCCCATATAAGTCAAGACTACATTGATTCCGAACTCCTCGACCAAATGAGAAATCAAGTTCATTCCCTTCTGGTTAGCGGCGATTTGAGCCTTCAAATCACTGATATTGTCGGACAACTTTCTAGTACCAGAACATCCAGGATACTTAGCAGGTTCTACCAAGAACAACTCGGTCATCCGCTCCTCCTGGAACTCCCCATCCTTCACAAGAAGCTCAGAATAGATAGTAGCACCTTCCTCCCAAAGTTCTCTACTGTTTGGAGGCATACTACCAGGTAAAGTGGAGCCAATATCACTGTGATGAGCTCTGGAAGCCAAATAAAAGACGATTCTTCCCTCATGGAAGACCGGAGTCATCACCGTGATATCTGGCAAGTGAGTATTACCGGCCAACGGATGGTTTCCTACGACTACATCTCCTGGTTTCAAGCGACCCTCCCAATGTTTGGACTGGAATTTGACAAAGGTTCCCATACTTCCCAAATGGACCGGAATATGAGGAGCACTCGAGACCAAGTTGGCATCGGCATCGAATAAAGCACATGAGAAATCCAATCTCTCCTTGACGTTGGTGGAGACTGCGGTCTTCTGGAGAGAGTGGCCCATTTGGTCGGCAATATCGATAAATCTATGGCCGAAGATCGAGAGCATGATCGGTTCAATGGTGATTTCGAAATCAGGGGTTACAGTGGAGGCAGAGGCCTTCTTCTTTAAGTTCTCAATGAAGATATGAGTCTCTAAAACAGTTACGAGAGAGTCTGGAGGAATGACATTGGTCTGAGTTCCATCTGCAACAATAGCAGGACCATGGAAACGAGATCCAACTGGAATATCCTCAAGACGGTAGACTGGAGTCTTTATTTGTGCTCCTTCAAAGTATACTTGTTTGACCATACTGGCCTTTTCTTGAGAGATTTCTACGATTTTACCTGATTTCTCCAAAGATTCCAACTGGTCATCGACAGCAGGAGTCTCTATTTTGTGGGATTTACCAATAGCACGGACTCTGACATCATCTACAATGATATCTTTGTCATCGAAAGAGAAGCCAAACTCGTTCTTGTGGAGGGTCTCGAAAATTTGAATATAATCGTCGGATTCATGTTCTTGGGTGGTCATAATAGCCGACTCGGTACCTCTATATCTCAAGTTCAAGTATTTCTGGAAGGTGATATCGTCTTCTTCGAACCCTTGTTCTTGGAGATTGACAGTGGCTTTACTCATCAAGTTCTTGAATACTTCATCGATGGCAGATTTAGTTTCTACAGAATATACTAAAGAAGATGGTTCTTGGACCTCTTCTACTACGTCGGCTAAAGCCATTCCATAAGCTGAGAGGACCGAGGAGTATCTGTGGACCAACACAGTATCGATACCAAGCTTGTCGAAGGCTACAAAACAACAAGATTGTCCACCTCCTCCTCCAAACGAGACTAATCTATGTTTGGCGAGAACATGACCTTTGGCTTCGGTCAAAGTACGGATTGGTCTGGCCATGGCTTCGTTGGCAACGTTCAAGAACCCTTCAGCAACTTCCTCGATGGTCATTTGCTTATCAGGAGACTCGCTGTTGATCTCTGAAGTCAATTTCTCGAAAGCAGCAAAAGTGGCCTCAACATCGAGACTCTCGTTCTCGTTAGGACCGAATATCTTAGGGAAGAACTCTGGGATTAACCTTCCCAAGACTACGTTGGCATCGGTGACGGTGAGGAACCCATTCTTTCTATAACAAACAGGACCAGGATGAGCTCCAGCAGATTCAGGTCCGACTCTCATCAAACCGTTTTGGAAGAACAATCTGGAACCTCCACCGGCGGCAATGGTGTTGATATCCAACTGTGGAGACTGAATGGTAATACCAGCAGTGGTTGTCTCGAATACATGGTCATAAATACCGGCAAAACGAGAACAATCAGTACTAGTTCCCCCTACATCTAACCCAATAATTGGGATTTTATTCTTGGGATTATAAGAGGTCTCGGCTAAACCTACGACACCACCGGCAGGACCAGATAAAATCAGTCTTAAGCCGGAGAATTTCGACGAGTCCACCATACCACCGTCTGATTTCATGAATTGACATCTGACACCTGTAGTTTTATGGTCAACGACCGATTGTAAACCGTCTTTAAGACCTTTTTCGAAACTGGTGAGATATTTCTTGATTTCTGGGGTCAAATACGAGTCTGCTACGGAGGAATTGGCTCTAGGAACGTATTTAATCATCGGAATGAGCTCCGAGGACAACGAAATATGGGTGAACCCGATCTCTTTGGCGATCTTACCCACCATTTTCTCATGCTCATTGAAAGTATAAGAATGTAAGAGACAAACACCGATGGAACGGATCCCAGAGTCGTACAACACCTTCAAAATCGACCTGATATTGGCCTCGTCGGGTCTCTGGAGCACTCTGACTACATCTCCGGATAATCCCCTGACAAGATCCGAGTCCAGACTCAAATCTTGGGTGATGACCTGCTCTGGGTCCTCAGCATAATCTTCCAAGGTGACTCTCTCGTCAATTTCAACTACAGTATCGTAGAGGACATCAGGACGTTTGATAGCCAAGTCGAAGATATGTGGTCTTGTCTGATTTCCAATGATCAAGGCATCTTTAAATCCCTTGGTAGTAATAAGAGCACACCTCTCACCTTTACGCTCTAAGAGAGCGTTGGTAGCGACGGTGGTACCCAATTTCAACGAGGTGATGAGCGAGGTGTCTAAAGGCTCGCCACGAGGATATTTCCTCCCTGTGGCATGCTCCAAGACCCTTCTTATTCCTTCAATGTTGGCATCGTCATAGTTAGCTGGGTCTACCGATAAAAGCTTGAAAATAAAGGTTTCCTGGCCTTCGATGAAGGCAATTACGTCGGTGAAAGTTCCACCACGGTCGATGGCGATCTCGATTTTGGCCATTCTGGATCGGTTTAGCTTGGTAGATGACTGTGGAGAGCTCTCTTGGACCGACTGCCTTTTTATACTGGTGAATTTGTCAATCGGCGATAGGATAAACGCAAGTCCGAGGCCACATTCCGGCGATAAAAAAGTTGTTATCGCCGGGGGTGACAAAGGTCGTGTGCATGAGATCAAAGGGGAGGGGGGTTTGCGAATAAGCGCCGATAGAAATGAGAGGGGATGATGGGGCGAGAGAAGAGCGAATTTTATTTATTGAACTGAATTGAGGTTAAGTGAATTGAATTGAATTGAATTGAAGTGAATTGAATTGAATTGAATTGAATTGAATTGAATTGAATTGAATTGAATTGAATTGAATTGAATTGAACTGAACTGAACTGTACTGCATTACGTTTGAGCTCTTTTTTATCATGGTACTGTGGAAAATACTCTTACTATTATTTGCAAGTCCTATTTTGGGGGCGATTTCTTATGATGGGCGGAAGAGAGAAGAGTTCAATGGAGGCACTATTGAGTTACAAAAACGAGCTCATCTGAATAAACCACTTAAATATGAACCATATGACGAGGAATATGCCAAAAATCATGGCTTTGTTAGTAGACCTTTTTATCCTTCACGTTCGCATTTCCTTATTAAATTTGATTTTAATTTGAATTGATACTAACAGTTTTGGGATGAAGCTTTTGGAGGGCGGTTATCTGATACATGGCAGAAAGCATATGAAAAGGCTAGGAAACTTGTTGAGAGGATGTCAATAACCGAGAAAGTCAATTTGACTACCGGAACTGGCTGGGGTTCAGGTCCTTGTGTGGGAAATATTGGGGGTAACGCGCTTGTTCCACCTTTATGTTTCCAGGATGGTCCTAATGGAGTGAGATTCACTGATTTCGTGACTAGTTTCCCTTCTGCTCTTGCCGCTGGTAGCACTTTCAACAGAGGTTTAGTTTATCTTAGAGGTAAGGCCATGGCAATGCAACACAAAAAGAAGGGAGTTAATGTAGTTTTGGCGCCAACTGTCGGACCTTTGGGATTAAAAGCTCAAGGAGGAAGAAATTGGGAAAGTTTTGGAAGCGACCCATATTTACAAGGTTCAATGGCTAGGAGCACTATCAAGGCCATTCAAAATGAAGGTCTCTTATCTTGTGCCAGACAGTTTATTGGAAATGAACAGGAAACTTTCAGACAGGTTAACGAGTGGGATAATAAACTTGAAGTCTCTATAAGCAGCAATATTGGAGATAGAGCAATGCATGAGATATATCTTTGGCCCTTTGCTGATGCAATTCATGCCGGCGTTAGCGCCGTCATGTGTTCTTATAACAGAGTCAACAATACATATGCCTGCGAGAACTCGGCTCTAATTAATGGATTGTTAAAAGATGAATTAGGATTCCAAGGATTCGTTGTTTCCGATTGGGGAGCCCAACATTCGGGAGTTTACTCATGCTTGGCTGGTCTTGATATGACCATGCCAGGAGAAATATTTGACAATTGGTTATCAGGGAAATCTCTTTGGGGACCGCTCTTGACTAGGGCAATCTACAATCAGACGATTCCTCAATCTAGATTAAATGATATGGCGGTTCGTATACTTGCCCCATTTTTCCAATTGGGGGTTGATTTCGAGGATATCGAGCCTCCAAATTTCTCCTCTTGGACTTACCACACTTATGGTCAGAAGTATCCATACCAACATTATGGACCAATTGTTCAAGTGAACTGGAATGTCGAGACACGAACTTCATTTACTGAGGAAACAGCTTTGAACGTCGCAAGAGAGGCTATAGTCTTGTTAAAAAACAATGGAAAGAACCTTCCGATATCGGAGGAAGATGGAGTGAGAAGATTGTTAATTGCAGGAGCCGCAGCTGCTACAGATCCGAAAGGATTTAACAGTAAAGATCAGAGATATGTAGACGGGATCATTACTTCAGGATGGGGATCAGGAGCTGTTAACAATCCTTATGTTACCTCACCATATGAAGAAATATCCTTGAAAGCCAGAGAAAGAAATATGGTGGTGGATTTCACAACCGATTCATATTTTTTCGAAAATGTCGATGAGATGGCCGATTACGCTGATATGGCAGTCGTGGTAGTAGAAGCAGCTTCTGGGGAGGGCTATATTCAAGTGGATGGGAATTACGGAGACAGGAAGAATTTGTCATTGTGGCACAATGGAGATGAGTTGATCCAACATGTAGCAGATAGATGTAGGAAGACGGTGGTCGTAGTAAATTCTGTTGGCCCAGTGAACATGGAGAAATGGATAGAGCACGAAAATGTCGTGGCTGTATTGTTCACTGCCCCTCTTGGGCAATTTGTTGGAAAAGCCATAGCTGAAGTATTATTTGGGGATATTAACCCCTCTGGGCATTTACCGTTCACTATAGCTAAGAGAGATGAACACTATGCCAAGATCGTAGATCAACTCCCACCTCAAGGAACCCCCGAAGACACCTTTGATCAGGATATCTATGTCGATTATAGATTTTTCGATAAACACAACCTTAAACCCCGGTTCGAGTTTGGGTTCGGATTATCGTACACATCTTTTGAGATATCCAATCTTAAATTGATCGAGGTACAACCCCCAACAGAATACTTGCCGGAACCAAAACCCTACCTACCTATCTACAAGATGTGTGAGGATGATACCTGTGATCCAGAAGACGCTCTCTTCCCTCACGAAGAATTTGAACCGGTCCCTGGCTACATTTATCCTTACTTATTCAATGATAAAATTGTATCGACAGATGAATTCGAATATCCGAAAGGGTATACTCCGGACCAGTTCAACGAGCCACATTTGGCTGGAGGTGGGCTAGGAGGTAACCCAGCTCTTTGGGATGTGTTTTATTCTGTTTGTGTTACTGTTAAAAATACAGGCTCCTGTTCCGGTTCCTATGTGGCCCAGCTCTACATCGAATTCCCTTGCACTGTAATGTCGTCACCTCCTAGACAGTTGAGAGGGTTCGAAAAGATCAAGTTGACAAGTGGAGAAGAAGGTACAGTTAACTTCGATATTTTGAGAAGAGATTTATCGGTATGGGATACGGCTTCTCAGCAATGGCTCATTCAGAAGGGGGTTTACAAAATCTACATAGGGTCTTCAAGCCGGAAACTCGACCTCTGCGGTGAAATAGAGATAGGAGAGCAGGAAGTTTATTAAAAATATGACCCACTACCTATATAATTCTTATTAGGCGCATCAGAAGAGGAAGAAGAAGCCAAGAAAGCCGGCAGCGAGTCGACAGACAAGGGGATTTTTCTTCCAAGTGGCCGTTTGGAGATTATCAGAGCCGACTCATCCAGTGAGGCGACCTTCTGGAAAGTTATATTGTCGTTTTCCTTAATCAACTTCAAGTTGATCAAGTTTGTGAGCTTGATAAGGTTGATTAAATCGATAGAACAAGCAGCCGAGAGAGATCTCCTGAATTTTTTATTTAATTTAATATCTTTTGTGGAGGTTATCTGTTTGATCAATTCCTTTTCACTGCTGAGAGATTGGTTTTTTACTTTTGACTTGAGTTTGGTCTTCCATTTGGACGCGAGGCCGGGATCATCAGATAATAAGTCCAGAGCTGGCAGCTCACCAGCTTCAGAGCCAGCTTTGAGTAAAGTTTTATGGATATAATTGATGATACCGATACTCTGGCCGATCTGGTCGGTTTGATACTTGTCTAAGGCAGTGAAATAGGCTATATAGATATAAGTGTAGGCTTTATAGGTGGATATGAGATCTGTTAAATCCTTGAGTTGAAGCTCTTTGAGTAGCTGCTCACAGACTGTGAGTTCATCGTAGATATAGACACATACCTTGAGGTATATAAGGGAATTCTTGGTATCGACGTTGAAATTCCAATCGTTCTCCACTATCTTAGCAAGCTTGAGAGTACTGGTCTTGACTAAAGAGGTCAATTGAGCCGCACTCTCGAGTAAATGTGATAAGAAATGGAGGTATTTGGAGGATAAAATTGGGTCTTCATCAGAGTATAAGTTCGATGAGATAAGGAAGTTCACCATAGCTAAAGCTTGGCGTATCCAATTATTAGAGAATTTCCAATCATCTTCTGAGACAGTAGACCCCGAAACAGCCCCGGAAACCGACTTTTCAATTGATATATCAAGTGATCTTAAAGCCAAAGTCTGATACAGCAGAGTTAACAGGACACAAGCGGCGATCAATTCATGTTTTCCAGTCCATTTCGACGATGTTTTGAACTTTATAGGTTGTCCAGTAGATGAAGTGAACTTCCATGGTATCGAATCATCAAGCAGTATATTTTGAATACCATTTTCTTTCATAAGTAATCCTATGTATTCCTCCAAATTGGAGATTCTAGCCAGTGTATCGACAGACAGCAAAGATGCACAGCTCAGGGAGATCTTAGAAACGAATTGATCATTGGAATTGGAACTTGTGAATGAGACAGGTTCACTCCAAATGGGCAGTGGGATCATTTTAGGTTGGTTAAAGGTGTAGCTCTACCTGTTAGTATCAACTAGACTTGAATTGGGTCGTGCAAAATAAACACAATCCCACCAACCAAAATTCGTAATATGCTCAATTTATCATTGTCGTAACCTGCTGCCAGAGCATCGCGTCACATTTCCCCCAATCAGGTAACAGCTGCAGTGACACACTGATAAGTCGTTTCTTTTTACTAGAGATAAGACTTTTACCCCAGAAGCGGTGTGTGACGCGGACTTATTTAAACAAGACCAAATCCCCCTTCTTTCCCCCAATTTTAATCATCTGTTAGCAAGAATGAAGTTTAGTAAAATCAGTGTGGCCCTTGGTGGGGCCTTCTTTGTATCGAGCAGTCAAGCTCTGATCATCCCCTTTTTCGGTTCGAGTGTTGGATTGGCCAATTTGTTTGATTCACAGCAAATTTTGACCCCCAAATTGGGTCCCGAGCTGCCTGTCGAGGTGTACCGGAACGAACGGAAACCTCATGATTTGATCAAAGGGTCATATATAGTGACCTTCAAGTCAGGGGTTGCTTCCGACTTGATCGAGCTGCATAAAGAATGGATCCGTACCGAGTTGATGAGCCTCAGTGTCTCTGGAGTCACCGAGGACGTTTTGGACGGGTTTGATTCGTTCGAAATTGGAGATTTCAAAGGGTATTTCGGGCACTTCCCTGAACAACTTGTAACTATGTTACAGGCCAACCCATTAGTAGCTGGAATCGAGCAAAACCAGAGGGTTTTCGCTAGTGAATTTGCCGTAGAAACCGGAGCTCCATGGGGAATCGCCAGAGTCAGCAGCAGAGATCTGTTGGATTACTCTCAAACCTACACATATTCTTATGATGATGAGGGTGGAGAGGGAGTCACACTGTATGTGATCGACACCGGGATCTATATTGACCACAACCAATTTGAAGGTAGAGCCTCTTGGGGAAAAACCATCCCAGCCAACACCGAAGATAAAGATGACCATGGCCATGGGACTCATTGTGCCGGCACAATCGCTTCCCAAAAGTACGGTATTGCTAAGAAGGCCAATGTGGTAGCTGTGAAGGTTCTTGGATGGGACGGTTCCGGAACTATGAGCGATGTCGTCAAAGGTGTCGAGTTTGCTGCTACTTCTCATTTGGCTATGGTTAAAGAAGGTAAGCCTGGGTTCAAGGGTTCTACAGCCAACATGTCATTGGGAGGAGGAGCATCTCCAGCTTTGGATCTGGCTGTTAATGCTGCAGTCAAGGCAGGTATTCATTTCGGAGTCGCTGCTGGTAATGAGAACGACGATGCTTGTTATTCTTCCCCGGCTAGAGCCGAGCTCGCTATAACCGTAGGCCTGTCGTCATTGTATGACTACAGAGCATATTTCTCTAACTATGGTAAATGTGTAGATGTATTTGGACCTGGTGTCAATATTTTGTCTACTTATACTGGGTACCCTGAGGCCACTTCTTCAATGTCTGGAACATCTATGGCTTCTCCTCATGTAGTTGGGTTATTGAGTTACTTCTTGTCATTGTATCCTGAGCAAGAGAGTGAGTTTGGTACTGCTGCCATTACTACGGAGCAAATGAAGAAGAAGGTTTTGGCTTTTGCTACTAAGGATGCTTTGATGGGGGTTTATTCACCTACACCTAATTTGTTGATTTTCAATGGGGGTGGAGAAGATTTGAGTTCCTTGTGGGGGTTCAATGGTAGTACTGCCGTAGCTCCACCAGCTGCAGAAGCTGACTCATCTTTATTGGAGAATTTTATTGAGGAAGTCAAGGGGATTTTCTAGTAGATTTCTAGTAGATCTGAGATCTTCCAAAGTATCTGAGATACTTTGGATAATTAGGATTACTTAGGAATACTGAGTATCATGGTAATGAGATTACCTTCTATATAATTATGGTTTAGTATAATATATGAGTTATAGAGGATGTAGGAATGGTTAGTAGTGGCTACTAGTGGCTAGGGAGTAGTGGACTGGAGATGGGATGGAGATGGGACGAAGAAGGGAGACGGTCACCCAATCTAACAACTGAGTTTAGTCTATATTTATGAGGAAATATGGAGTAAATTGGAGATAAGCGATAAGGTGACAGTGATCAGTGATAGTGAGCAGTGATAGCGATCTGTGACAGTGATATGTGATATGTGACACTGATATGCACTGATTGTGACACCGATATGTGAGAGCAATATATGTCACTAATATGCAGTCACTCCCACATATTCCTTCTGCACTCATCACCCCTCAGCAATTTATCAATTATTTTCGCGTCTTATTCAAATCGCGTCACTCAATTCATTCCCTCAATTTACCCCCCATCTCACCACTTCAACACCATGTCCAGTGTAAGACCAGAGCTCAAATTCTCTGACAGCTCAGATGAGTCGTCATTCTACAAAACATTCACGCGTGATTTCGAGTCAAAACCCCCTCAAACCGTACGCGTAGTCG
Source organism: Nakazawaea peltata (assembly GCA_001599355.1). NCBI lineage: Eukaryota > Fungi > Ascomycota > Pichiomycetes > Alaninales > Pachysolenaceae > Nakazawaea > Nakazawaea peltata. The sequence continues at coordinate 694,248 of BCGQ01000002.1, forward strand.
ACAAACAAGACTATTTCATAGTCTTACAAGACGATGCCGAACTTGTAGCTGAGATGATCTACAAAACATCGAGTGTGATCAAGAAACATGGATTCAATGGACGTGAGATCAAGTATGTGACACTCTCGCCAGCAGTTTTCGCCAATTTCGTCCGCTTAGTGGTCTTTGAATTGGGCCATAAACTTGAGATTTACGACAAAAAATGGAAGTTGATCAAGAGTGCCTCCCCAGGTAATTTGATGGAGATTGACGAGTACATTCTGAGTTCAGATATGTCCTCATTGCCTATGATTGCTAGTATGAAGATCTCGAACGTCGGTGGGTCCAAGAAAATTGGTCTCAGTTACGTTGATCAGAACAATAAGTTGATTGGAATTACTGAATTTATTGATAACGATATCTTTTCGAATTTGGAGAGTGTGTTGATCCAGTTGGGTATTAATGAGGTGTTGATTGCCTCGCCTGCTAATGACACCGATATCGACCATAATAAGGCCTGTCAAGTCATCGATAGATGTAATATCACCATTTCTTATATCAAATCTGGAGATTTTAATACGAAGAATGTCGAGCAAGATTTGATCAGATTGACGGGTAATGAGTTGTTGTTCGCTACGGCTCAAGTATCACTGTTGACTTTGGCACATTCTTGTGCTAACTCCTTAGTAGAATATTTACATTTGATCTCATCGTCGGCTCCTAATGAAACTTGGGAACTTCAATGTTACCAACCTTCGAATTTCTTAAAATTAGACTATTCAGCAGTTACTCTGTTGAACTTATTTGATAAAAACGATGCCAGCAACAGAACTACCTCGTTGTTCGGCATGTTAAACCATTGTAAATCCATCGGAGGCACCAGAATGCTCTCTCAATGGCTTAAACAGCCTTTAGTAAGTAAAAAAGAGATCGAAGAACGATTAGATATCGTTGAATTTTTGATCAATGAGGTATTCTTGAGAAATTCTTTGCAAGAAGACATTCTTAAACAAGTGCCAGACCTTTTGAAATTGGTCAAAAAGCTTGCTAAGAAGTCTGCTAGTAAATCCAGTTTGAATGATGTCATTAGACTTTATCAATTTGCGTTGAAAGTTCCTCAATTGATCGACTTACTTAAGAGCTCGATGGAAAGTAGTGACGATGCCGAACTTTCTCTGTTATTTGACCGTCTTTGGATCTCTCCTCTTGTAGAACACTCTGTTCAGATGGCTAAATTCCAGGAATTAATTGAGAGTACAATCGATTTAGAGTCCTTGGAAAATGCCACGTCTGCTTCTCAATTAAATAACGTACAAATTAACCCGGAGTTCGATCCGAATTTAATGGAACTCGACTCCAAATTGAAACAATTACAAACTAAGATCAGACAAGAACATCTTAATGTGGCTGATGATTTATCCATGGAGCTGGAGAAGAAATTGAAATTGGAGAATCATCAGACCCATGGATGGTGTTTCAGATTGACCAGAACCGACAGTGCTGTCTTGAGAGGTAACAAACTGTATAAAGAATTACAAACCGTAAAAGCTGGAGTCTTCTTTACCACTTCCAGATTACAAGACTTGTGTTCGAGAGTTTTAGAGATTCAACTGGAATACGACAAGTTATCCAGTAGTTTAATTAAAGAAATCGTTGAGATTTCGTCTACATACTCTCCTGTCTTCATCAAGTTGTCCATTTGTATCTCTACATTGGACGTTCTTGTGGCCTTTGCTCATGTCAGTCTGTTTGCTCCTACTCAATATAGTAGACCGGCCAAGATCTATGACATTGACGACTCTTCACGTAAATTAGACCTCCGCAATTCCAGACATCCTATTTTGGAGTATCAAGAAGACATGTCGTTCATTCCAAACGATGTAGAATTCATTAGAGGTGAAAAAGAGTTCCATTTGATTACTGGTCCTAATATGGGAGGTAAATCTACGTATATTAGACAAATTGGAGTTATATCTTTAATGTGTCAAATCGGATGTTTTGTTCCATGTGATGAGGGATCGGAATTATGTATTTTCGACTCTATTTTACTGAGAGTTGGGGCCTCCGACTCTCAATTGAAAGGTGCCTCTACTTTCATGACTGAAATGTTGGAGATGTCTTCTATTTTACAGCTGCTGACCAGTAATTCTTTAATTATTGTAGATGAATTAGGAAGAGGTACCTCTACTTACGATGGGTTCGGATTAGCTTGGTCTATCAGCGAACATATTTCGTCGAAAATCCACGCCTTCACCTTATTCCTGACCCATTTCCACGAACTTACAAAGTTAAGTGAGAAAGTATCTACGGTGAGCAATTTACATGTGGTTGCCCATATCCAGGACTCGAAACAAGACTCAGATCAAGATGAGATCACTCTCTTATATAAAGTAGAACCGGGGATTTCCGACCAGTCATTTGGAGTGCATGTTCTGGAAGTTGTGCAATTCCCTCAGAAAATTATCGCCATGCTGAAGAGAAAGGCCACCGAATTGGACGAATTCAGCAGCGAAGGAGACAAAAAGAGAAGCAAATGCAGCCCGGAGCAGATCCTTCTGGGAAATGAATTGTTGAAACGAATTTTGTCGGAATGGAAACAGTCGGTAGTTGATTTGACCGATCTGCAAGAGATTATTGCCCAATTCAGACAATTGATCTCGACTAAGTACAAGCAAGAAGTTGCCAACGACCAGTTCCTCCAAGAACTGTTGTCCCTTTAGCAAGTATATTTTAAGCCAATAAAGAAGTAGATTTGACCCCGCTTATACCTGTAGTGCGTTATTTTTCGTGCCCTGAGTGGTTTGCCCTGAATTTTCTGCCCCTTCAAGTTAATTTACTTCGTTGGGATTCTATGCGGGTCGGAGTTCGGTCCAATTGAGCTTAACCGAAGAGTTTACTAGTTAATTAAAGTGACTACTTGTAGTGTAGAGAGCTGTAGAGAGCACATAGGCTCTTAGCAACTGAATTCAATTTCTCATTTATTGCTATAATATTTATGATTTGCTTGCTTTCCAGATCGACTCCTTTCTTTTAGCACCAATTCCTTCCATAGCCCAAAGTTCCCTCATGCACGCCGCACTGCGTCCCGAAATCCCTCATCTTCCCCCACAAGTAGACTCCCTCCCTGCAAAAGAATCCACTCTGCCCCGATTTTTGCCCACTCACTGAAAAAACTGGGGTACGTCTACCCGCGCTATCTCTTAAAATCCGGGGAAAAAGACGTGGGGTCTGACTCCCCCTTTCTTATTGTGGGGAAAACAGCAAATCGCGCCTATCATTTCTTGAAGAGTCCAATAAAATACAAGGGGGAGGATTTGCAGCTAAATCGATATAAAAGGGACCTTGATCCCCACCATTTTTCACCCACTTCTTCCCTCCATCAATCACTTATATTTCTATAAAATGTCTGACAAGAAGCAACTTTTGACTGACGTTGTCTACACCTTTAACGATGGTAACAAAGTCCCTCTGTATGGTTTGGGTACTTACAATGAGGACTTGAAGGATAACCCAAAGGTTACCCTGGCTGTTATTGCTGCCATTGAGTCCGGTATGAGACATATCGACACTGCTTGGTTCTACGACACCGAGCCAAATATCGGAGAGCTGCTTAAGTACGTCTTCAAGAAGGGAATTGTCAAGCGTGAGGATTTGTTCATCACCACCAAGGTTTGGCCAAGTATGTGGGACAAGCTGGAAGAGTCCCTTGATATCTCTTTGAAGGAGATGGGAATCGACTATGTCGATTTGTTGTTGCAGCACTGGCCTGTCCTGTTCGAGAGAGGACCTGAAGGTTTGCCAAAGGTCCCATTGGATGAGGAGGGAGAAGTCAAGCTTCTGAAGGGTGCTGACTACTTGAGCACCTACAAGCAATTGGAGCAAATCAAGAAGAATACCAACAAGGTTAAGTCTATTGGTGTTTCCAACTTCCCAATCAGAAGATTGAAGGAATTGTTCAAGGCCTGTGAAACCGTCCCAGTTGTCAACCAAATCGAATGTCACCCAGAGTTCCCACAAACCGAGTTGAACGAGTTCTGTAAGGAACACGGTATCATTATGGAGCTGTACTCCCCATTGGGAGGTGGAGGAATTGGTGCCCCATTGTTGAAGAACAAGAGAGCCAACAAATTGTTGAAAGAGAAGTACCCAGAATACTCCATCAATGAGCTTTTGTACAGTTACCACATCAAGAGTGGTAGAATTGTCATTCCAAAGTCTTTGAACCCAGACAGAATTAAGTCTATTAAGTATTTGATTCCATTGACCCCAGAAGATATTGAGTACCTTGAAAGTGGTCCACACACCAGATACAACACTCCACCATGGTGGGGACATTTAGGTTTCGGTTACTAAGCCGGAGGAATAAAGATATTTCATTATTAAGATGTAGGAACAGAAGTAGAAGTAGTTGATAGACAGGGTTTAGTAGAGCTCATGAATTGGGTACTAATTGGTAGCAATATGCTGCCTCTCATCCACGTTGATCTAGGTCAATTCATTTTTGAATAGAAAGTTCCCACGCTGCTGGTGCTGCTGGCCCACTCTACTAACCCACGTTATAATGACCCACGTTATACCCGGAGCCCCCACTTAAAGTCTCGTCACTCAAAGTCTGGAAACATTGCAGCATGGGGCGGCATTTCAAAGTGGTGAATGTGATTTAGGTTTGGAGATGTAACGTGGAGTGGTTTGGGATTAACTAGTGGTGGAAAGGATAGGAATTAACTAGTGGCTGATGAGGTTGATTGTACGGTATTTCTTTAAACCGAGAGATCGATGAGATGGAGGAAGAGATCAAGAATAGCAGTGTCATCTAATGGTCTGTCAAATTCTTTCAGGGGGTACATAATTCTATTACTGCATCAAGATATATTTAGTATTGGTCACCATTCTACAGTGTATTATTCTTTATAGTCATTGCGCCAGATTAGGGGTCTCCTATAGTATTCCAGTTAGTGGTAGTAAATTGTAGAGTATGCGTAGCTAATGAATAATAAGTGGGTTTCAACATCATAACACCAACAATTCCATGAACCCACTCAATTGACCCCCACTCACACTCAATTGACGGTGCCCCACATTCAGGTCCACCTCGACATCACTTTGCACCACTTTGCACCACCTTGCACCACCTTGGCACCCTGACTCCACCCCCTGTCCCTCCCTAACCCCTCAATTCACCCCTCCACGCAGCCCCTGTTTTACCAACTAGCCCCTATTTACAGCCAGCCCCTGTCTGCACGCAGCCCCTATTTGTATGCAGCCCCTGTTTCCATGTTCCAAGCAGGGTAATACCGAGCAAATTACAACACCACAGCCCCTGTACCTATCGGCCTGGTGTCCCGATGCACCCCTAAGGACAAAATCTCTCCCGCGCAAAAAGAACAACGCCTAAAAGCAGCTCTTTTTTCCGGAGCCTCTTGATTTAACGGTTAGTTGCCGATAGAGACTACGAAAGGTGAGGATAAGAAGAGCTGATCCATCGCAGATAGTAGTCAATTGTGTAGTTAAGCATTGAAAGATTGAAATGAGTGACGAGTTGAGTGTGGTTGAGAAAGAGAAAGAAGTGGCGTCACAAGATCAAGTTCCTGAGGGGATGGAGAATGGTGAAGGGACGAGAGTGAATGGAGATAAAGAGGAAGGGGAAGCAGTTGATCTGAGTAATAATGTGCCGGATGGTGAGGGTGGTGAGGATAGTGCGGCTGTTGAGCCGGAGACAGAGGCCAGCGGTGAGCCAGAGGCTAGCGCTGAGACAGAGGTTAGTGCTGAGCCGAGCACAGAAGTAAGCGCCGAGCCAAGCACAGAGATTAGCGCTGAGTTGAGTGTGCCTGCTGAGCCGAGCACAGAAGTCAACACTGAACCGAGCACCGAACCAAGATCAAGCAGAAGCCATTCCTTAGCTTCTCATTCCTCCACCATCAACACCCACGCCTCCATTGGTTTCCTCAAAATCGCATTCGAAAATATCACAAAACATACTAAAGAAATGAAACGAAACCCTTCACTTCACAAAAGCTGCTCAGCAGCTCTCGAGAAATTCGAGTCAGGCATTCTCCCCGAGCCAAAAGATATCTTCGAACCTTTAAGATTGGCCTCTCAATGCTCTAATATCGAGATCAAATTGGAAGCATTGGAATGTTTGGGCAAATCTTTCAGTTTTAACGTGTTTGACGAGCCAAGTGAAGTCAGTATGGTGAATTTAACTGACTCCGAGTCGACCTCAGTTCCAAAAGCCAACTTAATCGACGCTGCCATCGAAACTATTGCCGAATGTTTCGACGGAGAAGGCACTAATGAACGCGTCGAATTGCAAGTAGTTAGAGGCTTAATGGCCGGAGCTTTGAACGGCAATTTACCTGCTCATGGAGGTACTTTATTAAGAGCCGTAAGACAAATCTACAACATCTTCATCTTGTCGTTGTCACCAGCCAATCAGAACATTGCTCAGGCTTCGTTGACTCAGATCGTCAACGAGGTGTTTGAGAGGATCAATAAAATTGTGCCTCCACCTGCCCTTTCTAAGAGAGGGTCGATTGGGAGTCGTAGTAAATTTGGGAACGGGGGTGTGTCACCAGAGGTTTCTCATGTCAGTGTGACTGGCACTGGCAATGGCAATGGCAGTCGCAGTCGCAGTGACAGTGGTGTCACTGCCCCTGCCAACACTGCCACTGTCACCGGAAATGGTGTCACCCCAGTAATCCCCCTCACTTTAAACACCTTCGAAAACACCGACGACGACCAAAGAGTAGAAGAACTGAACCTGGCCCTCGCCGACGACGAAAACATCGCCGTCAAAGACGCCTTCTTACTTTTCAGAGCAATGTCCAAATTGTCAGTCAAATCTTTAGACCACGAGTCCCTCGATATGCGTTCTCATCCGATCAGATCCAAGTTGCTCTCGTTGCATATCATCTACAACATCCTCAAACAACATTTGAACGCTTTCACTCGCACCGACGTGATCATCACCTCGTCCACTTCGTCAGAAGAGACCCGTTTGATCGATGCCGTCAGGCAGTACATTTGTTTGACTCTCTCCAGGAACTCGGCCTCCTCATTGACGCCGGTTTTCGAGATCTCACTTGAGATCTTCTGGATCATTCTCTCTGAATTGAGGTCCGAATTCAAAAGAGAGATCCCCGTGTTCTTCACCGAGATCTATTTCCCTGTAGCTGAGATGAAAACTTCCACTGCCCATCAGAAACGGTACTGGCTCTCGATTGTTCAGAGGATCTGTGCCGATCCAAGGGCCGTCATCGAGATCTATTTGAATTACGACTGTGATTCCTTGATGCCAAACATCACCGAGTCCTTGATCGACTATCTCACCAAGTTATCTTTGACTCGTGCCGAGATCACAGCGACCCAAAAGGTCCATTACCGTGACAGTCTCACCAAACCTTTGGCCACGTACGATTTGAACACGTTACCGCTTCTATCGATCACGAGACTCGGGTCTCATCCACCTGTTTCAGACGCCAATCTGCTCTTCCCGATCGAATACGCCTTGAAAATGAGCTCCATCGACTGTATCGTGGCCTTCTTGAGATCGTTGTCGTCGTGGATCGAGAAATCCAGCTCCATTTCCACGCTGCCAATGACTCCGGCTCGTTCTCGTAACGTCTCGTCCAACAACATCGCTCTGCAAACACCCGAGCTCGACTCGTCGTTCCAATACGAGGACTCATCGACCTCCGAAATCGACGATCCTACGCAATTCGAGACCTCCAAAATGAAGAAGAAAGCCCTCTTGGAAGGTGTACGTCTGTTCAACTACAAACCTAAGAAAGGAATCGAGAAGTTGATCAAAGATGGGTTCATTGCCGACGATTCTCCAGAAAGTATCGCCGAATTCTTGTTGAAGGGCGAGTACGGCATCAACAAAGCCGTCTTGGGTGAGTATTTGGGTGAAGGAGACGACAAAAACATCGCCGTAATGCATCTGTTCGTAGACAAAATGAGTTTCATCGACATGACCTTCGTAGATGCCATGAGAATCTTCTTGCAAAGCTTCAGATTACCTGGAGAATCACAGAAAATCGACCGGTTCATGTTGAAGTTCGCCGAGAAGTACGTCAACAACAACCCCAACACGTTCGCCAACGCCGACACCGCGTATATCTTGGCGTACTCGGTGATCATGTTGAACACCGACCAACATTCTCCTCAAGTTAAACGTCGTATGACGATCGACGAGTTCATCAAGAACAACAGTGGGATCGACGATGGCCAGGACTTGCCTCAAGAGTACCTTGTGAAAGTGTTTGAAGAGATCCAGAACAACGAGATCAAATTGCACAGCGAGCAGCATCTGGCCTTACTTTCGGGAGATCCAAGTCTTGTTCCGCAGCAGAGCTCAGGTTTCTTCGGTTCCCGTGATCTCACCAGAGAGCAGTACATGCAAGCGTCGAAGGAGATGTCCAACAAGACCGAGCAGTTGTTCAGGACGTTGGGACGCATCTCCAAGTCAGACGACGGGTCCAAAGTACGTTTCTTTTCGCTGTCGTTGCATCTGGACCATGTCAAGTCCATCTTCGACACCGTCTGGATGTCCATTCTTGCCGGGTTGACCCCGCCTTTCAAAGAGTACAATGATGAAGACACCTGCAAGGTGTGTTTGGAGGGGATCAAGCTCTCGATCCACATCGCCTGTATGTTCGAGTTGGAGTACCTGAGGACGTCTTTCATCGGGCTGTTAGTCCAGTTTGCCAACTTGAACAACTTCGAGGAGATGAGCAGCAAGAATATCGGAGCCATCTTTGCTCTTTTGGAAGTAGCCATCGCCGAGGGTAACGTCTTGAGAGGTTCATGGAAAGATATCTTGATTTCGATCTCTCAAATCGAGAGAATCCAATTGTTAGCTCAAGGAATCGACTCGTTCGCCGTTCCCGACGTTGCCATTGCTCGTTTGGCCAACAGAACCTCGTTGGACAGCACCAGAACGACCAACTCTTCGTCTCTGCCATCCCAAGCTTCGCAATCTCATTCGTTCTTCAGCTTTGCCCGTAAACAAACTCCGTCTCAGATCGCTTTCGAACACCATCAGAACCAGCAATTGAACCCGGCCGTCATCCCAATGTTGACCTCAACAGACCTCGAAGTGTCGATCGACAAGGTGTTCTCGACCTCCAACAACTTGAGTGGAGATGCCATCATCGATTTCGTCCAGCTGTTGACCGAGGTAAGCAGCGAGGAGATCGACAGCTCCGGCCAGAGCCAGAGTCCTCGTATGTTCGCCCTTCAGAAGATGGTGGATGTCTGTTACTACAACATGGACCGTATCAGAGTCCAATGGTCGCTGTTGTGGAGTATCATGGGCAGTCTGTTCAACGATTTCGGATGCCATAACAACAAGGTGATCGTGCTCTTTGCCTTGGACTCTCTCCGTCAATTGTCGATGAGATTCTTCGAGATCGAAGAGTTGTCTCATTTCAAGTTCCAGAAAGAGTTCTTGAAACCTTTTGCTCACATCATGAGGAACAACGAGTCGGTAGAGATCCGTGAACGGGTCTTGGAGTCGTTGAATTACATGATCCAGGTGAATACTCCGAAGATCAAGAGTGGTTGGATCACCATGTTCGATCTGTTCACTGTAGGTGCCAGAGACGACAGTGAGAAGATCGTCTCCAAGGTTATGAGCACCGTCAACAGCGTCAACAAGACCCATTTCGACCTCGTCTATACTCAAGGTGGGTTCTTGGACTTGGTGACCTGCTTCACCGAGCTTCTGAAGAACCAAAGATTCCAAAAAACCTCATTGCATCTGCTTTCGGTATTGAAACATTTGATCCAGAAGATCTCCAAGATGAGTTTCGGCACTCCCGAAGAACGCAAGTTGACCCAAGACACCGGCGACGACAAAGACGTCTTCTCGGCTCTTTGGTTCCCGGTATTGTACGGTTACCACGACGTGATCATGACCGGAGAAGATTTGGAAGTGCGCTCCGAGCTGTTGAACTTCATGTTCGACTCGTTGGTCAACTACGGAGGCCATTTCGAAAGCCAGTTTTGGTACACCATTTGCAACCAATTGCTCTTCCCGATCTTCGGAGTGTTGAGCAAACGTTGGGAGATCAACCAGTTCAATTCCAACGACGATATGTCCGTTTGGTTGTCGACTACGTTGATCCAACTGTTACGCAATATGATCGCTTTGTTCACTCATTATTTCGAGACGTTGAACAACCAACTCGATGGGTACTTGGACTTGCTTGTGTCTTGTATTTGTCAGGAGAACGACACGATTGCCAGGATCGGAAGAAGCTGTCTTCAGCAGTTGATCAAGCAGAATATGGGACAATTCGAGGCAGATCATTGGGGGAAGATTGCTGTTGCGTTCGAACAGTTGTTCGATTTGACAACGGCAAGGGAGTTGTTTAAAGCTGATCCTCTGAATGGAAGTTCAGTGGCCGGCAATGGAACTGCTCTTTCAGACAACGCTCTGGGCACTACTGGTACCCTGTACGAACTCAATGGTGACAGCAGCTTCGACGTAAGTAACAACTCGACCCCATCGACCCCATCCACTCCTTCCTCTCCTAAACTCACCAAATCCCTCAAAGAAGGTCAACGTTTACAAAAATCTCGTGAGAAAAGTACCATCGTAGTCAAATGTGTCCTCCAATTGTTGATGATCGAGACTGTCCTGGAGTTATTCGAAGACGAGTCCTTCTATTCCTTGATCCCATTGGAAAATTTGCTCCAACTTCTGAGTTTATTAGAAAAGAGTTACAGATTCGCCAAAGAGTTCAACGACGACTACAATTTACGTGTAAGACTTTGGAATGCCGGAGTCATTGAGAGATTGCCAAACTTGTTGAAACAAGAATCCTCGTCTTCTCTGGTGTACATCAGCATTATGTTCAGATTGTACTGTGATCCAATGAAGGTCAGCGACGAGAAACTGCGTCTGGAGATCTCTTCCAAATTAATTCCTATGTGTATTACGATCATTGAAGGGTATGTTGTGTTGGATGAAGTCCAACAGCAGAGGAATATCACCACATGGAGACCGGTCGTGGTGGAGATCTTACAAGGATACGATGTGTTGAATGAGGAGGACTTTATTAAGAATTGTCCAGCTATGTATGATTTGGTATTACAAATATTGGATAAGAGTGCTCCTGTTGAGTTGAGGGCAGCAATTAAGACGTTTTTATCGAGAGTTGGGGTTGTTTATCTTAAGTAGGGCCCTCTACGACCCTCCATGACCCTCCATGATCGTTCATGATCGTCTATCGACAATCCATCTCCTCTATCATCCTTCTTATCGACTGAATATCATCGAAGGGTATTAAATAGGTGTAATATATACTTTTGTTAAGTGGTTAGTGTAGTGGTGCCCGGTGGTGCCTGTAATGCCGGCTCAGTATTTGGAGCATTTAGAGGTCTGCTCATCTCCGGACTATCAGCAGTTTGCAACCTCTACACATTTCCAGAGCTCCTTCCCAGAACTCCTCCAGAGCCCCTCCCATCTACCGTTCTTATCGTGCGTAGCCTGCCCATCACCCCTATTTTTCATTCTCAAATTTACCCTGAAGTACTGAGCTTTACACGCAAAAACTCCAATTACAAAATATTCAATTTAACCACCAATTCAAATCCTCACATCCCCATACTTCTTCACCATAATTCTACACCCCTGATAATACCTCCAATCTCCCTAACACTTCCCCCACTCCCCCGCCTCCTCGTTTCACAACCCCCTCTACCGACCGACCTCATCCATTCTCAAATTTACCCTATCATTCCCAATTTTACAGGTCGTGCATCGCCAATCTTCTCAGCACTTTATCAATTTCCCGAAAATCTCCCTGAAAAAATTGTCCAATTTTGACTGGAATTTCCCGATTTTTCGCATATTTTTCATAGTCGCTCTCTTTCCAATCTTCTCCTTCTTAAGAGATATCATAAAGGAATAGTAAATATGAACAACAAGGTAAGTTGAGAGTTTTATGGGCTGTTGTGAAGTTCAGGTTTTGAATTGGGACCTTCAATCATGCTATACATGGTCATTTCTGAATGGAATATTAGGTAGTGCAATTGGGGAGAAATATCAGGCTAGTCACAATTGTACTTCAATTGGAAATACCTCAAATGGGTAGGCCACTAGTATGAAATTTCCGGTTGTTTCTCCAGCAGCCGCCTCATACACATCCTCTCATCCATCCCCTCACATCCCCTCAGGCTACCGCTATTGCATCCTCCCCGTCTGGATGCCTCCCCTCACTCCACTCCAGTGACCAACTCCCCTCCAAAGTGTGGAAAATTTTTCGCTCATTGAGTGTGTGGATTTGGCTTGCTGAGGTTTGTCGAGAGCAGAAACAGGATGACGATCGCCATCCAAAAGTATGCGCAGGTCACCGAGACTCGTCCGTCCAATTGTCCATTCCCGCGCCTGTTCCCCCACTTGTTCCCCACCTGTTCCCCTCCTGTTCCAACGGTTCCATTGCTTATTGCTCCTCCTCAATTCCGTACTAACCCAACCATAGAACCTTTTCACCCTTTTGGGTAACGACGTTGAGGAAGAGACCGCTGTCTTGGCTCCAAAGGAAATCGTCAAGAAGTCCACTTCTTCCAAGAAGGCCGATGTCCCACCACCAAGTGCCGACCCAAAGAAGGCCAAGAACAACAAGCCAAAGGTCACCGGTAACGAGGCTGCCATCAAGAACAAGACCAACAACCGTTCTGTCACTCCTCCACCAGTCACCAAGGCTGCTGGTAACTCTGGTAAGAACGACCGTAGATCCAGAACCGGTAAGACCGACTCTTCCAAGAAGATCAAGAAGAGCTGGGGTGATGACGACAAGGAGCTGGAGACCGCTGCTGCCGCCGAAGCCGATGCCGAGAAGGAATTGGTCGAGGGTGAGGAAGCTTCCGAGCCAGTTCAACCACCTAAGAACTTGAAGTCTGCCGAGGAATACTTGCTGGAATTGAAGCTGAAACAAGACGCTTTGGCCAAGAAGCCAGTTAGAAAGGTCGAGGAAGACGACGCCGAGGTCTTCGTCAAGGAGTCCGAGGACTTTGGTCTTAACGCTTTGGTCGTTGGTGGTAAGAAGAAGTCCACCAAGGCCAAGAAGGAAAAGACTTTCTTGGACTTTGACGCCAAGTTCTCCGATGAGGTCCCACTGTCCTCTTCTGCTCCATCTTCCAGAGCTCCAAGAGGAGGTAAGGGCCCAGCCAGAGGTAGAGGTGGTGCTCGTGGTGGTGCCAAGTCCACTAGAGGTGGTCTGGCCCAAGTCTCTTCTAAGACTGCCTTCCCAGAGTTGGCTTAAACACTTTAAAAAAACAGAATCCATTGGTATTTATGACTTGAAGCTGTTCTTCAACTGTATATTTCCAAACATTTACTTCTAAAATCTACAAGTAGGTTCAAATAATCGTAATCTATTTCTGTCTCCTGATCACCGGGATCACCAAGACCTATAGTAAAGGAATGAATCAAACAAAGCATATAATTAATAAAAAAAGGCCCATTAGTCGGCTTAAAAAGACCCCTGGGCAGGGATTAAAAGACCCATGGGCCGGGCTTAATCCTTCTTCTTGATCATCAACAAGGTGTAAGCGGCACTCAACTTGTCGGCCCCAATACTCTGCCAATCCTCCTCATCTGTGTCAACTTGTAACAGGTCTTCATCCGGCGAAGACGACTCTTTCTTGATGCTTGGAACCGAGTTGTTACGTTGCTGAGGAGGAGATGACGAAAGTGGGAGATGCTCATCCGATGAGATCTTCAAAGAGGGTGTAGGAGTGGATCTCAAGTAAGACTCACTGAAAGAAGAACGAGGTTTCTTCCTGATAATGATCGATTCCGGCACCAGGGCCAGATCCAAGACTCCATCAATTGTCTGTCCATCATATTTCAGCTCGTAATAGTCGAAGGAATTCAATCTCGACTTGGAGCTTTGTTGTCTTGGTTTTCTGATCCCGTGGGACGAAGAGGATCCACGGCGTTGTTGCTGTTGAGGAGCCGATTGCGATTGACCGATCTGCTGCTGTACCAGAGAGAAAGATCTTCTCTGTGGGGTCCCCAGTTGCTGGTGGTTCAAAGAATTTAGCACTCTTGACGAGAAACGAACACTTGTCAGTGAAGAGTTGTCCATCTTAAACAACTCTCCATCATCTACAGCAAACTCGTCATCTTCAGCCTCAGAATCCGACGAGTTCAACGAACTAGAGCTCTCGAGTACCAGCTCTTCGAGCGACGACGGATTATAAGGCATTTTCAAGCTATGAGGATCATTAGCAGGATTGGTGATCGATTGTCTTCTAAGAGGAGGAGAATTCGACACCGAGGCGGTCCTTGTAGGGTTCTGTTGAGACAGAGACTGCAGCTGTTGTTGCAGCAGCAGCTGTTGTTTCAACTTATTTTGGTTATACTCTATTATTTCCAGGGAGGAAATCTTCTTAGTGGCCCATTGACCCCATCCCACTTTCTCAAATACACAGCCTGTGGCTTCGTCACCCATCTCAAGGGCAGCCATGATCAATCTCCTCTGTTTGGATAACGACAACAAGGCGAAATCGGGGATCTGGTCCGACAAATGTTTGGTGATGTATCTAATAGGAAGAGGACCCGTCTGCATTAACAATTGGGCCAATCTATTGGGAGTAATCAGAGACGCGGCGGCAATCCCCTGGGGAGATTGAGTAGATAACAAGGTCTGATGGGTCTTGACCTTGTGTTGCTTCAGTCTTTGTTTCAGCAGTCTCGATTCTTCATCGCTGTCGTCATCAATGGCGGAAGAATCGAGCGCATTGGACGGTTTGAGTCCCTCGGCGGGTGGGGGCGCGTTCTCATTACGTCCGACCGACGTCACCGCCGATGGCGGGAATGGAGTGGTCCGCGGAATGTAGTGGTCCAGTTGAGACATCAGAAGCATCTGAGAGTCTTCAGTCCCGTTCTTATAATATGGGTGTTGTTGAGTGGATGCCATTTGAATTAAATTGAAAAATAAATTCGGGGGCACTTTGGAAAAAAACGGGGGGTGAGTAATTTAAATTAGCTCCGAAGTTTTTTGTAGGGTCGAGGGAGGGTGGTGTAGTGATGTAAGGTGTGGAGTAGTGGAGTATTGGAGTAGTGAGTAGTGAAGAGCACTGAGTAGTGAAGAGCACTGAGCAGTGGTGTAGTGAGTAGCGGTGTGTGGAGCAATAATCTCGTTGTAGAGCAGTAGTGTAGCAGTGTGCTGTAGCAGTAACGGCCAGCTCTGTATCTGTTCCTTATCTAATAATCCCCGTACTTGCTGGGAATTCTAATTTTTTTCAAGCTGTCACTGCGTCTGAGTGGAGTGTTTTTTGTGTGACTAATAATAATTTTGTGTGGAATAATAGCAGGTTACCGTGAGTACTCAAGTTAAGCTGTAGTGTTTTCAACTGAGTAGTCAGGTGGTCAAGTCAAGCAGTCAAAAAGAGCATTCAAATGAAGCAATCAAGTCAACCAGTTAAGTCAATCACTAAATGGAAACACAGTCACTTCTATCTTGACGTGGTTCAGGGATCTCCCCAATATAAATGCAATCCTGTACACTGTGCAGTAAAAAACGTATGAAACGCGTGTCTATTTTTATTTTTTCCCTTATCTATGACGAAAAATCCAAATTGGCTAGTTTGGGTATAAAGAAGGGATTTTTGTTGTGAAAATATAGCTGAACTGAGACAATACAAAGAATTTTAGTTGATTTGGTGATGCTCTAAATATATAAATAATCTTCTCGAACTCTTATTATGATCAGGTGAATGACCTAACTTGTAAATAATATGATCATTCAACCTCCAGCTTACCGGCTTGCCCTGCGTTTTGTACTGTGCACTGACTGACTGTGTTTTCCATCGTATTTGCCCACTGTGCTGCACTTTATTTTTCTCGGGCTGAAAAGGGAAAAATTCAGTAGCAAACAAGGTTTAGAAGGGTGTCTCGGAGACCTTGGGAGCACCCAAAAAACCCTCCACCTGAAATATGCATGTGAAAACTTAGGTTGGGTTAACGTTTAGTTGCTCTTGCACGAAATTCATCTTCCAAACCTGCGCCTCTCTTCCCTCTGCCTCTTGCCACTTCTTCTGCCTCCTCTCCTTCCTCCCACCTCTGGGCATTTCATTCTAAATTTAGCTACTCCCCTAATTCCGTTCCCTCCCCAGACCTAACTAAGGGCCCAGAAACTTCTTCTCCAATTCGTATTTTGCTCATCAGCAACCACCGCGCCCCAACGCCACAAGCTTTAAAATTTAGTCGTGTATCGTATCCAAATCTGAAAAATTTTAGCTCTTCTCCCTCCTATAAAAATTTTCAACCATCTTCCCAACCTTCCGCTGATCAGACACGAATCGTGTTTCGAAGATAATTGATAGTTATCATTTATTTGCGAATCTCAGATTCATCCAATCGAATTGCCTTCCCAATTACCGGTGTCCTGACTCCTCCGAGTCGCGGCAAAAGTGGTCTTAGGGAACACTATCGTTTTTCAATTGGAAGATCAACTTCAGGATTTCTCCACCCTAGTTAGTTTTTAGTCATTCTTCCTCGGAAGATTTCTAATCTTGATATCTATCTGGGACTTTTTTCAAACTCCTACATGCTCGCCTCTAGTAGAGTGATTTTTCATTCACATAAACAATTATACGTAGCTAACACTAGTTAGAGTTCCTTCTATACTTTTTGTCTTCAGTTTCTGCTTCCGACAATACCTCCGACAATGGCGGCAACAGCGATGATCACAATAATGATACAGATCAATAAGCACCAACACTTCTTTCTTCTAGCCTTCTTCAAACTGATCAAACCCTTGTTGGTGTGACCTAAACCTTGTTCGATATCACCTTGAGCTTGTTGGACTTGTTCATGAACCTCGTCGATCTGCTCATCTTGTTGCAGGACCAATTCCTCCATATCATGGAACAATTGGGTCAACTCCAGCATTGTCTTCTCCAATCTTTGTAATTCACGGTGTCTCTGTTGAACCTCGTGCAACAGAGTCTTGGCTTCTCCACGTCTGTTAGCATTCAACAACAGAGTCGAGAAGATCTGTTGTCCACCGGCATCTTCAATCAGATCCTTCACTTCTTCATCAGTGGCATCTGGTTTCACAATTCTATATTGTCTCTCGGCAACTACTCTATTTTGGTTTCTGTAGTTGGCTTCTTTGATTCTGTATTCTTGAATCAACTTCAAGAAATTGTCCTTGGCGTTCTCCAGTTGGGCAATCTTGTTGGAGTCACCAATCAGAGCTTGCTGCAGATTCTTGATCTTGGTCTTCAAGGTCAATTGCAAAGAGTTCAGCTCACTAATCAATTGATCCAATTGCTTTCTGGTGAAAGTCTCCTCTTCCTCACTAATCTGAGTCAACAAAGACTGTTGTCTCTTGGAAATAGCCTGGATTAACTCATTATAGTTGTCCAACTCATTGTTGATATCTGAGATGTTGTGCATGAACTTGACAAAGTCATCAGACTCCTCGACACCACCAGCTCCCGACTGATGGTAGTTGTTATAGTTGTTCATCTCATAGTTTTCTTGGTATGGGTTGGTGTTACCATATCCGTACTGTAATATCTTGGATGTGAGATCAACTGAAGGATCGGATTTGCAATGGATAAGCCCATTTCTCCACACGCCGCTTCTTCCGACTCGGGTGTGAGCCTCGGGGCGCCAGCCTTACCGTCCCTAAAACAGTCGCTCACATTCATGATTTTTGTTAGTAATCGCGTTAAAAAAACCACCCGCCCTTTCTTCTGGTGCGGTGACTATCCCATCACTCACGTTATTTTGACCACTCATGATGAATCAAGCCTGAGTTAATGACCAACTTTTACTTGATATCAAGGCCGTGACAAACAAAAAAACAGTTCAAAAATAATTTCGAGGAAAGGAGCACAAAGGGAAAAAGCGCAGAAGTGCGCAGTGAGGGAGGGAAAAGCACGGGCGGAGTGGGCAGAGGACTGGCCTGGGGGGAGCAGCGCACTGGCGGAGCAGCGCACACAAAGATCAGGCTGAGCATACGCAGAAGCGTGAGCAGATCACAGCCTTTTGCACAGACAGCGCAGCAAATGACAGAAAAGGCTGCAACTAACAGAGCCCGAGCGATCTCGAGGGCACGATAGACCCACACCTCCTCCACACTACACGCCTACACGCCTACACTCCTACACTACACGCCTACACGCCTACACTACACGTTGAACCAAAAATCATCTCCCTATACAATCTAACAATACCAACCTCGCGTCCCCACTATCCATCTCGTGTCTCGATGTTTCTTTTTATAGATTTGGCGTTTTGCTCCGCAGATACGACCCGATCAAAAAGCCCCTTTTCGCTCGTTTAGTCAATAGTCATCGAGTACTTTCTCTAGTTCCAGAATGATATTCTCTATGCCAATGATAATACGCTCATCGCGATGCTTAGCTGGTTTGGAATGAGCAAAATCTATAAAATGAAGACTACTTAATTTGGGGGCATCTTCATTCTCATCTTCTCCTTCCTCCTCCTCATCGTCCTCCTCATCCTCCACTCTATAAGGGTAAATAATCTCATGTTGGATCTCTTCATTATCCCATCGACTCATATCATTCTCAAATACAAATAATAAACTCCCACTAATGATCTCCACCTTCTCATCTAACAAACAATTGTACACCATTTGTAAACGCAGATGGAAAATTTGGATCAACTCCTCTTGGATCTCTTTTGGGAGAGAATTATGTTGGAAAAATGTCCGGAATCCTTCTATTACATTGCTCTTGGTGAGACGACGGCCGTAGATTTTGTTGAAAACAGTGTATTCTCCATCTTTGGTGGCCTCATCTTGGTTGTAATTCTTATCTTGAGGGGCCAATATTTTCATCCCACAAAATCTGAAATGAAGACTACCACTAGTCGTTGTTTCGCTCACTTTCTTCATTCTTTCCACCTTCAGCAGGTCCAGTGACTCGTCATATAACTTATTTCCCAATTTGATATCCAAAATGCTCGGCTTCTTATACCCGTGTAACACATTCTCCAACATTATGTACTTGGACTTGTTGCCGACTGCCACTACATGTTGCAGGTCCAGTTTCAGTTTAGTTTCAGGGTCAATTGGAGTCTTTTGGGCCAATTCCTCGGTGATCCCTTGTTCAAGCACTCCTAAAAACAGTGGCATCCAATGACTAAGTTTAGATCCCACCTCTATCTCTTCTTCTTCATCCTCATCTCCAGCTTGTTGTAAGGTGTAGAAATCGATCTCTTGTTGGGTAGTTAATTTGGCAAAAATGGACCCATCAGGGGTGCTTAAAGATCCCAGATGACCAGCTACTTGATGTTGAGCTGCTACAAATTCATTCAAATCCATGAATCGACCCTCAACCTCTTCAATTCTTCAGCTCCCTCGGCTCTTCTTCAGCTCCCTCGCTCTTTTTCCAGATTTTCCACTTATTTCTTTACCGAGTCTGCGTCTGAAAAATTATTTTCATATTTTTTCATATCCTGAAAAACAGACTAATTTCAGAAATCTTCAGATAAATCAAGATCACTTCTACTCTGAGCACCTAGTGGATCCAAATTCCGGGACTACTTACGGTATACAGACACCTAGCACCCCTGTTACTACACCCATCATCACACTTATCTATCAAATCAATTATTATATAACTACTCACTCCAAAATCTTAGTGATCTTACCAATAGCAATAGTTGTACCTTGATCTCTCAAAGTAAATCTACCCAATTGTGGATAATCAGAATACTTCTCGACACAGATTGGTTCCGAAGTCTCCAAAAGAGCAACAACCTTCATACCCTTCTTAGCAAATGGAGGTGGGTCTCTGGAAATCTTGTTGGTACCCTTCTTGAACTTGTGCAATAACTTGACCACGGTGACCTCCTCTATCAGAGTATGAACATGCATAACACAGGAGAAACCACCTGAAAGAATGGACTGCAACTCAATAATAGCAATTTGAGCTTGGAATCTGGTGACGGTCTTGACTGGGTTAGTTGGAGAAGTCAACACATAACCGTTGGAAACATCTTCTTCTTCAACACCCTTCAATCTTAATCTGACTTGTTCACCACAGAAAGCAGTGTCAGCTTCTTGCTCAGTCTCATTGTAGATGGTGACGACTTCTACAGAAGTCTTGTTTGGCATCAAGACCAACTTGGATCCATTCTTAATATGACCAGACTCAATCTTACCTTCGACAACGGTACCCAAATCCTTCATCTTACCAGAGATTGGCAACATGAATGGAGCATTGATAAGACGGTTCTCCAATTTCATGTCATCCAAGTATTCCAATAAAGATGGTCCGGTGTACCATGGACATTCCTTTGGATTGACACGCTCCTTCAAACCAGCACCGGTATAACCAGAAACTGGCATCAAAATAATGTCCTCCTTGGCGTATCCAATACCTCTCAAGTAGACACTCAACTTGGAAGTACATTCATCGTATCTCTCCTTAGACCATTGGACGGTTGGGTCATCCATTTTGTTGACTACGACAATGATTTTATTAACACCTTGAGTCTTGGCCAAGACAGCATGCTCTCTGGTTTGTCCACCTCTCTCGAAACCGGTCTCGTACTCACCTTTACGGGCAGAAATGACAAGAATACCAATATCAGCTTGAGAAGCACCACCAATCATCTCACTAACGTACATTTTATGACCTGGGGCATCCAAAATGGTGTAACGTCTCTTTTCGGTCTCGAAATACAGCTTTCCGACCTCGATAGTCTTACCGTCGGCTCTCTCTTCCTTGTTGGTGTCCATAACCCAAGATAAATACCAACCTTGTCTACCAGCATCTTTAGCTTCTCTTTCATATTTCTCAATAGTACGCTTATCAACGGATCCAGTCAAGTATAAGATGTTACCACCCATGGTGGACTTACCGGCATCGACGTGACCCATGAAAATGATGGAAACGTGGTCTTTACCACCGAACATATCGTTGACAATGGCCTCATCGATGACATCTTCTGGCTCTTTAGCAGCCTCTGGAGTCTTTTTGGCAACTTCAGTAGCTGGGGCAGACTCAGCAGCTGGAGTAGCCTCCTTCTTTGGCTCTTCAGCCTTAGGAGTAGCCTCCTTCTTTGGTTCCTCAGCCTTAGGAGTAGCCTCCTTCTTAGCCTCCTCAACCTTTGGAGCCTCCTTCTTAGTACCACCAAGCTTAATACCAGAAGAAGAACTGTCCAATTTCAAAACCTTCTTAACAGCCGGCTTCTTATTCAAAGCCAGCAGTTTCTCCAGCTTCTGCTTTTGGAAATCCTCTAAAGTCATAGCCTTAGGTTGAGAGTCATCGACCAGCAGCTGTTGCTGTTGGTCATACCCACCATATCCACCATAGTTGTTATAGTTGTTATAGTTGTTATAACCACCTCTGTTATTGTAGTTGTTGTAGCCGCCGTTGTTATACTGACCATACTGTCCTTGTTGTTGAGGTTGGTATTGCTGGTACTGTTGGTATTGTTGGTATTGCTGTTGTTGAGGTTGGAATTGTCCATACTGTCCATACTGTTGAGGTTGGAACGAGGCAGCATTGCTAGGGTTATAGCGCTGTTGCTGTTGATCACCATTGATTTGGGTGTTTTGCAAGTTGTTTGCCAAATTGTTGATATTTTGATCTTGGCCTGACATTTTGATGAGTTGGGGATGAGATCAATGAAACGATGGGGTGTCTTGGTGGGTTCAATTGAAAATCTCAAATTTGAGTGGAAAAATTTTTCTTAAGAGTTTGGGTAGCAAATTATCAAAAAATAATTGTTAGGGATTTTTTTAGGCGGGGAATGATGAGCAAATTATTGAATTTATTTAATTAACCATTTTGGGATTTTGATAAATAATACACTACCATTTGGTCTACCCTCTTTAGCTCTTCCTTAGCTCTACTCTACCTCTACTCCCCTACATTACTATCCAAATTCTGTCTATCTCATACTATCTATCTCATACTATCTATCTATATTATACATTCCCAAATCCAGTCTCAACAAATGCTCCCCCCTTCATAGCTGTACGAAGTACTCCCGGAATTACCTCCACCTGCATGGGCTCAAATGGAAAACTTTCCCCATCCACCGAAATAACCCCCTTCTTTATTCTTGGTACTAATCTATAAGCGAGGATTTTGGAATGCAGAATGTTCTCATGTAATACATGAGTCCCCTTATCAAGACTCAAAAGAGCCTTGGTGGTACTCAGAAAACTAGATCTGGTGTCGGTTATTACAAGATCCATCGACCCATCGTTAGGTAAAGCCAGAGGGAAGAATTGAACATCTTTAGAAATGACCGGCATATTTCCTACATAAAAAATCCCCAAATGATCCGCAACATCTTGATCAAATCTCTCCCAATCTTGAGGTACAGGAGATTCTACTGATGGATATTGTAATTTCAACGAATCTCCGGTCAATTTCTTCACCTCCGAACTATTCAGATGCTCAGTGAAATGTTCAACTACATGCTCTTTATTTTTAGCCAAATATTTGACATAAATTTCACAAGGATATTTGGCCTTTTGAACTACTTTCGTGACAACTCCAATATCAAATCTTACAGCACCTAAAAATCTCATCCATTCAGTATTGAGATCGGCTTCAGCGATAATACCGTATGTCTGACTTAAGAATGACAACTTAGTACCATTCCTTTGGGTAATCAGCATTAGATCCATATGCACGACCTCACTTTTCAAGAACAGCAACACCAGCTCACTTGGACTTGAAGTTCCATAACATGATAATGACATGGCATTTCCTGATCCACACGGTAATTGCAGAACTACAACTTGTTCAAACAGTTTAAGACTGTCCTCACGTTGGTAGAACCCATTGATAACTTCATGAGGAATTCCATCTCCAGACAGACAAACTATGGCATCATATTCATCCAAATTGATCTCCTTAGCAATCTGAGTGGCATGCTGATGATATTCAGTCTTATATACATCAAACTTGACGTGAGCTGCCTCTAAAACTGGCTTACAATATTGAGAGAAATATTTCTCGGCATTCCCTTGACCTCCATGAGGGTTCATTAATACCATGATCTTATTTTGGTAAAATCTACCTGAAGGATATGATTTCAGTCTGATATACTTTGCGAGATCCGATTCTTGTACCGTTGACTCCAATGATACCTTGATGTTTCTAATCTTAAGTGCGTCCCCATCAGATTTGACATAATCAATGGAGACATCAGCAGGGTCCTCACCAATCTGCTTGGCCCAAAGAATATTTCCATATGGAATCAACACATCTATACATGTTAGTACTCGAACAATTGACCTCCTACACCATTTCTCCACTCACCATCATCACCTCTCGACTCCGACCCATCAGAACAGAACAGGCCGAAACATCCGGGAGATTCCGCGGCTTGACGCCGTTGATTCAATAATATTACAGCATTATCGGAGATCCGTGCCCTAAATCCATTAGTAGACGGTCTCATAAGACTTGTATTTGATTCTGCGTTCGTCATATCTTCGCCATCCATCTCTCTGTGTAGTCTACGCGTCCTCGTATTTAAAGCTGAAAATCCGCTCAGCAGGTTTGATTTTTCACCTTGACGCACCGGGGGATTTTGGGCCAAAATGTGCGCAGGGAAGGCCGGGCGGCTTAGCAGATGAGAAGTACTGAGGGGACATACAAATGATCAGATGGTCGTCGTAGATTACTATATAGGATTAGAATAACATGTCTAATGTGCAGCAGAGACACATACCCAGCAAACAGGCGGTAAGACAGTCTTGGTTGTTGCTGTTTTGAGGTTGTTGTTGTTGGACATAAACTGGTTGTTGGGGCAGGTAGTAGCCTTGTTGAGGCTGTTGGTAGTAACCTTGTTGAGGTTGTTGATAGTAGCCTTGTTGAGGTTGTTGGTAATAGCCTTGCTGTTGATATCCTTGTTGATATCCTCTAGTACCATTTCCTCCGTTTGCGTAATTTGGTTGAGCGGAATATCCACCTTGATTTCCACTGTTATAAAATTCGGCTGCAGAGCCCCCGTTAGACCCTTGTGGGTAAGATGGAGGTGGGTTAGAAGGAGACTGAGGGTGTTAGTAAATCATTATAAAGAGGGTATAGATATGATAGCTGATGTATATGAAGTATATGATGTGACAGATCACAATGAAATATTTTTTTGTCCCTCCTTCAGTTCTTCATTGGTTCTTCTCTTGGCCCTTCCGTTGGTACTTCTGCTGATTCTTCTGTTGATTTCTTCCGTTTGTACTCACAGAGCATCGGTCCCTGCCAGATCATCAACCCCAATTGCTGATATTCAGAACCTGGTCCCTCACATCACATCCATACCAATCTATCTCCAATCGATACTTACTTGATATTTTTCAGACATAGATCCCAGTTCACTAATGCTTAATTATCCTCTTAACTTAAGCAAAAAGAAAAGGACCGGACAATCCTCTTATATACCAGAAAGGGAACAGCCCCCGATAATTGGCGCATTTTTCTTGGTATTTTCTATTTTTTTTTTAGTATCTTGCATGATGCTTGAGCACAATACGAATTGGTCACTCATCGAGCAGGCATCGCCTTCCCCGGATTCGCTTAGTCGATTCGGGGACACCGTTTGAGTCTTGGCTGTGCTGATGAGATATCTTAAAGTTTTGACTTGCATATTTTGATAGGAATAAGCGAGAGATTCCTTTTGCACTCGGAATTTATTAATAAATACTTTGCTATTCTCTACTTTTGATACTGTTTATATAAAATATAAATCTATTATTAGTCAATTTAAATTGGTGGGTAAGACCCTATTATACAAGTTATGTTTTATGCTGTTTACTCATCATCACTCTCTTCTGCATCTTCTGCATCTTCTGCCTCCTCAGTTTCCCCTGTTTCCTCCCCATTCTTGAGAATCTTTCTCTCCGGTAACAGCTGCTCAAACAGGGTCTTCCAATCCTTGACAGACATGTATTTCAAAATAAGATCAAATACATGAGATGTGGCAAGTACCCTCCGACCACTCAAATGAATGAATTCATCAATTGGTAATCTCTTGACTGGAAGATTGAGCGCCTTGGCCTTCTCGAGACAAAGATCTTTGTATCTACCTTTATCGACGATCCCCCCTACAATGTAGTTCATTCCAGGCTCTAAAGTTTCGAGCTTCTCATCAGTATCAGCACTTAAATATACATACTTGGACTGTAACTCTTCTTCTCCTTTGCCTGCAAGATATTTGGCCAACGGATCCTCGGTGAACAGGACTGTATCATTCCACATGTGATACTGAGGTATGTCTTTATTGAATCTCTCCTTCAATCTCTTGTCAAAATTGATAACTTCGATCTTCAACGGTTGCAAAGTTCTTCTATTAGACGCATAACATCTTGTAATTTGAGATGAAAGAGATATGACTTCTTTCTCTTTCATCAAATCATCGAATCCACAATCTAAGATCACAGTACCGACAGGAGCACTTTGTTCAGATGGCTTGTATATTTTGTCCCTTTTAGGCAATTCCTCTCCCCTTTCAATGAGATCACGGATATAGTTCTTTCTCAGTTTTCTGAGTTCTCTCTTCTTCTCTCTACGTTGTTTCTTGAACTCCTCTTTAGTCTCTTCCCATCTCTTCTTCTTCTGAAGCTTTTTCCACAGAGATTTGGACATACCCTCTGGGATCTCTATTTTTTTTCTCTGAGGGTTGACAGACTCATTTGATGGTGCAGATGAGTCTGGAGAAGGGGTATTTGTAATTTGAGCTTCCTCCTGTGACATTTTATGGTTGTTATGGATAGACGATCTTCGGAAGGGGTCTCGGTGAAATATTTTCCTTGGAAAATTTTTGTTCCTTGGAGATTGGTAAAAGAAGAGCAGGAGATGAGGTGAAAAAACAGTAGGGAAAAACAGTAGGGAAAACGGTGAGGAAAATAGTAAGGAAAATAGTAAGGAAAAACAGTAAGGAAAAGTAGTAAGGAGAAATAGGGAAATAGTAGGGAAATAGTAAGGAGAAATAGTAAGGAGAAATAGTAAGGAGAAATAGTAAGAAGAAATAGTAACGAAAATTAGTATGGAGAACCAGTACGGAAGAAAGATGATCACATCTCAAGTCAACTGACCTCACAAACAAATCCTATACTAAAACACACACAGTGAAGAACCTACATAAGAGACCCACACCTCAAAAACCCACACTAAAATTCAACTCCCCCCTCTATAATTACCCCTTCTACAATTACTCCCCTTATGACATCATTTGAACCCAATATCTCAAACACCCCTCTTACCCTCCTCGCGCACTGAAAAATTCTACCCTCGTTTAAACCCCTGTCAATTTTTCTAGAACAATCTTTTCCCAACTTAAGTAGTTCATTTTTTCCTAATGCATCCATTTAAGGAAATCTCATGGAACTTGATAGAACCTTTTTCCCCCATCCGATGAGGAAATCCTTCGTCAACCTGCATCAATTACTCTCTCGCCCCCTTTTTCCTCTCACTACGTCGGATCTTTTGAAAAATTGAACGAAATCAAAAATTTTCCAAAGGGGTATAAATAAATTGTTGAATTTCCAATTCACATTAATTATAAATTGAATACATAATTTTTCAATTCTATAGATTAATATCCCAAATTTCAATTTGATCATTCTTTTATTGTTTCAATTTGAATTTAGACTTTAATTTGTTGTTTTTATACGGGAAATTAGAAAAGACATATATATAGATACAATATGGTTGCCGTCGGTATTGATTTAGGTACTACCTACTCTTGTGTTGCTCACTTTGCTAACGACAGAGTTGAGATCATTGCTAATGATCAAGGTAACAGAACCACTCCATCTTTCGTTGCCTTCACTGACTCTGAGAGATTAATTGGTGATGCCGCCAAGAACCAAGCTGCTATGAACCCAGCTAACACCGTTTTCGACGCTAAGCGTTTGATCGGTAGAAAGTTTGAGGATGCCGAGGTCCAAGGTGACATTAAGCACTTCCCATTCAAGGTTGTCGACAAGGGTGGAAAGCCACAAATCCAAGTTGACTTCAAGGGTGAGACCAAGGTTTTCACTCCAGAAGAAGTTTCCGCCATGATCTTGACCAAGATGAAGGAGACTGCCGAATCTTTCTTGGGTTCTAAGGTTGCCGACGCCGTCGTCACCGTCCCAGCTTACTTCAACGACTCTCAAAGACAAGCCACCAAGGATGCTGGTTTGATTGCTGGTTTGAACGTTATGAGAATCATCAACGAGCCAACCGCCGCCGCTATCGCTTACGGTTTGGACAAGAAGGACGAAGGTGAAAAGAACGTTTTGATCTTCGATTTGGGTGGAGGAACTTTCGATGTTTCTTTGTTGTCCATTGAAGACGGTATCTTCGAGGTCAAGGCCACCGCTGGTGACACTCACTTGGGTGGTGAGGACTTTGACAACAGATTGGTCAACCACTTCATTAACGAGTTCAAGAGAAAGAACAAGAAGGACTTGTCTTCTAACCAAAGAGCCTTGAGAAGATTGAGAACCGCTTGTGAGAGAGCTAAGAGAACTTTGTCTTCTTCTGCTCAAACTTCTATTGAGATTGACTCCTTGTTCGAAGGTATCGACTTCTACACCTCCATTACCAGAGCTAGATTCGAGGAATTGTGTGGTGATTTGTTCAGATCTACTTTGGACCCAGTCGAAAAGGTCTTGAAGGATGCTAAGTTGGACAAGTCCCAAGTTCACGAGTTGGTCTTGGTTGGTGGTTCTACCAGAATTCCAAAGGTCCAAAAGTTGGTTTCCGACTTCTTCAACGGTAAGGAGCCAAACAGATCTATTAACCCAGATGAAGCCGTTGCTTACGGTGCTGCTGTCCAAGCTGCTATCTTGTCTGGTGACACTTCTTCCAAGACTCAAGATTTGTTGTTGTTGGATGTTGCTCCATTGTCCTTGGGTATTGAGACTGCTGGTGGTGTCATGACCAAGTTGATTCCAAGAAACTCTACTATCCCAACCAAGAAGTCTGAGACTTTCTCCACTTATGCTGACAACCAACCAGGTGTCTTGATTCAAGTCTTTGAAGGTGAGAGAGCTAGAACTAAGGACAACAACTTGTTGGGTAAGTTCGAATTATCTGGTATTCCACCAGCTCCAAGAGGTGTTCCACAAATTGAGGTTACCTTCGATTTGGACGCTAACGGAATCTTGAACGTTTCTGCTGTTGAGAAGGGTACCGGTAAGACCAACAAGATCACCATCACCAACGACAAGGGTAGATTGTCTCAAGAGGATATTGAAAGAATGGTTTCCGAGGCTGAGAAGTTCAAGGAAGAAGATGAGAAGGAAGCTGCCAGAATCGGTGCTAAGAACGGTTTGGAATCTTACGCTTACTCTTTGAAGAACTCCACCTCCGAGAAGGCCTTCGAGGAGAAGGTTGAGGCTGAAGAGAGAGAGACTTTGTCTAAGGCCATTGACGAGACCATCTCTTGGTTGGATGACAACCAAACCGCCTCTACCGAGGAGTTTGCTGACAAGCAAAAGGAATTGGAAGGTGTCGCCAACCCAATCATGATGAAGTTCTACCAAGCTGGTGGTGCTCCAGGTGCTGCCCCAGGTGGTGCTCCAGGTGGATTCCCAGGTGCCGGTGCTGAGGCTCCAGGTGCTGACGGTCCAACTGTCGAAGAAGTTGACTAAATTTCATAAAAATTTCATTCTGCAACAGGTGATTGGGTTTTTTATTTTATTTTAATGTTAATTCTTTTATATAAGTTCATATGAATCATATTTGGTTTTTCACGTTTATTATTAAAGAGCTGTAGAAGAAAGGGGATACCTGAGACAAATTTGAGGCAAATTTCTTACTTGAAAATGATATAAATTGGGGGTGTGTAGGAGGGCTGGGATATGAGAGACTTGGGATACGAGAGATGAGAGACATTAGCGATGAGGTGAATGATGATATTAGTGATGAGATTAGTGGTGAGACCATTGATGAGATTACTGACCACACTAGCTATACTATAACTCATTCTGACTTTCCTTCTTGTATTTCAGAATCTTCATCAAATGATCAAAGATTCAAAACCTTTGTTAAGACTGTTCAAAATAAGTTTCATCTGAAAAGGCAAGGATGCGATCGGAGTACTCAGTCTTGGTCAGATTACGACTCATTATTGTCGTTACGAACAAATGACTTTTCTTCTACTCATCGGAGTTATCCAAAACAATCTTTAGTTGATTTAGACGACTCTCCCCTTGACAGAATATGTTCAATGTTAGATCAACATTCCGTCTTGGATTTGATGTGCAGTAATAGTCTGTTTTTCACACCAAGTAGAAAACGACTCTATAGACGAATAACAGTTGTGAATGATCGAGAGGAACTTGAAAAGATGAAATTCCATATAGCTACTCCAACCACCTTAATAACTAAGAAGAACTTGATCAAGTGCTTCAATATGTTAAGATTGGGATCACAAGAACTTGCAACATATGTACAAGAGATATACTGTTTTGCTGAATACAATTGGGGTGATAATGAAGATCAGTTCACGATTACTGATTCCTGGTATTTAACATCAGAGCTTTTACCTAATTTGAGGACGTTTGTGTGGCCTCAAATGCCAATATCTAAATATCAGGCAATCAAAGAGAGACTGAGACCTCAAATTCAAACTTTGGGAATATCTTGTCACAACTTGAAGAAGGAAGATTATCATAGTTATGATAGTCTTATGCTTCAATTTCCTAACCTTGAGAATTTGATCATCGGAACAAACAATGCTTCAATTGGGGATACTAAGTTGATAATTGATTTATTGATTTTGGGTGGTTCATTTGATAGGTTGAAGAGTTTGGCGATCAAAGGAGATTTCAGCAGAGCTTCCTCGAGGAAGATCAATGGGGGCTGGGACGAGACAGAGAACAAAAGTTCATATCTGAGTCAAGGTGAAACTGCAGAGCATGGGGGGCGAAGGAAGAAACCGTTTAAAGATAAATTTAAGCTCAAGCGATCAACTTGGAGAGATAAAGACAACAAGGAGATTATCCCTCTTCCAAAGCATGGAGCTGGAATATCAGCTATTTTTGAAGAACTACAGAACTACACTAGACTCGAAATTGAAAGTTTGACCTTACACAATCTTGAAATACAAGAAGATGATTTGACTTGTCTTCTAGCAGCAGTTGACTTGGGGAGCATAAAGTTCTTGGAATTATCAGACATATTAGTCGAATACCATCATGCAATTGAACAGGAGAACAAAATATCCCTTCTAGGTCATCTCTTGACAAATTTGTCAGCATTATCAATAGACATAAGGTTTGAATGCCATGAATGTAAACGAAATTGTTTAAATCTTCAAGAAATCGAATTGGAGAAATTCATGGATTCAATTCCACCATTGAAGAAATTGGATATATCAATCTACGACACAGAATTACCACATACGAATTCTACAAGAGTTCTGGATTTCCTAAATAATCATAAAAACTCACTAACATACTTATCAATATCGATTCCACAAAGCACCCACTCTTTTGTTGAGAATATCCAAAGAAGTATTGACATTCTGAAAAATATCAATATTATCATAGAAGCTCAAAAACCTAAATTTATTGACAACCTGCTACATAATTATATCCTTAGTTGTTCCTTAGAAACTGTTCTTATCAATGATTGCATTTCTCCACATATTTCCAAATTCAAATCATGCAATTCGAGTCTTCTTCAAAGCCTAGAACCCCTCAAATACTATCTTCTTAGCATTTTAGGTTCTGATTTAGACTACATTCGTTCCTATTGTCCAAATATTCAACATATTATCTTATTTGGAATTCCCTTCTCTCTACAAAACTCAATTGAATAATATAAGCTTATAATTTATTCGTTTAATATGTAGTAACTATAACCAGTCTTATAGATTTAAACAATCTATTGCTTGTTACCACCACCGATCATGTCAGCGATCTTTTGGGTGGTGGACTTGGCTTCATCTGGTTGAGCGTTCTTAGCACCAGAGTCGTACAGGTCAGTAACAGCCTCCTTGGCTTGTTCAGCGTAAGACTTCTCGGAGTCTGGCTTGATGGCCTCAGAGGCCTTGTCGGTGAAGCTCTTTCTCATGTTGTCGGACATTTTTAATAGTTTTGATTATTTAGTTTTGTTGATGATGATTTAGATTCTGACATTCGAGGTGATATACCACCTCTTATATATGATTTCTACAGCAAGTTGATCAGCAATTCCTCAACCCCTTCAGCAACCACCTCGATTGCTACCCCCTTCTAGCCCCCTATTTGATCCCTTGCTTGCTATATGCGCAGGGGGGTTAATTGCTAAATTAGGAAATTTATGATGAAATTGCTGCAGAAGGGATTGACTTTGCTACAGTTCGTTGCTAATACAAGGCGGAGGAAGAATAAACGAGGCACATGCATTAAGATTAGTCTGACTTTCTCTTAACGAATGTCAAAAGAAGTCTTCTCTCTATAAAGATAAACGAAAGGAGCAAAATACAACCAAGAACAGCACTTGTGATAAATTGCTTTATAGTGACGACTTCGGAGCCTACGGTCTTGAGATGCAGCAAGTAAACTACAGCAGAGCCAAGCAAAGCCGAGACGTAGTTTTTGTCGTGGAAAATCATCCCAATGCGTAAGCCTGAATTGTTAGCCAGTAAAAATGAATTTAAAACCGAGGAACAGTATCCGATCCTAAGACTCATATTTAAAATATTAGAGATGATCAAACCTACTAACGACAACTCTAAATGGGTAATTAACACGTAGAGTAATGCAAAATAAGTAACGGAACATAAAACCATAACTTTAGAATACCTAAGAATATCTTTTGGTTCACTTGTAATCGAATAGAAAGTTGCTTCCATTACTCCATTGATCAGCAAAAAAGGGATATAATACCAGTATGATCTGAATGTCACAGACAAAAGCTCATTTGACGAAGTCCATTTACTGCCAATTAAGAATTGCAAAAGGAATTTCGAGTTGAGAGGTGCAAAGATCACAATCAATAGAAGCAAATAGAAGTAAAACTTGTAGATTTTGGAAACCGTTGCAATCAATTGAGATTTCTTGAGTTTTTCATCTGTAGTTGAAGATGTGAAATTTCTAGTTAATACCAATCTAAGAGATTCTTCAATTGGTGCAAATACTAATCTGGCAATTAATGAGCCATAGTTATTGACCAAAGAAAATATACCTTGTTCTTCCGTTGAACAAAGATAATTCAATATAAATCTATCCCCTTCTGTCAACATATACTTGAACAGAAGCTGAGATAATAAACTAAACCAATATTTAATCAGTGATAATTCAAAATATATAGATTTTGAACCATCATTGAATTTTACAAAAGGTGATACCTTATTTCTATACTTAATAGCATATGATACCAATAAAACCCCCAGGTAGAAAAATTGTCCCACAGAGAACAGTAAAATGTAGTATCCAGAGTTGGTATAACCGTAATGATTGAAATATAAAATCGTGATGAGATGGACTGAGCATTTGACAGCGAGACTTATACTTTCAAATTTTGTCCTTGTTTGGAAATTGAGTTCATACTGGTTCAAATTATAGAAAGGCTCCAGAGCCAATTCTAACACAATTGCTATAGCCAAGAGGACCAGTGACAATGTTGAGTGAGCATAAATATGAATGTCAGGCATTTGAGTGTATACCAAAAGCAGAGTCACCGGGATCCCCACAATCACCGGTAGAAGTGACAAATTAACAATATGTTGTGTAACATTAGAAGATTTGTTGGCCGAGTCCTGGACACGCTGGCAAGTCAATCGTATACCTTCTCTGCTATAGAACAATGCACACGAAGCAATGACTTCCATGAAACTGGTGATACCAAAAATATGAGCAGATACAAACCGAATCAACAGCTGGTTGATAGCAAAAGTGACCAACTTGGAGAAAAGCTGACCCAGCATCAAGATGGTCAGCAGAGACAGAGCTGATCTCGATGGGGGTGAACTTGAAGGTGATCCCGACAATGACAGATCCAATTTGGCTGATTTGGACATTTTTATATCAAAAGTATGGTGAGTATACAGGGAAAGTAATGAACTTCCCAATACCGTTGTCTAATTATCTAATCACCTGGGTATTTACCTGTTAAATAACCTTGTTCTCAGCTCTTCTACCCTCGTCACGAATAAAATTGATTTTTCGCTCACGGACACGTCCTCGAGGAAAAGAAGAGCTGAGCACGTCCCACACAGTTAACAACCAGCACTATCAAAGCTCAGCAGAGCTTTGCGCGCAACGAAAAATTTTCCATATAAATAAAATTTTCACCTACATTTAAACCTAATTATGTTTTGTTCTTTTCTTCAGAAAGTTGACCTCCGGATGATTTGGCAAGTTCTTAGTTTTAAAAACCGAAAACCCGGCCTGCTTCACAGCAGGTGAAGTCGATGCGGGAGATGGTGAATCCGCTATTAATTTAGGGATTCATATAATTCTCCTGTATACCAAAATCGGTCTCGGGACATCAGTTATATGTTTAGAAGTTGTTGAAACAAGTCCGGATAGAAGAAAATTGATTACAAAGAATATGGTGTTGAATATTTATGGCACTGTGTCCCGTTTAATCCAGACATTTCCTCATGTATGCCTTTGGTAGATTGTAGTTGATTTGATATACCTTGAATGTAGAGAGTATGGT
The DNA here is from genome assembly GCA_001599355.1 of Nakazawaea peltata. Classification (NCBI taxonomy): domain Eukaryota; kingdom Fungi; phylum Ascomycota; class Pichiomycetes; order Alaninales; family Pachysolenaceae; genus Nakazawaea; species Nakazawaea peltata. The sequence goes on from BCGQ01000002.1 coordinate 727,836, forward strand.
AGATAATAGAAATGTTCGTAATGTGCTCTGTTAAGTCTCAGCTGCTCAGAGCCCTTGGAGCCTCTGTAATCTTGGCGCACTACTTAGAGCGAAAAATTACCCCTGACTTGGTGTCCCGATGCAAGAGGCGGAGTAACAGATAAAGATAGATGACCATTTAAATTCAGCAAATTTGGGACAAAATCCTCCATTTTCCGCATAATTCTCCCCTAATCACCTCAAATACCTCCAAACTACTTCAAATTATCCACCCCCCTACTTCCTTCTCATATCTATCCACCCTTCCAGTTCCTTCGATCTCCCCCCTCAAAATCTCCCCTCCCTTACTTTTCCCCTAACTTTCTCCCAAGCAACTCCAGCAGCGCAGCCTAAGCAAAAAAATCTCCAAACAGTGAAATTCAGCTCTCACGACTAGGATAAGAGCAGATTGGCCGACAGGCGGGATAGGTCACTAATAATAATTGCGGATTGAAATTGAGATATCCCACTATATCGATCATTTGGAATCCATCTATCCCATTTCCAGACCCCATTTGCATACATGTTTTCTCGAAAAAAGGACAAGCAGCCCTTGGCGACTCGCTTGTTAGAGCTTTACAATGACATTGCCAACTCGTCACTCATGTATTTATCATTAGAGGAAAGTAGAAGGTATGCAGAGCTGTTACAAGGATGGAAATCTTTACATACTACGATCAGATACAAACTTGACGCTCTCGATAAAGAGCTTCGTACCGCCTCTTTATCGGCCGAGGAGATCTCTTTAGTGGATGAAATCATGATGTTGAAGGTGAAGTGTGACGATAATTTGGACAGAGTTCAGTTGAAAGTTGATACTATGTCTTATCAATCTTCATCCACCAATAAATCCCCAACTGGTACTCTTATGAACTCACGGGCAAATGTACCTACATTAAGATCTAACAACCCACAACCAATGAATTATAACCAACAAAAGAAGAGACCAATGGTGAAAAGTTTGAGGTCTAATGCTAGTTCCGCTTCCAGTAAACCTGGGATTGGTCATTCAGCTCAGAAAGCTGCCTCCCTCTCCTGGCAAGATGACTCTCATAAGACCAACTGGTCCCCTTCCACTAGCATCAACACACAGGCAAAATCTTACTCGGCAAGCAATTTAGTACCCGACATGGATAATGGAGAATTCGATGATTTCAGCAGTTTTGATACCAAACAGCTTTCCCGAAATGAGACCCTTCTGCTGTTAGAGTCTGCAGGACAGAGCTCTCGATCCAACAGAGGTATCGACTCTCATAATTTTGGGGTCGATAATTTGGCTCATGAAATGGGCAAGTTAGGTCCTGCTCCTAATTTGAAGAAACCTCCTCCACAAACTGCTCAACAGATAGCTCAACATGCTGCATTACAAGTGACCCCAGCTCCACAGCCCCCAGCTCCTCAATCAACACCTAGTCATTCTTCTAATTCCTCACAAAATAGTGGTCCATACATTTACAAGCAACCTCAAGTTCCAAGATTCAAGATCAATTATCCTTCAAAGACACAGGTGAGACCTACTGCTCGTGATATGGGGACTAGATCTGGTTCAGCTCCTAGATCCAGATCATCTGCTTCACCTGCAAAGCGTAGCCAGTCAGCTGCTAAAGCTTCTCGTAGTAGACCGGCCACTCCAGATCCAGTGGCTCTTCTTGACGACACCGAAGGTGTAGTAAACCCCGTAGAGGCTGAGAAGAAGTTGGACGAAGAGAAACTCATCAAGTCATTGAAGGGAGTCGATCCACATGCAGCTAAACAAATCTTGAATGAGATTGTTGTTCATGGAGATGAGGTCCATTGGGATGATATTGCCGGTTTAGAAGGGGCCAAGTCCTCTTTAAAAGAGACCGTCGTATATCCATTCTTAAGACCTGATTTATTCAGTGGTTTAAGAGAACCTCTGAGAGGTATGTTATTGTTTGGACCTCCAGGAACTGGTAAGACAATGCTTGCTAGAGCTGTAGCCACCGAGTCCAGATCGACCTTCTTTTCCATCTCTGCGTCTTCCTTGACTTCCAAATACCTTGGAGAATCTGAAAAATTAGTAAGACTGTTATTCCAGTTGCTGAAGAAATTGGCTCCTTCGATCATCTTCGTCGATGAGATCGATTCTTTACTTTCTTCGAGAAACAACGAAGGAGAAAATGAGAGTTCTCGTCGTATCAAGAACGAGTTCCTTGTTCAATGGTCTGATTTGACAAAAGCTGCTGCCGGAAAAGACAGTGGTGAAGATTTACAGAGAGTCTTAGTCTTAGCTGCGACTAATTTACCATGGGCAATTGATGAAGCAGCCAGACGTAGATTTGTCAGAAGACAGTACATTCCTTTACCAGAATATGAAACCCGGAAGGCTCAATTCTCTAAATTGTTGAGTTACCAAACTCATACTTTATCAGACGAAGATTTTGAACTGTTAATTGAGATGACTGACGGGTATTCAGGAAGTGATATCACCGCATTACTGAAAGATGCAGCCATGGGTCCTTTAAGACTGTTGGGGGATAAGTTATTGCACACCGATAAGAGTGAGATCAGACCAATTCTGTTGGAAGATTTCAAACTGTCATTGAAGTTCATCAGACCTTCTGTATCGAAAGAGAACTTGACCGAATTCGATGAATGGGCTCTTCTGTATGGATCTTCAGGTACTTAGATTAGTTTAATAATAAATTGTATTATTTATTAGGGGTTAAATGTAGATAGTTCAGTACAGTAGATGGGATAACTCCGACAGAGATCTGAATGAACTTTGATAGCTTTGGAGGGTTAGAGGTGAAAAGTCGTGTACCTGTTCAAATATACCAATTAGGAAAACATATTAAACCTTAAATAGTTTAAAGTTTTTGTAGTGTACAGTCAATATTTCCCAATTAGGAAACATGATCTCTTCAAAGGTAGTGCACAAACATCAAATTTACATAATCTTACCAATTAACTATTATTTATTAGCAGGAGGGACATCTGTAGTGTACATAGGTTCTCCACTCTCATCAACATATACATACATTGTCTTTTGCAGTTTGTTCTTAGACTTCTTATGCTTTTTCTCCTTGGCTTCGTTCAATAATTCTTCGAATACTTGGGCTTCACTCTCTTCATCTGGGTCCCTTTGAGCCAATTTGAACTCGTTACCAACAATGAGTAACAGTTTAGCACGTAATAATCTAACAGCTGGATCAACAGTCTTCTCATTCAACAATTTATCACAGACTTTGTTCAATGTAGAGGTGATTTCGTATTTTGACGAGGACCAGGCCGTGGCCAACATCTTTCCGGTCATTGTTCTCTCCATTTCCAGCTTCAGAACATCGTCCATCTCTTCCTCACCGAACTTGGCGTAATCTTCCATAGTGGTCTTAGCATCGATAGCTGTGGAAAGAATGTCTATATAACTCTTAGCAGTATTGGTCTTTTGTTTTACACTGGTGAACAACTTGGAAAATTTACCAGTGAGAGATTTCTGGGACTTGATATAAGATGACAGCTTGAAGATATATGTTTTACCCATCAAATGTAAAATTTGAAGTCCAAAAGACTGCATTTTCATGTCTTCAATCTCCTTGGCCAATTGTTGCTTGAAATTGGTCAACAATTGTTCATCAATGTCTTTAGTCGATGCGGTATCAATAAGGTAGTTCAATCTTGATTCTAAATTCTTGGCCAATTGTTCTACTTTCTTTTGTTTAGCGATCTTCTGTTCTTCTCTCAACTTCATTAATTTCTCTCTTTGTTCAGAATTGATTCTTTTCTTCTTAGCAGCTTCTGCGGCGGTCGGTGTCTCGGTGGTGGTAGCAGCAGCAGCAGACCCATCATGATGTCCAATATCAGTCGAGGTACTTTGTTCAGTAGACTCAGCAGCAGGGGTACTTTCTCCATCATCCTCAAGAATCTCACTAGCAGCTGTCAAATCCTTCATCATGGTCAATTCTCCAATCCAATCTTGGAACAGCTCACCTCCAAATACCATAGCGAAGAATTCCGATGGATCTTCGAATCCTTGCTCTGGAACAGAGCTCTCCTTACCAAACTCATCGTAATTCTTCCTTAAAGAAGGATCTTTCAACACTTGGTACAGCTGACCGATCTCTTGGAATTTGGCCTGGGCGTCTTCTCCTGGATTCTTGTCAGGATGGTATTTCAATGCCATCTTTCTGTAAGCCTTTTTGATTTCGGCGTCGGACGCGGTTGGAGCCACGCCCAACAAGTCATAGTACTCGGTATCTTTTACCATTTGCAACTCTTGCCACTCTAAATAGGTTTGATCTCTTCAAGTTTCGTTTATTTTCAGGGGACTTAAAACGGAGAAGAAAGGAAAAACCGAGAAGATTAGCAAAAAATGGACAAGATTTGGGGGGCTGAGAGAAAACGAGGCAGAGAATTTAAGCGAGATGGCGCGCGCAAAGAAAGGGGATACCGAGGGTACTTGGCAGACCGAGGGTGACCTCAAAACCGAGGGTAGCTGCAGTTAAATGCCATACTATACCAATAACTACACCTAATATATTACCGAACATATTACCAACATTACTACACTACATCCTTCATATCTATCCATTTATTCATCACCTTGACAACTCCATTGACAATTAATATCAAATCTAGATCCAGTAGCATTGAATGCAACATACTTAATGAACTTCAATACACTGGAATCTCTAAGCATGATACTAAATTTGTTCCAACACAGTTGCGATGTATACAATACACTATCATCATTTTCTGTCATTTTGTAGATGGCCAGATCGTTGTCCTTATCATCATCATCCATAAGCATACATAACTCATAACCTCCTAATTCTCCACTTTCCCAGCCTTTGGATGGTGTAAGGTTTAAAGTGGCCTCAAGGATTGAGTCCAAGATATTTGGATCTGTTTCTTTATCCAATTGTGTAGCTAATACAAAATCTTGTCCAGGTCTAAATCTTCTGATCAAGAGCTGGTCTTTAATAACGGTAAGACCAGTGACGTAACACAACCATTTTCTGAAGCTTATAGATTTCAAAAATGATGCAAGGTCGCATAATTCCTTATTTAAAGTAGAACCTGTGTCTTCTTCTGGTCCAGTCTTGGAAACAGAAGCTTGTAACTCTATCAATTTACTCAACATGTTGAAATTTGGCAATTCTTGAGAATAAACGTTATTAACATCTCCAATTGCTTTAGAATTCGAGATATCTTCAGGCTCACGACCATCAATATACAAAAACTTTTGTTTATGAGGAGGAATCAGCTGTTTCCAAGGATATTTGACCTCATCTTGACAAGAAGGCATTCCAGGATACTCATTCAACTCGAAATGCTTAACAATCAGCATAAGTTTCTCGGAATAATCATTATTTAAGAACTGATGAACATCTACCACTGATTCCTCTGCAAAAATCGAATTCAATTTATCCATTGAGTCCGATGTCAATAAACTACTGTTCATATATTTTGACAAATACTCAATATCTCTATCAGACAACTTCAAATTATCCAAATCTTGGTATATTTTCACCTCATCCAAATTAATACTGTTTCTGACAACTTTTGGGAAATCATATTCCTTCAACTCTTTACTTTCCAACTGTTGTAAAGTACTCTTTGCCTCGGTCTTCTCTTGTTCACCTGGAATAAAACCATCCTCTCCCTTCTGAGGGATATGGAACCAACCTTGAATAGACAATCTCTGCTTATCAACTCTCACCTCCTCAACATCATGGAATGATAACCCCGGCTGGACAGTGAAGAAGGCAATCTGGTTGAATTGTGGGGTAAACTTACAGTATGGATCAGGTTTTGGTACATTTGGCACGATCGAATCGAATAAACGCAAAGATCCTCCATAGTGTTTCTTCCATACCCGATCAGGTTCCGGCATATATAAAATGAAACTAACCCTTCTAGAACCAATGACATCATCATGAGTCAATAAATGACACCCCTTAGTATAAGTATTAACAGACATATCGGTTTTAATACCACTCAACTTGCCGCACCCAGTAACATGAGATACGAAATCCCGGAACTCTTGAGAGTAAATAGCCGCTCTTAATTTATATAAGGAAGGTAATCTCGATAAATCATCCCAATTCAACCCTGACAAGTTAGCTAAGTCTCCACTCTGATACACCTTATAAATATCTGTTTCCTTCTTGGTAAAATGAATTTCCGAGAGAATTTCTTTACGCACAGACCTCAATAAATCATCATTAATTAATTCCGTGATACTACCCCATCTATAAGGTTGGGAGTCGATGATATCTTGTTTCAATCCATCTTGGAACCCCTTGTCGAACACTTTGGAGTTGAAATAGGACTTGATGGTTTCCGAGTCGAATTCCACAGCCCCCACACTGTCCAATTTCTTAGAAACACCGTTATCAACCTCCTCTCCAGATCTCTTATTCACACTCTCGGTCATAATCTACACTGTTCTACTAAGATAAACATCTACAACTTCAATAGGAGATGAGTTAAAATTTTTTTTCACCTAAAAAGTGGGTCGATTTAGGCCGGGTAAAAATATCAATAAAGTGCTACAGATGGAAATGATAAGGACTCATTGCTTTTGTTTCTTGGAGCCTGGGCCCATTTTGTTTGGAGCAGGCTTTCTTTTCTTCTTTACTACCATGTTGGTTAAGTCGTTGACCAGTGGAGCCAGCGGCAGGGCCAGACTGGAACTCAGTGGCAGATCTTCATCGGTTTTTTCACCGAGAATTCCCTTGATGATTCTCTGTTTTTCAGCTTCGAGTTCCAGAGCTGGGTCTTTTTGTAAATCGGTGAGTCTCACTTCCAAATCTTTGATCAAATCTTCATCTTTTGGATCTTGCAGTTTGACGATTTTCAAGGCACTGGCCATTTCAGTTGCTGCCTTTTCACGTGACTGAGGATCTTCCACACAGAACTCCAAAGCTAACGATAATTTGTAGTGGGACTCCGAGATCGATTTTGAGAGGGGTTCATATAATTTTTGTCTCAATTCCAATGATTTGGCGAGATCGATACTAGCTTGAGGGAAATTCTCCAGTTCTAACGATACTTCACCTAACAAATCGTAGGTCTCAGATAATTTTTCAACAAGACTAACATAAGAAGATGGTTTTTCGGAATCCTTGATGTAGGGAGAGTCAGTAGGGATATCGGATTCATTGAACTTCTCCAATTCGTCTTCAATTAAAGATCTGGTGAGATCTAGTATATCCCACAGTAATTCGAAATCGGTCTGTTCTTCCTCTTCTTCATTTTCCAGGCCATTAGTTTCAGGATCTTCAGCGCCATCATTTTCAGCTTCACCATCCTCCTCCTCTTCCTCCTCAGCTAATTGAGGTCCAGCATCTGCATCCTCTTCTTCAGCTAAGGTCTCATTAAACTGGAAATTACCCCCATACGATTCCTCCTCATCTTCCGCACCTTCATCTCCAGCCCCAGTCTCTTCAGAAGGAGCTCCAGCACCCCCAAATGCCTCAGATTTAGAAACTCCGCTCTGGAATAAACATTTACCATACAAAAAGAGTAAGTCGATATCCTCCTTACCTTCATTCTCCGACGAGTAAACCCCACATGCCTCTCCATATTTCAGCGAAGAAAGGTCGTATTCTTTAGCCGCGTAAAGCTTAGAGGCTTCATTGACCAAGTCTTGGACTTGTTGAGAATACATGATTGATGAGATTTATGTAATGTGTGGATGAACTAACTGAGTTCCAAGGTTCACTTGACTACTAAAATCACAACTGTCAACTTCGTCTAACCCCACCAACACACCCATCTCCATTCCATAGTTAATCCATCCCAGACGCGAAGGTGATCCCAAAACGGAATTGACCCTACACGACTTTCCACCCAAGCCTGGAAAGTCCAGATCCCGACTTTTTAGCACACCACACACGACCATAACAAACATGCCTGCAATGTTCAAATCTGTGCGCTGTAACTCCTAAGGGGGAAAAAAACCGACGCGTAACAAGGAAAAAAAGGGAACAAAAAAGTTTTGGGTAGCGACTTTTCATTTTTTTGTAAGGGGAAAATTGCAAGGAAGAGCTGAGGCAAGACACAAAAGGAAAACAAACGAGAGATTATATAATTTCTAGGGTTTGGAGAGTTGAATTGGATAGATAAATATCTATTTGATAGTGGGAAATTCAATCGACTAGGAGAATTAGAAGATGAGTGATAGTAAGTTTGAACAGATACGAGTTGAAGACCGGCGCTTCAGCTGGCACCGCCCATAAGCACACCTACTAACGTACACGAAATAGTCGACAAGACACAACTTCCATTGAGGGAGTCTACCATTACCAAGCCAGAGGAGTTTAATGACTCTGTTGAAGAATCCGTAGAGACCAGCACCACGACACCTGAGGTTCCTGCCACCGCTACCGCCAATGGAACTCTGAGCGCTGCTATCGACACTGCCCCTGTTGGATCCAATTCTGGAGCCGCCGCTGTTGTGTCGTCATCGATTTCCAAGGATGCAACCCTGGAGCAAGAATTTGAGCCTCAAGATTTGAAAGTCATTCGTCGTAAGTTGACTGGTTACGTTGGTTTCGCCAACTTGCCAAAGCAATGGCATAGAAAGTCTATTAAGAGAGGTTTCAATTTGAACATCATGGTTGTTGGTAAGAAAGGTTTGGGTAAATCCACCTTGATCAACACTTTATTCAACCGTGATTTGTATCCAGAAGTTGGAGCCGACGCTGCTAAGGATTCAGCCAGCCTTGCTCTGAGCTCTCAAAACATCGACGCCTTGATCACCAATGACGTCACTATTGACACCGTGTCGGCCGATATCGAAGAAAATGGAGTCAAATTGAACTTGACCGTCATCGACCTGATAGGTTTCGGTGAGGCTGTTAACAATGTAAACTGTTGGAAACCAATTGTTGAGGAAATTGATAACAGATTCAACACTTATTTGGATGCCGAAAACAAGGTTAACAGACAGACCATTGCTGACAACAGAGTCCATGCTTTGTTGTATTTCATCGAGCCTACTGGCCACTCTTTGACTGCATTGGATATCAAATTGATGAAGGAGGTCCACGAGAAGGCTAACTTGATCCCTGTCATCGCCAAGTCGGACACTTTGACCGAAGAAGAGATCTTTGAATTCAAACAAAGAATCATGGATGATATCAATGCTCAAGGTATCAAGATCTTTACTCCTCCACAATACGATATTGATGATGATGAGACTATCTTGACCACTCAAGAGATCATGTCCAAGGTTCCATTTGCCATTGTTGGGTCATCGACCGAGGTTGCCACACCAGATGGAAGACATGTCAGAGGTCGTAGTTATCCATGGGGTGTTATCGAGGTAGAGAACGAATTCCACTGTGATTTCATCAAGTTACGTCAATTGTTGATCAGAAACTTCATGGGTGAATTACAAGAAACCACCTCTAAAGTATTATACGAGAACTACAGATCTACCAAGTTAAAGAGCTTGGGTATCCAACAGGACAACTCGGTATTCAGAGAATTCGACCCAAGTACTAGACAAGAAGAAGAAAGAGCATTGCACGAGGCCAAGTTAGCCAAGATGGAAGCCGACTTGAAATCCATTTTCCAAGCCAAGGTTAGTGCTAAAGAAAAGAAGTTACAGAGCCAAGAGAATGAGCTTTTCACAAAACACAAGGAGATGAAAGACAAATTGTTACTGAATATTAAACTGTTGGAAGAGAAGAAGAGAACATTGGAGATGCTGCAACGTACTCGTCAAGAGTCTTCTTCTTCTCAAACTCACCAAAAAACACGTAAAGGTTTCATGAGAGGTATCTGATTTTACCTTCTTGATATCTATGTTTGCTGGTGCCTACTATCTCTTTTATCGTTGAATTTTCTGATTTATTGTCCCCTTACTATTTGTTAAACCTATTTTTGATTATTTTAGCATATATTTTGTACTTCGGTATAACCAGATATAAGCGTTTTATTTTAAATTAATCCTTGTAGATGAAATGCGCTCAATTAGAGATCGACAATTCTCACCAAATGTTCTTATGCTCACCCTACGCTCACCCTCCGCTCACATTCTCCTCCTACGCTCACCCCTGACCACCGCCCCCTATCTGAAACACTCCCCCAAACGCCCGATTTAGATAAAAAACCTGAAATAGCAAAGCAATATTAAAGAAAAGCAAACTCATCTCCAGTCATCTTGTCTGGGTATATTTAAGAGGATAGGGAGAGATTTGGAAGGAAGAGCAATTGAGACGTAATGAGCGAATCAAAGGGTAAGAGCGACGTTAAGAGTGACCTTAAGAGCGAGGTTGAGACTCCTGTCAAGTCTCTGGTCGAAACTCCATCCAAGGGGAACAAACCCGCCTCAGTTTCATTAGAACTGTTGGTGAAGACTATTCAATTTTCATGGTTTATGGGTCATAATTTTACCATTTTATCAGGTGTCGTATATGGATTGAGTTATCGGTTGTTCACCACTTCATGGACCAACTCACTTCTGTACAGAGTCTTGTATTTAAGTGTCTTGGAATCGTTCGGTATCATTTTGTACCAGAAATATTCAAAGTTTGACTTACTGAAATTGATCCATGATGATAATTTCCAATACCTGTTCATTCTGCTGTTATTATTCTTGAGTCCAGTTCAATACTCATTAAGTATCTTACCATTCTTGATATTTGCTGTTTTCCACTCATTGAACTATTGCAAGACCCATTTGATCCCTCTGTTGAGTGGAAAATTCCCTGCTCAAGAGGCTCTCTTGGCTAAAGCAAGCAAGTCTATTGGATGGTTCCTGGATAACTACAACGATAAGTTTATCAAGGTATCTTCGTTGATTGAGATTGTCAATTTGGTATTGATTTTCCTCAAGTCTTTGTATTTCTGGAGAAATTGGATCAATGTCGTGATCTACATTTTGTTCATCAAGTTGAGATACATGAATTCGGTTTATATTAGATCATATTTCAGTAATTTGGAGGTCCAAATCGATGGCTTGATCTCACATCCAAAGGTTCCAAGTCAAGTTAAGTCTCTGTGGCTGCAAATTAAGAGCAAGGTTAAGTTCTTCGGGAAGTATGATCTTGTTAAGAGAGAGAGTACAACTCTGAAGAAAGAGTCATAGTAATGTATGATTAATTTGAGAGAAATAGGTTGTAGATAAATTGTAGATAGATTGTAGATAGAATGTAGATTCGATTGAGGAGTATTTCAAAGAAACTGACTCTGTTAATGGAGTGCCGCAGTAGTAATCGCTCACCCCGCTTTCACCTTAATTCACCTCCTTTGTATCTTGTGACATCTTCCCTCCTATACCTGGAGTCTCCGCCTATCCCCCGCGCAACTTTCCTGCCATCTCCACGGCTCCTTCCTTCATTCTGTCATTTTTGCAGCACTCTGCGCTCCAAGAGCGGAACAAGAAAATTTTTTTTAACTTTCGGAGGATTTTTCATCGAGTTGACTAGTAAAATAAGCAGAGCCGTGACAGCATAGATATAGTCGTGGGTTTGTTAACAATATGATGGCACCTCCTCCTCCTTTAGGCATAGACGCACAACTGATAAGTGGGATCACTGGGTCCATCTCTCTCGCATGCTGGATTATCGTATTCCTGCCACAGATATATGAGAATTTCATAAGAAAGTCTTCAGAAGGGTTATCTTTGTTATTTGTGATATTATGGCTTGCTGGTGATGTATTCAATGTTTTGGGTGCCATATTGCAAGGTGTGTTACCAACCATGATTATCCTTCTGATTTACTATACTTTACTGGATATTGTATTGTTATGGCAATGTTTGGCATATGGTAACAGCAACTCAAGCATCGATCCTATTCATTTGAGTCCTGCTAACCCGTTGAATGAGAACGATAACTTGCTCGAGAATGTCTTGAGTACCGAGGAGAACGGATTGGGACCTGCTGCTGGTGAGTCTGATGATGATGACATTTACAGCAATGGTGAAGATATGGAAAGTTTCATCGACACCAATGGAGATGCCTTCAACCCAAAGAGCAACTCAAGACTGTTCTTTTATAACACTTTGATGGTCTTCTTGGTAGTAGTTTCTGGTGTTGCTGGTTATTATATCTCTGACAAGAAGAAAAATCATAATGGAGGTGATGATGGTAGTCAACCTGAGTTGGTTTTCGAGCCCTTGGCCCAATTCTTTGGATGGCTCTGTGCTGCTCTTTACTTGGGATCCAGAGTCCCTCAAATCTTGTTGAATTTCAAGAGAAAGTCATGTGAGGGTATTTCTTTCATGTTCTTCCTCTTTGCTTGTTTGGGTAACTTGACCTATGTCGTCAGTATCCTTTCGGTAAACACATCTAGAAACTATCTTTTGATCAACAGTTCATGGTTGGCTGGAAGTTTGGGTACATTATTCTTAGACTTTGTTATCTTTGTCCAGTTCTTCATTTACACAGATCTGGAAGATTCAGACTCTGAAGATGGTCGTGAATTTGGTGAGTCTGATTATTTGCCATCGAACACGGCTCAGTCTCAGCAATACGGCTCAGTTTAGAAAAAAGAACACAAAATCATTGGCGTTAAAGGGGGTTGAACGATCCTTTTAGAAAATTAAAATTATCCATATTTATATAGTAGTTAAATACTGTACATAAAGCATATTAATTATTTGGGTAGATGATTGGGTAGGATAGATAGGGAAGGGGATAGGGGGAAGGGGATAGGGGGAAGGGGATAGGGGGAAGGGGATAGGGGGAAGGGGATAGGGGGAAGGGGATAGGGGAAAGGGGTAGAAGGGGATAGGGCGTGCTAATAGGTCATAGAGTGATAAGCAGGAACATAATGAGAGCAGATGGTAGAAAATGAAGACACAAACAACTATTCACTGGTGTTTGCTCTTCCTCTTCTCCCATCGACCACTGCACCCTCCACCCTATCCCTTTACACTCACCCCTTTACACTTACCCCTTCACAAAATTACCCCTTTAAAAGCTCACCTCCACCAATCCCAAAATCAATATTATGCTCACCATCATTAAGTCGTGCAAGCCCAAATTCCCCTTTAGGAATGCTCATCTTCACTTAAAAATTTTCTATAAAAACTTTTCACCCTTAGATAAAGAAGATCAGAAGGGGTCAAGATATCGGGATTCATATCGTTACGAGCACTCAGCACGACTCTGTCAAGATTCAAGATGGGTAGAAAGTTTGGAAAGAGAAATAAGGGCGGTAAGAGAGCCAATAACAACTCTGGTGATAACCGTGTCGACTGGCAAAGCACTCCTAAGGAGAATGAAAAATGGGAGTCTTATTACAAGCAACAAGGTTTAATTCCTGAGGCTGAATGGGACGACTTCAAAACTCATATGCAGAGTCCTTTACCTTTGACTTTCCGTATTACCGGCTCTAGAAAGCATGCAGACGAAATCAAGACCATTTTTGTCGAGAAACATTTGCCTTTATTGCAACAGATCAAGCTTACCGATGAGTCCTCAGAGGGAGAGTCTACCACCACATACAAACCTCCTCAAAATTTGCCATGGTACCCAGAGTCTCTTGGCTGGCAAATCGACTTGCCAAAGAACGTCATTAGAAAGAATGAGTTGTTTGCCAAGACCCAAAGATTCCTTGTTGTTGAGACTGAGGTAGGAAATATCTCCAGACAAGAAGCTGTCTCGATGATCCCACCTTTAGTCTTGGATGTCAAGCCAGAACATTACGTTTTGGATATGTGTGCTGCTCCAGGTTCTAAGACTGCCCAATTGGTTGAAGCCTTACATAGCACTGCCGAGAACGAACAACCTACCGGTTTTGTCATGGCCAATGACTCTGACTATAAGAGATCTCATATGTTGGTCCATCAAATCAAGAGATTGAACTCTCTGAACTTCATTGTAGTCAACCACGATGCCCAGCAATTCCCTAAATTGAAGATGGGCCCAGAGGAAAACTTCATCAAGTACGACAGAATCTTATGTGATGTTCCTTGTTCTGGAGATGGTACTTTGAGAAAGAACATAACAGTTTGGGGTAAATGGGGACCTGGAGATGCTTTGGGATTGCACCCATTGCAATTGAATATCTTGAACAGAGGTTTACAATTGTTGAAGGAGGGTGGTAGATTGGTCTACTCCACTTGTTCGTTATCTCCAATTGAGAACGAAGCCGTCGTTGCTCTGCTGTTGAGAAAATGGGGTGATCAAATCAGATTGGTCAACTGTGATGACAGATTGCCAAACTTGAAGAGAATTCCAGGTGTTAGTGACTGGAAAGTATTCAACAAGGCTATGGAGATCGTTGAAGATCCTGAAACTTCTGGAATTCCAAGATCTTGTTTCCCACCAACCGAGGAAGAGGCTAAATCGTTCAACTTGGATAACTGTATGAGAGTTTATCCTCATTTGCAAAACACTGGTGGTTTCTTCATCACTGTGTTTGAGAAGGTCCCAACTAAGAAGAGAGAAGCCGAAGAAGAAGAAGTTGCTGCTCCAAAGAAACTCAAAGACACCAACGGAGAATCTCTGAAACCAGTTGTCCAAAAGAAGGACAAACTTCCAAGAGATGCCAATGAAGAGCCATTCACCTTCTTAGACCCACTGCAAGAACAATTACAAAAATGTTGGGACTTCTACAACTTCAAGGACACCTTCCCAAGAGATTCTACTTTAGTCAGAAATGCTACTGGTGAACCTATCAGAGCCATCTACTATGTTGCTCCAAGTATCAAGAAATTGATTGTAAATAACGAGACTAAATTGAAGATCGTACACACTGGTACCAAGTTGTTTGTCACCCAAAGAGTCGACACTTCTAACAACACCTCTGCCTGCTCTTGGAGACTGCAAAACGAGAGTGTCCAATTGATTAAGCCATACTTATCCGACAAGAGAATCTTCAACTGTAACATCGAAACATTGAAGATTTTATTGGAAGAGCTGTTCCCTAATTTGTATAAATTAGGAGAGAAGAATTTGGACCCAGAATTCATTGAAAATGTCAAGGCTGCTCAAGAAGGATGTTGTTTCATCAGTGTAAAGAGAGGTGAACATGAAGAGGACTTGTTTTTGCCTTTATGGAAGGGAAGAGCCAACATTAACTTGATGGTTAGCAAGCAAGAGACTTATGAATTATTGTATAGAATTTACGGTGTTGAAACTGATAAGAATGCCACTTATAAGCAACAACCTACTGCTACTCCGACTCCGGCTCCAACTGAGACTTCATCTGAGACTCCAAAGGAAGAGTAAATAACGTTAGAATGCATATAGATATTTGTTGAGAAAGAGTAATTGTAGAGACTAATTTTAAATACTACAAGTTTGTGACGCCCGGGGGCCACCAGTCCCCCCTCCCCAATCAAATTAATGTACATATTATTTATCATGGCGTCATCTATCACCTCACCTCTCGCACCTCACCCCCTTCTCCTTCCCCTCACCCCCTTTCCTCTACCCCTTCTTCTTCTTCTTCTTAATAACCCCCTCTAACATATTTCAACATATTTTCTAACCCCTCACCCCCTTTTTAACATATTTTCTAACCCCTCACCCCCTTTTTCACATATTTCTAAAACCCCTAATTTTTCTCCGCTTCATCAAAATCTTCCTCTACAATCTTTGACTTATCACACATCGAACGGAAAATACCATTCTTCTGTGCAAACAAGTTACGTGGAGTATCAAACTCCTCGAGTGTCCCTTGGTCCAAGACCAAGATTCTATCATAGTTGAGGATTGTCTTTAATCTATGAGCAATACAAAGAATAGTACAATGACTAAACTCTTTAACAATAGTAGCTTGAATTTTTGAATCAGTCTCGTAATCTACCGAGGATGTAGCCTCATCTAAAATCAAGATCTTTGATTCTCTAACAACAGCTCTTGTCAAAGCAATTAGTTGTCGTTCTCCAAGGGAGAAATTAGATCCCTCGTCTTGTACCTCTTGATCTAGATGGAATTTATGAAGACCATTACCAGAAGTTTTAGATTCTTTTTTAGCCAGCAGGATATCTGTGACTAAACCGGACTTCTCTAAAGATTTCCATAAATGATCATCAGAATATTGATTAAAAGGATCCAAGTTCTTACGGATAGTGCCCTTAAACAAGACTGGATCTTGTGGAATGATCGAAAGTTTAGAGCGCAAATCACGCAAACCAATTTTACTGATATCTACTCCATCAATGAGCATTTGTCCGCCATCTAACTCACTGAGACGGTACAAAGCAGTCATAATTGAAGATTTACCAGCACCAGTACGACCACAAATTCCAATCTTCTCTCCTGAGTTGACTGAAATATTCAAATCCTTTAATACCAATGGTAAACCAGGTCTGTATGCAAGAGAGACATTTTGGAATTCAATAGCTCCATGCAGCGGCCATTCTGGAGCAGGAGTAGTTTCTGATATTTCAAATGGCAGCTCTTGATCCAATTCAAACAGGTAATGACATAATCTCTCGACCGAGTTCATCTCATTTTCAATTTGGGTAAAGGCTCTGATCATAAGAGCCATTTGGTCAGCAATCAGTATAATATAAGAGAGTAATAAACCTGTAGAAGATCCCGAAATATGGAATTCACGGAATACACTCAACATACCAACCACCAAACACATAATAGTAGTGACAATATCAAGATGAACCAGTAACCATCTTTGGTTCAGAATTGTCACGAAATACAGTTCGTTCATCTTGTCTGTCAGTATGTTATTCTTTTCCAAGAAACGGTCCTCCAGACGGAACAGTTTGATAGTAGGTATTCCACTTAACGTTTCGTTGAAATTATTGAACACAACAGAACGCTGGATAGCCTCCAATCTTTTAATTTCACGACCTGACAGTTGGTATAAATTACAAATACAAACATAAAGAATTACCAAGAATGGGATAGCTATAGCAAACCAAGGCAAATAAATGATACACAAGATTAGCACTCCAGAGATGTTCAGAAGTGGGTAAATGAACAATCTCGATTGCGAGGCCAACTCGTTATCAAGAGCATCTGTATCCTTGGTGAAACGGTTTAAGATACGTCCCATTGGGGTTGTGTCCATGAACAGCATTGGCAGTCTGATAAGACGATTTACCAGCAGGATATTCAACTTCCTCAGGGCTGTATTAGTGAAATAAACACCCAAGAAGAATTGGGAAAATGAGAAAACTATACTCATGACAGTCATCAACCCAAATATCCCCATGTAGAACGACTGGGTACGAATCCCAAACTTGTATTCAGACCAGAAAGATAACCAAACATTTGTGAAAAGTTGAGCAAAAGCCGTGATGATAACAAGCCATACAAAAACAGGAACCAGAGCGAATCCGAAGACTCCCGACCCCATCTGTATGTACTTTTTGTATACTCTGAAAGGAATACTGTTCACAGCTCGCTCCTCAGCGGTCATTAAATGACCATCATCCTCATCGTCTTCAGCTTCAACAATCGCTTCTGGTTTTCGAATTAGATCGTAGTCTTCATTCTCAGTTTCAGCCTCCAGTAATTTTTTCAGCTCCTTCTTAACCGTTTCTGCATTGTATGACATCAATCTACGGAATGAAGCATTGTTAGAAGTCAATGTTTGGGTGGTCCCGACATCAACTGTCCCATCTTGATTGAGAAATACAACCTTATTGGCATCTTTGATTAAAGACAATTGATGAGTGGCTAAGATACGTGTTCTGTCTTTGAGGATCCCCAATAAACATTCATCCATGATGTGCTTTCCGACTCTGGCATCGACAGCTGAAAGAACATCGTCAAGCAAAATGATATCTGGATCAGCATAGACAGCTCTAGCCAAACTAATTCTCAGTTTTTGTCCTCCTGACAAAGTGATACCTCTCTCACCGATTTCAGTTCTATCACCGGCAGGGAGAATCTTGAGATCATCGACAAGAGCGCAGGCTTCAATTACAGAGTCGTACCTCTCTTTATCATAAGACTTTCCAAAGAGGATGTTCTCCTTAACTGTAGCGTTTTGAATCCATGGTTGGCCACAAAGCAAGAGGTCACCAGCAATCTTAAGAGATCCAGATGTTTTATGCATCACACCGGCCATGGCATTCAAAAGAGAAGACTTACCAGAACCAATAAGACCCGTAATAACTACAAATTCACCCCTCTGGACATCCAAGTCAATATTTTTAAGTCCAGTGAATTGTCTGGTGGAGGGATCAACCAGAGCTGAGCCATCAACCAGACCTTGAATTTCAGAATCGAATGGGTCAACAGTTGATAATTCTTCAGCTGCCTCGGCAAGAACTGTCTCATTTTCTGATCTCTCTTTCTCATCATCATCCGCCCCAAATACCTTCCACTCAAAAGACAGATTCTTCAATCTAATAGCGACCCCTTCATCAACTAAAGATTCTACATCTTCATAAGCTTGCCTCTGTTCTTCAACATTAATCTCTCCTGATTGCAATAATTCAGTAACACGAATAATACCAATCCAGGCATCAGAGCTCGAAGACAAAGACCATGGTACCATCAGCATTTGAGTCTGTAAAATGTTGAAGAATGAAATCGAAGAGAAAATATCTGCGGCAGATGCTACTCCTTTCGTTGCAAACATGACAAGGAAAGCAACCATGGAAGCTATCGGGGTCAATACAATACTAAGGGCAGTGAGACCCCCACTTATATATTGGATACGACGCACAACCAGCATTTCCTTGATTCTTGTATCAGAAATTGTCTTCTTGTAGGACTCTTCCCAAGAATAAAATTTAATGATCTTCATGTTATTCAAAAGTTCCTTCATATAAGAAACCCGAGCATCTGTAAAGACTATCAGTTTCGTTCTTAAAGCAAACAACCGTTTAGTAGAAATTCCAATAAGCAAAAGCAGAACCAAAAAAACCGCAATACCAGCTAGAGAAGATACTCCGATATTGACGATAAGCAAGGCAATCGAAACTCCTATAGGTACAGGAGCACAAATCCCATAAGGCAACAGGCCAATCAGTAAATCGATACGAGCCAAATCAGTACTCATTATAGAGGTGATTTTACCATGGGAGAATTTATGACGACCTTTGGCATTGAGTTTGAGAGATTTTTCCAAAATCAGACGAGTCAAAACCAGTTTTGCTTTAGCACCTACCATCATAGCACGTAACATAAAGTGGTTGAGCAAAATTCCTTCAACCTGTAACATGAAAGAAATTCCTAACAGATATCCAATACCTTTGGCTATATGTGGATGAGATCCACCAGCCTGATCTGAGACAAAATTAATCAACAGTTTGGTAAGTAATGGATTAAGTACAATTGCAATATCTGCTACGGTATTATAGATCAACGAAAGAGAAAATTCCCACAGGAAAGTATACCAAAGAGCCCAGATGAGAGTGTATTCAGGATACTTGAACTCATCGTCATCTTCGGAATCATAAGTTCCTTGGCGTTTTTTCTCTTCAATTACCTTAGTATGATCCAGGCGAACAGGCGCCAATAGGCGCTCCAAATTCTCCAGGAATTTCAGGTAGTAATAGTCGATTTTCATTGGACCATCAAGGTACCATAAATCGTTCAGCTGTAACGTCCTCTTATAGCCTACTCTCATGATCGGGTGCATCCACCAGAAAAACATAGAAGAGATGAAATTGGCGTTAAGTTGACCGTACGGCTTCCTTTCGTTTTCAGAGGGTATCGGCGGTACCGATTTTCCCATAAAAGAAATAAGTAAACGTTTTTGGACCATTATGTCAGGATCCCATTGTCTTTCCTCGTCCTTGTTGAGGACGTTGGAAGACTCAGCAGAATCAGCAGCATCATTTTTACCTTTGGTTGTGTTTTTAACACTACCTGGTGGTTCAACTTTCAGATATTCCCCTGGAGAAACAGAAGACATCACTAGTGATTTGTTCAGCCTTACGTTCCACTACTTTCCATCCCTTTTTATATGCGCAGGAAAATTTAATTTAAGGTTTAAAGTAAGCGCCGACGGAAAGTATTATTACTCCGAGGGAAAGAACGGGATTTTTTTTTTAACGGAATGAGATATGCATGAGAGATACGAGTGGGGGAGAACTCTAGAAGCGTTGGAGAGGATCATTCTATGTTGAGATTATAGAGGGATGACTTGAGGCACAACTAGAAACACTACTAGAGGCACAACTAGAAACACAACTTGAAACACCACCAGATACACTACTAGATACACTGCTAGAGTCAAAACTCATGTTCCAACTAGACCCGCATGTGAGTGGCACTTATCATTCTCCAAATTTTCTTCATGCACCTTTTATCTTTTGCCACCCCCGTGAGTCTCCTCCCTCAAATCTGCAGCTACAATCCTCCATTTTTTTTTTGATTTTTTTGAAATTTTCTCCTTTAGTCCTTGATAGTCTTCAATTTTTCAGTTTGATCTCCACGAATTTTTTAGTTTTTTTTTTTAATTTTTTTGAGCCAAAAAAGGGATAACTAAAAAGAATTGGGGGTTAATTTCTCTAGTAGTAGTTCTATTCGAATCAAAGGAAATATTAACACAAGTTCAAAAATTATCTCTATATATCTATAAAATATGATATGATGGGATTTAACTAATTTCTGTCTGCCTGAGCTGCATCAAAATCTTTCTCCACAATCTTAGATCTATCGCACATCGAACGGAAAATACTGTCTTTAGCAGCAAACAAGTTACGAGGAGTATCAAACTCTTTGACTGCTCCCTGGTCCAAAACTAATATTCTATCATAGTCAAGGATGGTCTTTAATCTATGGGCGATACAGAGAATAGTGCAGTGACTGAATTCCTTGGCGATAGTATTTTGGATCTTAGCATCAGTCTCGTAATCTACCGAGGATGTAGCCTCATCTAAAATCAAAATCTTAGATTCTCTTACAACAGCTCTTGTCAATGCAATTAACTGTCTCTCACCAAGGGAGAAATTAGATCCCTCGTCTTGTACCTCTTGATCTAGATGGAATTTATGAAGACCATTACCAGAAGTTTTAGATTCTTTTTTAGCCAGCAGGATATCTGTGACTAAACCGGACTTCTCTAAAGATTTCCATAAATGATCATCGGAATATTGATTGAATGGATCCAAGTTCTTACGGATAGTGCCCTTAAACAAGACTGGATCTTGTGGAATAATTGAAAGCTTAGACCTCAATTGATGCAAACCAATTGTTCCAATATCCACATTGTCAACAGCTATCTGTCCGTCGTGGAGCTCACTTATACGATATAATGCGGTCATAATAGAAGATTTACCAGCACCTGTACGACCGCAAATTCCGATTTTCTCACCTGGCCTGACCGAAATATTCAAGTTCTTCAATACTAATGGTAAACCAGATCTATAAGCAAGAGAAACATTACGGAATTCAATAGCTCCATGCAGTGGCCATTGCGGAGCAGGAGTAGTTTCTGAAATTTTAAACGGCAGCTCTTGTTCTAACTCAAACAGGTAATGACACAATCTCTCGACCGAGTTCATTTCGTTCTCTACTTGAGTCATGGCACGGATCAACACTGACAACTGCCCCGCAATCTGAGTCACATACGAGATTAATAAACCTGTAGAAGCACCTGAGATATTGAACACACCATAGACGCTTAACAAACCTACTACTAGACACAAAGTCGTAGCTATCCAATCGAGATGCACCAGCAACCATCTTTGATTCAGAATAGTTATAAAATACAGTTCGTTCATCTTATCAGTCAAGATGTTGTTCTTTTCCAAGAAACGATGCTCCAGACGATACAGTTTAATAGTAGCCACTCCGGTCAACGTCTCGTTGAAATTATTGTAGAGGAAAGAACGCTGAACTGCTTCCAATCTTTTGATCTCACGACCGGACAGTTGATACATACTGGATATTGCAACGAACAGAAAGACCAAGAAAGGGACAGCAATAGCGAACCAAGGCAAATAGATCATACACATAATAACCACACCACAGATGTTCAGGAAAGGATAAATGAACAACCTTAACTGCTCACTGATCTCGTTATCTAAGGAATCTGTATCTTTTGTGAAACGATTCAAAATACGTCCCATGGGGGTTGTATCCATAAACAGCATTGGCAGTCTTAAAAGGCGGCCTACCAGCAGGATATTTAAATTCTTCAGAGCTGTGTTAGTAAAATAAACGGTCAAGGTAAACTCAAGGAAGGCAAGAATCACCGTTAAAAGAGCAAACAATACATATATACCCATGTAGAATGATTGACTACGAGATCCAAATTTCAATTCAGACCAAAATGATAACCAAACACTTGTGAAAAGCTGACAAAACGTAGTGAGAATTACAACAGTGATGAAAGTAGGAACCAAGGTCATTCCGAAAATACCAGATCCCATTGAGAAGTACTTTTTGTACACATCGAACATTACACTGTTTTCGGCACGTTCTTCCACTGTCATAAGTTGACCAGCTTTATTTTCTTCATCCTCCATGTTAGCGGCGGTAGATAACTTGGTATTAAGTTCAAGCTTTTTAAATTCTTCTTCTACAATCTCTTCTTCTTCTTCTCTTTCATTGGCCTCCAGGTTATAGGACATCAAATTACGGAAAGCAATATTGCTGGAGCTTAATTCTTGAGTAGATCCTACACTAATGCTTCCATCTCCATTGAGAAATACCACTTTATCGGCTTCCCCAATTAATGATAACTGATGAGTAGCCAAAATACGAGTTTTAGTTTTAAGTATCCCCAATAAACATTCATCCATGATATGTTTTCCGACTCTTGCATCTACAGCAGAAAGAACATCGTCAAGTAAAATGATGTCTGGGTCAGCATAGACGGCTCTAGCCAAACAAATTCTCAGTTTCTGTCCTCCAGATAAAGTAATACCTCTCTCTCCGATTTCTGTCCTGTCACCAGCAGGAAGAATTTCGAGATCTGCATGAAGAGAACAGGCATGAATCACCTGATCGTATTTCGTTCTATCATACGGCCTTCCAAAGAGAATATTCTCTTTTACTGTGGTATTTTGGATCCATGGTTGACCACAAAGCAAGAGATCTCCAGCAACAGTGAGTGATCCAGATACTTTATTCATGAAACCGGCCATGGCATTCAAAAGAGAGGATTTTCCAGAACCTATGACACCAGTAATTAC
Organism: Nakazawaea peltata; assembly: GCA_001599355.1. Lineage (NCBI taxonomy): Eukaryota > Fungi > Ascomycota > Pichiomycetes > Alaninales > Pachysolenaceae > Nakazawaea > Nakazawaea peltata. Next base: position 750,850 of record BCGQ01000002.1, read on the forward strand.
TACAAATTCGCCTTTTTTGATATCCAAATCGATACGTTTAAGGCCAGGGAAGACTCTTGTTGAGGCATCGACAGAAAATTTGGAAGTTATAGCTTCTACATCAACAACGGGCACTTGTTTTTCTAAGTATTCGGGATGCATCGTAGATTCCAAGATCTTCTTTTCTTCTTCTGAATCAACATCTTTCTCATCGCTAACTACACCCTGTTCTTCTTCCTCTTCTGATTCGAAAACTTTCCATTCAAAAGACAGACCCTTCAATCTGACTGCCACCCCTTCTTCAATTAAAGATTCTACACCTTCAGAAATCTTCAGCTGCTCTTCAGCATTGACTTCTCCAGATTGTAATAACAGAGTTACACGTCCAACACCGATCCAAGCATCTGAGCCGGATGCCAAAGTCGGAGGGACCAACATCATATGTGACAGCAAGATCGTAAACAATGAACTCGAAGAAAAGATATTAGCTGCAGAATTCATACCCTCCGCGGAGAACATAACAATGAATGCAACCATGGAAGACATCTGAGACAACGAGACAGCAATTGAAGTCAAAGCCGCACGTAAGAATTGCATACGGCGGATCACAGACATTTCTTTTGACCTAATGCCGGAAATGGTCTCGTGGTAAGACTCTTCCCAGGAATAGAACTTAATAATTTTTAAGTTATTCAAAAGTTCCTTCATGTAAGTGACACGAGCATCAGTAAAGATAATCAGTTCCTTTCTGAGTGTGAATAAAATTTTAGCAGATGAAGTGATAATCATTAACAGGAGTAAAAATACCCCAACTCCAGCCAAAGAAGAAACACCAATATTAACAATAAGTAAGGCTATGGAAAGACTTACGGGTAAAGGAAAACAAATAGCATATGGCAAAAACCCAAGCAGTAAATCTATACGAGCCAAATCTGTGCTCATTATAGAGGTGACTTTACCCAGAGGGAACTTATGCCGACCTTTAGCATTAAGCTTAAGAGACTTTTCCAAGATCAGGCGAGTCAAGACCAGTTTCACCTTGGCACCTACCATCATGGCGCGGTAGATAAAGTGGTTCATCAACATTCCATCAACCTGAACATTGATAGCAGCACCCACCAGATATCCTATTCCTTTGCCGACCAGCGGATGGGCTCCATTGGCCCTCTTGGTTACAAAATTGATTAACAGTTTAGTAAGCAATGGATTTAAAGTATAGGATATATCAGCAAAGCTGTTGCATATCACAGCAAAAGAGAATTCCCACTGGAATGTATGCCAAAGAGCCCAGATAACCGAATATTTTGGAAACTCAAATTCATCATCTTCCTCGGAATTGTAGGTGCCTTTACTCTTCTTTCGTTCTATAATTTTTGCATGCTCCAGTCGAACAGGGCCGATCTGTTGTTCTAGTTTCTCTTGGAATTTCAGATAGTAGTAGTCGATCTTCAATGTGCCATCGAGATACCAAAGATCATTTTGTTGTAATGTTCTCTTATAACCGACTTTCATGACCGGGTGTAACCACCAAAAGAAGAAAGCGGATATAAAGCTCGCATCTAACAAACCATAAGGCTTCCTTTCCTCTTCAGAAGGAACTGGAGGCACCGATTTCCCCATGAATGGAGTAAAGACATGTCTTTGAATCATAAATTGATCATCACTAAGTCTTTCATTATCCTTTGATAAGCCGTTGGAAGACAACAAAATTTGGCTTGCTCCAGCCTTGGAAGATTCAAGCGCCTTTTTCTCTCCATTCGATTCTGGTGACATGCTTCGTGTTTGCCTTGTTCATGGCCTGTGCACCTTTCTCTGTACCTCTATTTATATTAAACATCGCATATCTTAACCGAAATTAATTAATAGTTTTATGAAGATAAGCTCCAAAGGCCGAGATCTGTACAAGGTCCCACAGCAACACTAATAGCAAAAGAAAAAGGGGATACCAGCCTGAAAGAGGGTTTGCGCGGTTATCTGAATTGAGCGAAAACGGTGGATTTTGTCGATACGATGCTCCGCAATTTCGGATCTCTCGAAATACATAAGTACGTGCGCACTATGAGATAAGAAGGCCAAAATTGACGAGAACGAGCTGATAGGGGTCTGAAAAGAGAGATGCACGCTCTAGTAGTAGGTTCGGAGATTACGGTCTACCGATAAAATGTCTTTTCTTCATGACCGCAAAGATTGAATGATTGTCCATTCCCCGAAAGTGGAGCTTTCGGCAAGCGAAATCCTGATAAGGAAATGGATAAGCTTTTGACTGCGATCTCTCTACGCCAAGTTTTATTGGGAGACGCGAAATCTGCAATTGCACAATTAAATTGATCTGCTTACAAAAGGAAAAATTGTATTGGGATTATTTCATAAATATAGTATAATTCGTAAATTGCTACATATATTTTACATATTAGGGGTGCTGTATCCCCAATTTGAAAAATTTCAGAATTTCTCAAAAGAGCTCTACTGTTATTATTGGAAAAAGTGCATCCACTTCATTAATAAATAAATTAGAGAATCATCAATAATTCGGTGAATTAGCCTAACCTATATACACGTTTCTATCCACGAGCCTTTCTGACCCTCTCAGTTTCTGCGGCATCAAAGTCTGCTTCCACAATCTTCGATTTATCACACATAGAACGGAAGACACTGTCTCTCAGAGCAAACAAGTTACGAGGAGTATCGAATTCTTTAACAGAGCCTTGGTCTAAGACCAAGATTCTATCGTAATTGAGAATGGTTTTCAATCTGTGAGCGATACAAAGAATAGTGCAATGACCGAACTCTTTGACAATTGTGCTTTGAATCTTCGAATCTGTTTCGTAATCTACCGAAGAAGTAGCTTCATCTAAAATCAAAATCTTAGATTCCCTTACAACAGCTCTTGTCAAAGCAATTAATTGTCTCTCCCCAAGCGAGAAATTAGATCCTTCATCCTCCACTACTTGATTTAAATGGAATTTATGAAGTCCATTCAGGTCTTCTGAGTTTTCTTTCTTTGTCAGCTCGATATCATCGATCAAACCAGACTTCTGTAAAGATTTCCACAAATGGTCTTCAGAGTATTGTCCGAAAGGATCCAAATTCTTACGGATGGAACCTTTGAACAAGACTGGATCTTGAGGAATGATAGAAAGCTTAGAACGTAAGTCAGTCAACCCAATTTGACTGATATCAACACCATCAATGAGCATCTGACCACCATCCAACTCACTGAGACGGTACAAAGCTGTCATAATAGACGATTTACCGGCACCAGTACGTCCACAAATTCCCACTTTCTCACCAGGTTTGACAGAAATATCTAAATTTTTCAATACCAATGGTAACCCTGGTCTGTAAGCGAGAGAAACATTGCGGAATTCTATAGCACCGTGCAGTGGCCATTCAGGTGCAGGCTTGGTTTCGGAAATTTCGAACAGCAGCTCTTGGTCCAACTCAAACAGATAATGACACAATCTCTCGACCGAGTTCATCTCGTTCTCTACTTGAGTCATGGCACGGATCAACATTGACAATTGTCCGGCTATCAGAATTATATAGGAAAGTAATAAACCAGTTGAAGATGCTGAGATCTCAAAAACACGATAAACACTCAAAAGACCGACGACAATACACATGGCGGTTGCAATCAAGTCAAGATGAATCAGCAACCATCTCTGATTCAGAATTGTGATGAAGTACAGTTCATTCATCCTATCAGTTAAATGATTGTTCCTATCTAAGAAACGATTCTCCAGACGGTACAGTTTGATAGTTGAAATTCCACTCAAGGTCTCATGGAAGTTGCTGTAGACAAACGACCGCTGAACAGCCTCCAAACGTTTGACCTCACGACCAGACAGCTGGTAGATATTGGCGACAGCAACGAACAGAAAGACCAAGAAAGGCACAGCAATGGCAAACCATGGCAAGTATATAACACATAAGATGACAACTCCAGAAATATTCAGGAAATTGTATAAGAACATTCTCAATTGATCACTGATCTCATTGTCAAGAGAGTCGGTGTCTTTTGTGAAACGATTCAAGATACGTCCCATTGGTGTAGTATCCATGAACAGCATTGGCAGATGCAACACACGGCCAACCAGCATGATATTCAATTTTTTCAGTGAGGTGTTTGTAACATATGCGATCAACAAGAATTCTAAGAGGATGAAAATGACTGACAACAGGGTGAACATACCGTAAATCCCCATATAGAAGGATTGTGAGCGTACTCCAAATTTGTATTCTGACCAGAACGACAACCAAACATTGGTGAAAAGTTGGAAAAAGGTAGAAAGAATGATCATGAGCAAGAAAATAGGGACAAGAGAGAGTCCAAATACTCCCGTGCCCATACTGATATATCTCTTATAGACACTGAAAGAGATTTGATTTACGGCACGTTCCTCAACAGTCATTAACACTCCATCGTCCTCCTCTTCTACATTAGCTACAGTGGTTTGTCTACGAATAAGTTCATACTCCTCCTCCTTGGTTTCCTTACTGTCTTCTTTCTCATCAACATCTTTCGACTCCAGGTTATAGGACATCAAATTACGGAAACCCTCATTGCTTGAGGTTAATTCTTGCATAGAGCCTACACTTACACTTCCATCACCGTTAAGGAAGACTACTTTATCGGCCTCACCTATTAAAGATAATTGGTGAGTAGCTAAGATACGAGTTTTATCCTTGAGTAAACCCAATAAGCATTCATCCATGATATGTTTTCCCACTCTTGCATCTACGGCAGAAAGAACATCATCGAGTAAAATGATATCTGGGTCAGCATAGACAGCTCTAGCCAAACAAATTCTCAGTTTCTGTCCTCCAGATAAAGTAATACCTCTCTCACCAACTTCTGTCCTGTCTCCAGCAGGAAGAACATCGAGATCGGCATGAAGAGAACAAGCGTCAATTACCAGACCGTATTTCTTCTTGTCAAAAGGTTTACTGAAAAGAATATTCTCTTTTACGGTGGCATTTTGAATCCATGGCTGACCACAAAGCAAGAGATCACCTGCAATTTTGAGGGATCCAGATGTTTTGTGCATAAAACCAGCCATGGCATTCAAAAGAGAAGACTTTCCAGAACCAATAAGACCAGTAATGACTACAAATTCACCTTTCTGGACATCTAAGTCGATACTTTTAAGTCCTGAGAAAGTTCTGGTAGAAGGATCTATAGTGCTAGAAGACGAATAAGTGTCGGTAGTAGCATCAATTGCGGTTTTGTCGGCAGTCTCGACTGCCAGGGCAGTGGCAGGGTCAGCGCCAGCACTGAAAGCTTTCTCTTCCTCTTCATCAGCAGCTCTCTTCTTCTCCTTATCTAACTTGTCTTTCTCGTTGTCGTCCAATTCGAATACTTTCCACTCAAAAGACAGATCTTTTAATCTTACAGCTACGCCATCTTTTACTAAGGATTCGACATCTTGGTATGCCAGTTCTTGTTCTTCAACACTAACTTCTCCACATTGTAACAATTGAGTGACACGTACAAGACCAATCCAGGCATCGGAACTGGTAGCCAAGGTGATCGGGATCATCATCATTTGTTGCAGTAAAATGTTGAAAAAAGAGATGGAAGAGAAGATATCTGCGGCAGATCTCAGACCTTTCAAAGCAAACATTACAAGGAAAGCAACCATGGAGGATATTTGTGATAAGGTGACTGCCAAAGAGACAATGATTGCACGCATATACAGCATATTACGGATGAAATACATTTCTTTCTGTCTGGTCTCGGCGACCGTCTTATCATATGGCTTTTCCCAAGAGTAGAACTTAATGACTTTTAAATTGTTCAACAATTCTTTCATATAAGCAACACGAGCATCAGTGAAGACAATCAGTTGGGTTCTGAATTTGAATAAAAATTTGGCAGAAACTCCAATGACAACTAACAGGGCCAAGAAGACACCGATACCTGCCAAAGAGGAAACTCCAATGTTAACTACAAGCAAAGCTATAGATATGGCTACAGGGACCGGGAAACAAAGACCAAACGCTAAGAAACCGATCAGGAAATCGATACGAGCCAAATCTGTACTCATAATCGATGTTATCTTTCCTTGAGGGAACTTGTGATGGCCTTTAGCGTTAAGTTTAAGAGATTTTTCTAAGATCAGACGGGTCAATACCAGCTTTGTTTTGGCTCCTACCATCATGGATCTGAATAAATAGTGATTAATTAACATTCCATCGGCTTGAACCATGAAGGCAGTACCCAACAGATAGCCTATACCTTTGGCGATATTCTGATTGACACCTATCTCCAGATTGGAGACGAAATTGATTAACAGTTTGGTAAGTAAAGGATTTAAGGTAAAAGAGACATCAGCTAAGGTATTACACATAATTGCCATAGAGTATTCCCACAGAAATGTATGCCAAAGAGCCCATACAACGGAATATTTGGGGTACTCAAGCTCGTCTTCCTCGGAATCGTAGGTACCTTCCAGCTTCAATTTTTCAACGAGCTTATCATGCAGCAGACGAGCAGGAGCCACTTGCCGCTCCAAATTTGTCTGGAATTTCAGATAATAATGATCAATGGCCAATTGTCCATCGAGATACCACAAATCTTCCGGCTGTAATGTTCTCTTGTAGCCCACTTTCATTATCGGATGTAACCACCAGAAAAAGAAAGAGGACATGAGACCAGCTCTATATTGGGGGTGTGGTTTTCTTTCGTCTTCAGTGGGGAGAGGGGGCACAGATTTCCCCATGAACGGTGTAAGCAAACGTTTTTGTACCATTAAATCAGCCTGTGACAGCCTTTCCTCGTCCTTTACTAGGACACCGGAAGGCTGTTGGATATCTGAACCAGTCAGCAGCGTACCAGATTTTTCTTCAGTTAGTTGCGCAGATGGCATCGGGCGTTGTTATTAGATCTTACGGTGCCAAGAAAGGTTCTCATCGACTCTATTTATATCAGTAAGGCTGAAAAATTCTTGATAGAAGGGGAGCCGCACGGACCTGCAGGTTCCTCGAAGTACGAAGGAAAAATAGCCCAGGATTTTGGTTAGCGAGAAATGCGAAGAAGGTATTTAGTATGGGATCAGCTGCAGAGACGTTGAGGATGCCCAGGATAACCAGTGGGAGAACCGAGAAAGTTGCTGTTTCGCCACCGCCACCCTCGATAGTATGGCAATTGAGGATGATTGGGGGTGATGATTGGGGGTGAGTCAGAGCCTCGCGAGGCTCCGGCCGATAAGGAAAAAATAATTATAATGCGAGGGATGCTACGGGCGAGATGCCGGGCAAGATGGCGGAAAAATATGGCAGATAAGATGAGATGAGGAAACTGATGGTGAGGCCGTTGAACTGATGAGGTGTTTAGGTTGGCCTAGATGAAATTGACTAGTTTTAGCATCTATGCGATCATATACGTTGTTATGTAGGATGGCATTAAATGTGGGTTCTTAAGAAAGGCGGAGATGAGGATTCTCGAGTGGCGTCAGTAAGGAAAAGTAAATGCGAATACGATAAGGTGTGCGACAGAGGGGAAGTTCTATAGCAATCGGAATCATAGAGGGGATGAATTTATTTAAATCGATCAAGTGAATGACACAGAGGTGTATTGGGTGGATACTTTTGGTCGATCTTTTTACGTAGTTGAAGATCTGTTTACATATCATGCCAACCTAAGAAGGACAAACAACTAGTGTGAGTCTGCACCGATGAGATCTTAACTTCCATATTAGGCAATAATGCGTTACTATATGCACTACCATAATTGTAATCCGAAATGCGACATATCATTTGTATTTTGCTCTGATAGATCAAATTCAAAAAACATTTAAAGTCGTGCACATTCACACAATTGCCATTTTAATTCTATTTACTAAATTAATACTTTGCTCACATCAACCAAATTCAAATTTTATCTAAAAGTCGTGTAAATACACACAATTACCGTTTATAGTTCTATTTATAAATCAATGCTTTGCTCATTACTCTGCTCATGTCTATAAATTGCTACACGATTAGGTCTACTAATCCTGTTTCTAATAAATTGCTATCTCATTAGGTCCACCGCATCCCACCCTTTACGATCAACAGAACAGTCCTAATTAACCCACGAGTTAAAATCCCAATAAACTTCAATTCAACCCCCCGTTTAGTACCGCCCAATAATGATTTCCCACCCAACCCCGTCGGTACTCCTCCCGTCGGGTTTCCCATCGTGCTGCATCACCCCCCAGCCGGATTCCACTTCAGTCCTATTTTGCTGCGCTACTTTTGGCAGCTCTGTCCAAAAATAGTAAAAGACACACATGGCCTTCCGACGGCGCGCGCCGGAAATTCCATTTGCCTTATTCTGCTCAAACCTTATCGCCTTGCATTTTGACCGGATTAAGCAGGCCTCGATAAGAGTGTGTAAGTAGGAGATGAGGGGGTGGGATTCGATATAAATTGGTGGGAGAATCCCCTCCTGAAATGATCTGTTACTTCTCTCATCAACAGAGTTATTTCAGTTTGTTTCCATTACTATATAGCTTATAGTTTCTTATAGATACCATCTCTGATTTCTACCTACATTACAATTGAAGATGGCCCCAGCCGCTGTTAAGTCATACCACGCAGAAAACTGCCTTTTGAAGAACCATGACCACCACCATAGTGGGATGACCTTCAAAGAGGAGAAACCTTTGGATTTCACAGAACTCAACGGTCTCTTTGGTAACAAGATTCACTTGACTACCGAGACTTCTGACCTTCTGATGAAGCCAATCCCATTGAATTTTGGTGCCTCTGATCCTCAAGTTAGAGGTCCAATTGTCGCTTCTAGATACGGTGATGGGTTATCCAAGCATAACGCTATTGGATCCCATGCTGGTCCTTACTCGATTTACCATGCTTTGGCTGTTGCTTCTAACAATTTGAAGCTGGACCACAAGGCCGATTATACCGGTTCTGCTCCTCCTCATGATTTCAAGCAACAACCTCAATGGGAAGGTGTAGAGAAGATTGTCTCTATGGACCCATTCGGTCATTTGGCCCCATGGTTGTTTGCCGATGTCAGCGAGAAGGAGAATGTTGAGATCAAGCCAACTATTGCTATCACTAAGGCTAATTTGCAAATGTACGAGTTGAAAGAGGCTGTAGAGACCGGAAATTTGCCAGTCGATGGTGACGTTTGTATCAACTCCAACGGTGATTTGAGAATTGTCAAGGTTGCTGTTGAGCCAGTTTGGTATTTACCAGGTGTTGCTAAGAGATTCAATATCTCCGAGGGAACTTTAAGAAGAGCTTTGTTCGAAGACACCAACGGAATGTACCCAGAATTGATCACCAGACCAGACATTAAGACTTTCTTACCACCAATTGGAGGTTTGACCGCCTACATTTTCGGTAACCCAGACTACTTATCTAACCCAGACAAGAAGGTTGCCTTGAGAATCCATGACGAATGTAACTCTTCAGATGTCTTTGGATCTGATTTGTGTACCTGTCGTCCATACTTGATCTTTGGTATTATTGAGGCTGCTAAGCAGGCTCAACAAGGAGGTGTAGGTTTAGTTGTCTACTTCAGAAAAGAAGGTAGATCTCTCGGAGAAATCACTAAGTACTTGGTTTACAATGCTAGAAAGAGTCTTGGTGACACTGCCGATGAGTATTTCCATAGAACCGAATGCATTGCCGGTGTTAGAGACATGAGATTCCAGAACTTGATGCCTGATGTCTTGCATTGGTTAGGTATTACTAAAATTGATAGAATGTTGAGTATGTCTAATATGAAGCATGATGCTATTGTTGAACAAGGCATTCCAATCATTGAGAGAATTCCAATTCCAGATGAGATGATCCCACCAGATTCCAGAGTTGAGATTGATGCTAAGATTGCTTCTGGTTACTTTACTAATGGAAAGGTGAAAACTCAAGAGGAATTGAAGGAAGTTAAGGGAAGAAACTGGTGATTCTTCTTTGGCATTCTCTTGTATTTAATTAATGACATAATAAAAGTATAGATTGATGAGATGTAGGGCAGTAGGTTCAAGGTGCTAATAGCGTAAGATTCTAATGACACAAGATTCTAATACCACAGGTCAGTAACCGTAACATACCAGCTACTAAATGCTACTGCATACTAAATGCTACTGCTTGTAACTAGACGCTAGTAACCACAAGAAGCTAGCACCCTACATGTCACGGACATCCAAAAAAGGCCGTCCCTACGCAAATCTACCTACATTTTATCAACGTTCCCCGAAGTAATCGTTTATTGGCTATCCCCAATCTAGATATAATATACATGTCAAATGATGAGTCAATTACCTTCCAATCTTATTTCCCGATGTAGCCAAAGCTTCTCTTCTAGATGCATCTTGTAAAAGGTTGGTATCAACAGTAGCAGGATTCAAGTAAATGTAACGAATAAATGAACCTCTGATGAACAAAGATTTGACTGCAACTAAATGAGGGTATTTTTCAACGTCATTAATGTTCGATATACCGTCCAATTTCAAGTTCAAGAACTGATCCACGGATTTCAAAGTTCCCTTGATTTCGATGTCGTTTTTAAGCTGGATTGATCGTTAGTAATTTGGGTCCATAAACTTTGGGTTCTGCTACCTTTAACAAGTAGCCTCTCCGGTTTAACTTACTTCAACCGTCACCTATTATTGTTAGTAATCGATACTGAAAAAAAGGGGATCATCCAAACTTAACTCACCTCTTGGTCAACCAATGTCTTGAAAAATGAAAAGAACAACATTTTGGCTTGTTATTCGTATGAATTGGTTCTGACTGTGGTCTTTTTAAAGTCGTCAAAGGGCGCTTTGTCGATTTTTTTTAAATGAACGAGAAATTGGTAAGGTATGCACTACTTTTCAGGAGAGGCATGGCGGGAGAAGTTGATGTGAGAGATGGGGAAAGTCGTGCACACCCAAATTACCCAATTAGGACCACTATGGAATCTAACCTTTAACATTTAATCTGTAGAGATATATGTATTTACAAGGTATATAATGAGTTATTTACATAGATTTTGTGGTAACAACCTTACCAAGTTGACCATTCTTCTCTAAAAATTTCTTTAAAAGAACAGTATTAGCCATTGTTGGTCTTCTCAATTGTTGTAAAAGTACCACCATAGTAGTTAACAATCCCAAAGCTCCCAGCTGATGAGCAGCAGCTAAATCTACAGGGACCAACCAAAGCAAAGTGCAGATACCCAAGGAAACTTGGATCATTCCGACTCCCATGGCAATATTCAAAGTCTTATAAGCGTTCTTAGGGATCTGATTTTTGATAGTATGAGAATAAAGATGGACTCCCATCACCGAGAAGAAAGTAGTCAACAGTAAGATTCTATGGTTCAATTGAACCAAAGTTGGGTTCTCCAACACATTTCTCCAGATCAAATCTGAATCTGTTCTAGAATAGACTTTAGAGAACAACTCGTTCTTCGATGGAATGTAATCATCTCCCATATGAGGGAAAGTATTGTAGATCAAACCAGCATCTAAACCGGCTACTAAAGCTCCAGACATGGCAGTGATGAAAGTGAGCACCAGTAAACCTTTGGTCATTCTAGTGAATGGTTTCAAAGACAGGTTATTGATTTTCTTGAAATAGTCAACGTAAAGTGTAGGATTTTTCATGATTTTGAAATTTCTCAACACTTGTAAACCGGTGTAAACCATCAGTGAATAAATGATGAACAGAGTTCCCAAATGCAGCAGTAATCTATATTGAGAGACGGTAGGTTTAGATTTACGTTCCTCCAACTGCTTCTCATCAAGACCACTTTCAACCATCCACCATCCAATAAAACCTTGGAAACCTAAACCGGCACAAATCAGAAGCATTTGCAGCAGCACAGTCTTACTAACTTTACGACGAGCAACAAAATACAAGGTTGGCAAGACAAATACCATACCAATAGTTCTACCTAATAAACGATGACTCCATTCCATGAAGAAAATGAACTTGAAATCTTCCAAAGTGATATGAGAGTTCAACTGTTTGAATTCTGGAGAGTTTTGGTACTTTGCGAATTCTTCCTCCCAATCTTGCTGGTTCATAGGAGGTAACAGACCGGTGATTGGTTTCCATTCGGTGATACTTAAACCTGACTCGGTTAATCTGGTCAATCCTCCTAAAATGACAATACCAAAGACCAAGACAGAAGTTCCAAGACAGAGGTATCCAGCCGCTTTATGAGAGTTGACAGGCCATTTGGATTTCAGTACTTTAGAAGCGGTGTTTGAAATAGTAGCAGAGGCAGATGAGCCGACGGTCTCGGAAACCGAAGCAGAAACCGTCGAATAGAATGAGCGCTGATGCCTAGCAACATTAGTGAACATCGATCTGTTGTAGTTGTTGATGATATTGGGGAAGATTCTGGTGGCTCCAACAGGAGCAGAGACCGAGTGGGCGGCTCTAGAAACGGTGTACAACGAGAAATTCTTGTTGAACAAATTGGGCTTTGCGATCAGCGACAAGATCGCTGAGTTCTTCGAGAAGAAAAACGACGATTTAGTCAACGACATAGTGCTCTGTACAGAGGAGATGATGTTGTAATTAAGAGCTCTTTGCTTGGCTCAGCTTAAAATTTTTTCCCGATTGGAAATTGAAGATTTTTAGTGGGACGAGTTTGTTTTAGTTAAGAGAGGTGCGCGGTTTTAGCGAGGGAATCCTGATTAGAGAGGGATGAAATAGATCGGAGGGAAGGGAAGGAGTGAAGGAGATGGGATGGAAATGATGAGACAAGATCATTTATTAATTATTCACGATTATGACTATAACAATCGTTAAAGAACAGAATTTCGAGTTCGAGAGTTTGTTTGAAACGAAGCTCCATCTTGGACTTAATTTCGTCAGATCCATTTTCGTAATATTTGTCACATAAATCTGTTAAGAATTTACACCATTCAGAAAAAAGGTGACCAGAATGAAGAGAAATCCACTCATTGTAGATCCAATGTAAATCTTTGGAGTATTTAGGGTCTGCTAACCCTTTTTCAGCCCATTCCAAGTATACTTGCTCCATGACATAAATTGAGATGATCATCTCCTCAAAAGTGATTTGGGGGTTAGACACCAATTGAGTCTCGATAAAGTCGTCATTAAATCTCTTCAGTATATCCAATACGTAGTTATCTGGGAGAAGCTTTTCTTTCGGAAACAACTGTGACAAGAATTTCATGGAGTCGACAAAGAAGGTACTTTCGCTCGAACTAATGAAACCCACTTGCTTGCCGAAAACGATTGTTTCCTCGATTTCGGAACCAACCGTTATAATCTTGGCCATCAATTTGAAAAACAGGTGAAAAAATTTGAAATCTTGGTGAAGATACACATAATATTTGTACAGATCCAATTCCCCTGCGCATAACTCATTAGTCAAGCGATGAGAAGTTGCTTGAGCCCACAATTGGTTGTATTTTTCGGTTAAAATGGAAGCCATGGCAACTGAGTCTTGGTCAAAGGTATCGGGAGAGTTTAGATTATTTTTAGATTTTTATGCAGAATAAGCCAAGGTCTGGGGAGGAGAGGGTCTTCTAAGGGCACGCAAGTTGATGCGAGTGCGCATGAATAGGACATAAATAGGGAAAATAAGAAAAAAAGGACAAGAAGGACAAGAAGGACAAGAAGGACAAGAAGGACAAGAAGGAGGCAGTTCAGTGGATAGATTTAAGGTGGTACGTTTTAAGGTGGAATCTACCTAAGGATGATGGTGCTGGGAGAAATTATTGATGGCTCATAATTGGGATACTTCATTTGGAAAGCAATACATGTATAGTGCTGTGATATTGGGTTGAACTATAGACTGACCATCTGATACCTAGGATTATGCCCACCTAGTACCTTGGCTTGTGCCCACCTAGAACCTACGCTTGTGCCCTTGAGACTCTGCCCTTCTGCCCCAACTGCGCTCCCTTTTTTCCTACCGTATTTCCTACAGTATTTTCCTACAGTATTTTCCTACCTGCCCACTACACACTAACTCGTGCTTGCCCTTTTATTGTCGATTTGCCCAGATTCCAAGAATAAACAACCCATTCCTAAGACAATTTACACGAAACAATTTCAACCACCAAAAATTTTACAGTCCAATACAACTTTCCAAATACCATTCAAATATCGTACCCCTACGCTTTACCCTACGCTTTTTAACGCTTTACCCTACGCTTCCCCCATATCCCCACTAATATCGATCCCCGGAAACTTCCCTGGATCCCCGCCTCGACCCCACACGCATCACGTACATATCGGCGGCAAGACCCAAAAAGCCCCCAATATTTCTTTGTTTTTAGTGATTTTTTTGCCTGATTTCAGTTGGCGCTTTTACATTAGAGAAGCCTTAGACGATTAGAACCCATGGTACCGCCAGTCAGAGACCTTACAGGTAACGTACAGGAGGAATACTCCTCGTCGGATGATGATTATGGCCATAATCCATTTGGAACCGGCAGTGAACTGGTGTCTGGCCAAATGGTGGCTGGCCAAGCGCTGTCCCAAGACGAGGCAGCAACTGTCGATGAAAGAGAACTGTCATCTACACCAGAGATGGCTGGTGAGATGGGTGATGGTTCTACTCCGATAGATTCATCATCGGTAGACTCCAAACGAATCCAACCAAACGATTACGACAGATACCCAAGCTATCTCAATAGCTCTAGTAGATCTATCGCTAGTTCTAGACAAAGTTTATTAGCAGGCGGAGCCACTGGAGGGGTGAATTCCCGTCCAAACTCGGGTTTGATGACCCCCTCTTCTCTGCGTGATAGTTTAAATACAGGAAAGAACCCATTCATGACGATGGACCCGGATGTCTCACCATTTGGAGGTTACCCACTGTCGTCATTTCCCTTACATATCGAAGAGAAGGAACCAGACGACTATTTACACAATCCAGACCCGATTCTGGACCTGGAATACGAGAAGAATAGATTCTTATATGATATCAAACACTTGGACAAACGTTCTGCTGGTGGTTTGATAGGCTTATGCTTCTTAGTAGCCGGAGCGGTGCTGTTATTTATCGTTTTACCGGTTCTTACATACTCGGGAGTCACCGATTATCATAAACAAGCTAATACTTATGTTATACTTTCAGAATATGAATATCCGCAGTTATCACTGATCAGATCCAATTTGGTCGACCCAGATACTCCATCTGATGCCCATACTAGAGAGGCTAGAGATGGTTCTTTATGGTCTTTGGTATTCAGTGATGAGTTTAATGCCGAGGGCCGTACTTTTTATGATGGAGATGACCAATTCTGGACTGCTGCCGACTTGAATTATGCCGCTACTAAAGATTTGGAATGGTATGATCCCGATCTGGTGGTCACTCTGAATGGAACTGTCAATCTCAGAATGGATCTGATCAAACAACATGATTTATTCTACAGATCTGGTATGATTCAGAGTTGGAATAAGATGTGTTTCACTCAAGGTATTATGGAGGTGAGTGCCAGGTTCCCAAACAAGGGAAATGTCTCTGGGTTATGGCCCGGTTTGTGGTCTATGGGTAATATTGGACGTCCAGGTTATTTGGCCACTACTGAAGGTACTTGGCCTTACTCTTACGACTCGTGTGATGCCGGTATTACTGCCAACCAATCCTCTCCTGATGGAATCTCGTATTTACCGGGTCAAAAATTGAACGGTTGTACTTGTTCAGGTGAAGATCATCCTAATCAAGGTACTGCTCGTGGAGCTCCAGAAATCGATATTATCGAAGTCGAACTGGACACTAATCTTAAGATTGGTGTACTGTCTCAATCTCTTCAAATTGCTCCAATGGATATTTGGTACATCCCAGACTACAATTTCATCGAGATCCATAATAGTTCCATCACCTCCATGAACACATACACTGGAGGCCCATTCCAGCAGGCTGTATCCCTGACTACAACCTTGAATACTAAATGGTACGAGTACACTGGAGGAGAATACCAGAAATATCTGTATGAATATTTGAATGATAACGATGAAGGATACATCAGATGGTTCATTGGAGATGATCCAACGTTCACGATGCATCTGTATGCCTTACTGCCGAACGGAAACATCGGTTGGCGTCGTATCTCCAAAGAGCCAATGTCAATGATCTTAAATTTGGGTATCTCTAATAACTGGGCCTATATTGACTGGCCATCCATCGACTTCCCAAACACTTTAAGTATAGATTACGTGAGAATCTACCAACCCAACGATAGTATCTCTGTCACTTGTGACCCTGATGATTATCCAACTTATAACTACATCCAAGATCATTTGAATGCTTATGATGATTACAATCTCACCACATGGGAGGATGCTGGTTATTCATTCCCAAAGAATTCGTTACTTGGTTGTTAAATATATTACCATATCCGTTTTGAAGCCATTTCGTATCGTTTAACGTCTCGTAAGGTGTCGTATTTCTCTTCGTCGTAATCGTCTAGTTGGGTCATTTGAGATCTCTTTTTGTCCACCAGTCGTAGTATACTTTGATTCCGTTGTTCTTCAAGAGATGGAGGTACTTTCTCATTTGGATCATATAATTGAAGTCGGATTGTGTCATCGAGTTCCACTAATGAGGTTGAAGGTTGACCTGGGACAAAATCTTGGAGTAAACTAGACCCAAATTTCTCATCTCGAGGTGATAGATTGTCTTCCAAATCCTCGACATCACTTCTTCCATCGACTTTACTTCTGCTTCTTGAACGACGATACCCAGACGAACTACGATGTCTCAGATTGAGATGGTGCTGATGCTGGAGATGACGTCTAAGCAACACATTGTTGGACCATTTGAGCAATATCAACGATAATATCAATCTGAAGAGCAATGTAGATACAAAGATGATCAGTATAAATAAGATTCCCCACGATTGGAACTCTCCATAGATCGATAAAGTCAATGGAATGATAGACATCTTGACAAATACAATCACCATAGCAAATAACGGCAATCCAATACGACGAACTAAGTCAATTCCATCCATATCATTCTCCACAGCTGAAGATATCTCTCCGCTGGAGTTGTCAGTGGCCTGTTTATAAGCCGTCATATAATCAATAGCCAAAACTCTCAAATATTTATCATATATAGAGGGTTTGATCTTATTGAATTTAGTGATATACAAATGTTTAAGCCAATCAACCAAAATTTCCGACCCAAATACAACTGCCGTAGGACCCATGATGATCCCAAACCAAATATACAAATAATTGGAGGAGTTTAAGTACCAAGAGTTTGGCTTTAACGAGGAAGGATTGTTCTCGATATTCAAATTCTTCAAACTGATGACAAATAATATAGTGAATAACTGGAATCTCTCGGTCAAATCTGCACATGAGATCTGGAATAATCCTTCTCTCTCAAACTTCTTGAATACTGAAGATTTCAATTCACTAAATTGAGCACTGAGAATCAAGGTCAATAAAGCATTGGAATACGAGTTGATCAGTACAGTCAATGACATGACTTGGTAAATGAAGACATATGAATGGCACGAGAGGTACGCAATGCTCAAGATTCCAAATATCAATACCTTAAATACACTGAACACATTCCTTCTCCATGGTAAATTGAATAAAATACTAAGTAAATCTTGCCCTAATGAACTTAACAACTTATCGGCAACCTCTAAGATTCCCATCATGACGTACAACTTGATCAGAGTACCATTCTTGATGTTGTGATAGATCTTGGAGGTGTCTAAAGTCTTCAATATAGTCAATGTGGATACCAATAGCACCAAGTAAATTGTATCTTTCTTTAAAGCTCGGTAATTCAACCTGATATAATCCAGTCTTTTGGAGATGAATAAAGAGCGGCACATTAATACACCGTTCGTGGCGATTCTCAAGGGCACTATTGTGAATAGTGTGAGAAACGCATTCAAGCAGTATAAGATCCCGAACACCATGAACTTTTCTAAGTAGACAGGGAGCTTGACAACGTTTAAGATCTGGCTCATTGAGATGTCATCTGGGGCTATTGAGGGTCTCTTTTTATGATCATTCTCTTCAGGTTGGGGTTTGTTGAAGGAGATATTCAATTCTAGCAGTAACAATTTCCATAAATTGACGGTGGGTGTGTTGGAATTGATTGAGCCATTGGCGGTTAAATTTGAGTTGGGATTGGAGGTGGAGATTGTTAGTCCACTTGAGACAGAGGGTCTATTTCTTCTTTTTGGGGATGATTCTCTCATGAGTTGTGTAGGACGTGAGGGGGGGAGTGGTGAATGAGATGTGGTGAAGAAGCTATGGTGAGTAGGTGTTGGAAGGAGTTGTGGGAAGGAGTTGTGGTAGTGTAAAGTTTATTAGAGAAGGATAAGATAAGTGATGGAGGGCAAATAATGCGCGTGAGTAGGGAAAGGGGAGGGCAGAAAGGGGAGGGAAAAACAAGTCAGGAGGGCAGAAGGGGTGAGAGGAATAGAGAGGAATGGGAAGGAATGGTGGAGGGATGGAGAGGGATGGAGAGGGAGGGACAATGGAGGGGAAGTCGTCTCGTAGTCGTGTAGTCATGGTACAGACCTGAAGTAGACGCAGCAGATCACCTAGATATACGCTACGAGTTTATACCACTCCCCCCTCTCCCCCCTGCCCTTATTCCATACTTTATTTTCTGTTTCCTTCCTGTCCATTTCTCTAACAGCTCTTCAATCTGCCCTAACAGCTCTTCAATCTGCCCTTTTTCCCTTCCTTCTTCGTCCTTTCCCTTTCTCTTCTCTCTTCTCCTTTTTCCTTCTCGTTTGCCCTTCTTCTCCCCCTATATAAATTATATACTACATTTTCTGCTTAAGCGCTTCCCTCAGATTCCTTCCCTCAGATTTCCTTCCCTCAAATTCCTTCCCTTTGCGCACACTAACAACTATTAAAGACATCTCCTATTTACAATTCACCACACATCACGATCACACTAAACCACTATAATTTAATATTCATAACATTTCACTCACCACTCCCTATCAGATCTCATGTCATTGCTACACTCCCCAAGAGATACTAAAATATCTCATGACCACCTTCAACAAGTCGTCGCCCCTTACAAACACTCTGTTGAATTCTCCAAGACACATCTTTTGACCCCGGCGCAAGCCAATGGGGTACTGTTGATCCTTGTGGAACTGTTGATGGAAAATCATACCGACAAAGCCGGAATGAAATTATTGGCCAGCATACTCAATTTGGATTCATATGACGAATTATGCAACGAACGAATCATCAACCACTATTGCAGCTACCCACTCTGTCCCATCTATGATGAGAAGAAGATAAAGCCTAATACTCAGAGAACAACCCTCAGGTTCTTGGAGAGTTATTACAAAAATTCATATTGCTCCAAGCTTCATTATCAATGTAATGAGTTCTTCAGAAGACAGTTATCGGAGGAAGCTATATTTTTACGTACCGATCTCTTTAAAGCGGAGGAAAAGATCATCTTTTTAGACGAGTTACTCGATGAAATCAATGATACCAAAAATAAGGACAAATCAATGCTCAGTATCATCAAGGAAATGGGAACACTTTCTATCGCCGAGGAAGATTCAAAGGTGAACGAATTGGCGAATTTGGTCGAAAACTTTGAGATCATGGAGAACGAGAATCCTCTGCCACCTTCTACTGAGTTGGTGATAGATGACGGGTATGGTTTACAAGGTAATGACAAGTTGATTGACGATGAGGATGACCAAAACATACGAGGAAGATCCATAGAGGGTTACGTTATTAGATAATAGCATTATTTATGATTTTTTTGAACTATCATTGTAGACGTTCCAATTGAATTGTGTAGGGTCTAATTTCTCTTCAAATTCTTGGGTGTTAAAGCGGGACTTTGTATGTTGGAACCCGTATTTCTCAAGGATATGATATAGACTGGATGAATATTCGTTAAATTCGTTAATGTAGTGATCGGAAATGAAGTCTAGGAGCGCTTGGAAATTGGAAGATTGAATCTCATGGTGCTTTTGAAGATATGGTTTCAACTTATTATGAAGAAGCATCACTTTACGATTATGGAATTTAACTTCTTGTTCTAAACGATGATTATTTTCAGAGACAAAGTCTTTTCTGGAACTATCTACAAAGGAGACGTATCGAGGTTCATTCCTTGGAGTTTTCAACACCTCAGCGTCCCAAATATCCTCCATTTCCAGCCATTTACCATACTTAGCTTTATAACCGTCAAACAGAGAGAGTCCTTCTAAGTACCTGATATGACCCAAAGTCTGTTGGTAAATGCTCTTATCTATCTCCTTGAAAGTGCCATTGGGTACTCTTAAACTAAGTAATGTCACTCTATCTGACCCATTATATATATATTTGGGCACATATGGTTTGGAATCGGGACCATAATCGTTGAATTTCCGCTTGAAAAGTTGCGATGCCTTCATTGAGAGCACTCGACTACCATAGATTTTCCTGATATATGTCTCATCGAGTTTTGATTTATGAGGTATTCTAACTCTTTTCTGATCGCTGATGACTAATTTGTTAATCAAACCTGTCAATCTTTGCTCATTTTGTAAATATTCTTGATCTTTAGGATCCATTTTGGGGTAAGATTCTGTGATATGGGGCTTTCTTTTAATGCCAATAAATAGTGGGGGTGGGGATTTATAATTCCTCAAATTCTGGAGAATCGTATTCCAATCAGCCGATTCACTCGTATGCCCCTCAAATAACTCCTTTTCTAACTTATATCCTTCCTTTACGGCCACTCTAAGTCCATCAGACACCTTGAGCCCTTTGTTAGCTCTAAACAGCTCCCTTACTGTACTTAGAGCATTTCCTCTAAATTCTTCGGGTAAATACGTGCAATGTCGTATTAGCATTCGATATAGCACTAAAATGCTGTTTCTATGTTGTGTATTAGACGCCATCCCGTTGTCCAATTCTACTCCTTCCTCGACCTCATCACCTCCATTTTAACTATGAGGATTTTTCTTGAGAAAAGGGCATGAAAATTAGGGGCACAAATACGCGAAAAAGGGCACGAAATCACCCAAGATCAGAAAAATCTCGAGCACTTTTAAATATTCAGTTAGTTTAAAGCGGGATAAAGTTTACTTTGTATTGCATTAGAAGACTATTTTGACCTGGATATGCCATCTAATATCCCATTGACTTTAAAGCTCCACAATGGGGCTTCTACATACTTTGTTTTAGAACCAGAAACCTCAACGTTTGACCAAGTCGCGTCCAAATTAGTGGCAATGGTAAATCTGTCCGGAGGATTTGTTAAAGATTCAAAGCCGGTACCAATGGGGGAGAATGGTGAAGATGCTGGAGATGACATTGCGATTCCTAAACCTTCCTTTGACACGGGAGATTCCAGTGATGCCGAAACCGACACAGAAGATAACACTGCCGGCAATCTCACCGTCGAGACAGAGAATGGAGAGGCAAATCTGGGTATTGATATAACCGCAGCAGATATCAAATTCGGATTACCAAAGGGATCAACTATAGATATATCGCAGGTGGAAATAATTGAAGATACAAACACTACTTTGAAGGCTCAAAATATAAAGGACTACACTTCTATACTATTTGCATTAAAGGATGATGAATTCAGTTACCAAGAACCAATCATAGATCAAGAGGAGTAATACAAGATTCAAAAGCTCATGACATAATAAAATTTAAATAGATAAAAATCCAATTTTTCAGTTAATATATATAAAAGATATAAATGATGAAAAGATGGAGAAAATCTAGTTGACCAAAGCAGAAGCAGTGGCGGACTCGAACTTCCAGTTTGGTGGCAAAACTTGGACGGTTCTGTAGTATCTGGCCAATCTGTGGATTCTAGATTCGATCAAAATCAATCTGAACTTAGAGTCCTTGTCCTTTCTGTTTCTCTCCAAGTGCTTTCTGACAGAGACAGCCTTCTTAATCAAGAAGTACAAGTCTTCTGGGATCTCTGGAGCCAAACCGTTGGACTTCAAGATTCTCAAGATCTTGTTACCAGTGATGACCTTAGCTTGGGAGACACCGTGGGAGTCTCTCAATTGGACACCAATTTGGGATGGAGTCAAACCCTTTCTGGCGTACTTGATGATTTGTTCAACTACGGCATCTGGGGAAGACTTGAACCAAGCTGGAGCATTTCTAGAATATGGCAAAGCGGAAGAAGAAATTCCCTTACCCTATACCAAAATATAGTTAGTAAATTATAATCTAAAAAAACACAAACCTACTTGAAATATTTCTTTCAAAACAATAGTAGAAGCAAGTTAAAACATCCAAAACTGATACAGAGCATCAGGGAAGCCACTCAACATTCTCTATCGATTCAAGATTTCTTTCCAGCAGTGTCACAAAACTGGTGCCGTGCAGTATATAACGGATGTCAGAAGCTATTGGAAGTGCAACGAAATGGCACGGAGGAGCTAGCAACATGTCTTCCAAGTATTACGCCACCATAAGTGAATGTCAGGGCAGATACTAGATGATATCACTCATACATATATCCATCTACCAACACTTAGCGCCCTTATTTAATCACAAATAAGTTAGCCCCTTTACGGTGTCGACAGCGCTTGCGAAACATGAGTTCCTCCTCTTCCAAAAGTTCGACATCACCACCACAAACGGTCCAAATTTTGTCTTCCTCATGAGAAATAGTTACACACCTTACTGTGCATACGACCCATTTTGACTGATTATTTGATATTAATTGGTGATAAAGTTGATAAAATGAATAAGATGAGAAAATTTTTTTTTTAATGAAGAGAAAAAAAATTCAAGGTGAAAATTTTCCATCGAGGGAAAAAATTTAGAAAAGGGAATAACCCTAGATCACGTGACATACATCATTACACCAAAATAATTACATCGGGACACCAAAAGGTTATTTATTAAATGATTATCAATAACTAAATCATAAACATTATTGCAATTGTTCAGGAATGTCTTCAAAATCCTCTTCATCTTCTACTTCTATAAGCTTGGAGACACCTGCCTTTTCTCTAAATAATTCCAAAGCTGCTGCGTATAACATTTTATTGTCTTGGTTCAGGGTTGGAGGTCTATAATAGACCAATACAAGAGGGACCTTGAATCTTCCATCGGGTAATTTGAAAGGATATGATAATACGATGAATGAAGGAGAGTTATCTGGAAGCTCTGATGCTAATTCATCAAAACTGGTGTATACTTCATTATCAGATTTGATTTCATAGGTGGTCTTATCGATTTGGTCTAGAGGTGGGTTGTTAATATATGTGGGACACTAACTACTTTCAATGTTTTGTATATTCAACTTACAAGCCATCAGTTCCATGGAAGTACCTCTGGCACTTTGCATTCTGAACTTCTTCAATCTTGCTAATGTCTCATCACTAAAGGTGTATAAGGTAGATGACTATAAGAATTGTTAGTAATCAAGACCACCCACCACTATTGATCTGGCCAGTCCAAACTCACCATTTTGACTCAATTCAATCTATATATCTATTGATCTCTTCTTCTGTGTATCTCCACATTCTGCCCTTCAAAGATTTGATACCACCGGACCTGCCGCGTCAGAGCCACGGCTCGCGCGCCAGGGTTGCATTATTCGTAATATGCTCACCACAGTGGCTGCTTCGTATCGGTACGCTTTGTGATCCTTTAGATAATTTTTTCACTCTCAAATTAGGGGCACATGCTCGGGGGTTCGAGATCAATTAAAAAGTCCGAGCGCATCAATTAAAGATCAATTAAAAGGGGGTAGTGTAGGTGGAGAGAGAGGTTATCTAAAAATAAAGAACCGGAGGAATCGGTTATGATCAATCAATTGATACTCGTAGTCTATTTAGCAATCAAGATCATGGCGCTTAAACGCAGTTAATATGTATATGCACCGTAACACGGCCCGAAAGTTGACTGCTTATGCACAATGAAGATCACATTCACGCGGCCATGAAGGGATTTGATTAATAATTACAATTAAAAATTTTATTTATATATGCACTGAAGCGTACTATTTTTTTCAGTTATCTAAACGAGAGTGAAAAATGGTTGAATTGAAGCAAAAAGTGATCTCGCTTGTCCCTTACTTGACTCAGTATTTGTATAATGCTGCTCCAGAGTGTTTTGATACCTCTGCTGAGACTTATGCCATTGCCAAGTTCGAGTCTGACATTAACGGGTACGTCAAGTTCTTCCCTACTGAGAGTGGTTCTTTGAACGTTGAAGTCGATTTACTGGGTTTGCCAGATGAGGGAGGTCCATTCTTGTACCACATTCATCAGTACCCAGTTCCATCTGATGGTGATTGTTACGCTACCGGTGGCCATTTGAACCCATTTGGAGGTGTTACTCCTTGTCTGATTGCCAGCAGTGATGCTTACTGTGAATCTGGAGATTTGTCTGGAAAGCATGGGTTTATCTATGGTAACGAATTGACTGCTTCTTACGAGGACAAGTACATTTCGTTGAACTCTGAGAGCCCATCTTTCATTGGTGGTTTATCCGTCACTATTCACTTGGCTGACAACACGAGAATTGCTTGTTCTAACATTATTATTGGATCTGAGGAGGACGATGTTGTCGAGATCTCTAAAGAGGAACAAATTAAGGCCAATGGTTCCAATTCTACGTCTATTTCATCAGGTGCTGCTGCCGGATTTGGTGCTACAGACTCTACCAACTGGCTGATTGCCGGTGGTGCCGCTCTCTTGGCTCTGTTGTTATAAATAGGAAATAGATTATTAAATTAATATATTATTAACTTAGACTTCACCAGCTGCACGCAACTCATCGTACTTCATGACTGCATTCAACAACACCTTGAAACCATTCTCACATTGTTCTGGAGTACTGTACTCTTCTGGGTTATGACTTACTCCATCTTTACTTGGGATGAAAACGAATCCAGTTGGGACTCTGGAAGAGGTCGAACAAGAGTCATGTCCAGCACCACTGATCATTGGAATACACTTGTCTTCACCAAAGAGTTCGTAGGCAGAATCTTGTACACATTCAACACATTTGTCATTGAATCTGATCAGAGGAGATGTTTGAATGTGCTCAAAAGTGACTGTCAATGGGACAGAAGTATCTGATCCGTTACCCTTCTTGGCGATCTTTTCAAATTCCTCCATGGACTCGGTGACAATGCTCTTCAATCCCTCATCCGTGACATGTCTGCAATCATAGGTGAAACTGACAGTCTCTGGGATAACATTGGCTACCTTTGGAGAGACGTCCAAAACACCAACAGAGGACAAACCGTCGTACTTAGCAGCGATTTGGTTACCCTTGACGATCATCTCGGAAGCTGCAAGTAAAGCATCTCTTCTGTTCTTGAATGGAGTTGTACCGGTATGTTGAGCCTTACCACTAACAGTAACCTTGTACCAGGAGTAACCTTGAACTCCCTTGACGATACCAATCTCCTTCTTCTTCTCTTCCAAGATAGGACCTTGTTCGATATGCAACTCGAAATGAGCAGCGATTGGGTTGGCCTTGTAAGAAGCAGGAACATCTCCCATGTAACCGATTCTCTTCAATTCCTCCTTGACAGTAACTGGCTTGGTATCTGTGATCGACTTCATGTTGTAGATATCTTCGATGTCAGCGTTCTCAGCCCAAACAGACGAGGCCATGATACTCATTGGGAATCTAGCACCTTCCTCATTCATCCAGTTAATAACACCAACTGGGTAGTTAGGAACATACCCGTTGTCATGGAAGGTTCTGATGACTTCTAACAGGGCCAAAACTCCCAAGATTCCGTCATAACGTCCACCGGTAGGTTGGGTATCCAAATGAGAACCCATACAAGTAGCGAGACCTTCATTTTTACCTGGATAAATGGCGAACATGTTACCGACCTCATCAATGGTGACCTTACAACCCAATTTGGTGGTCTCCTCATAGAACCAGTCCTTGACCAGTTTGTCCTCATCTGACAAGGCAAGACGACAGACACCGGTCTGTGTTGGATCAGGTCCCCATGGGAACTTGGCTCCCCATTTAGCAGTGGTGTGGATGGTATCCACCAATCTTCCAGATTTGATATTCAAGCTTTTGCTAGGCATTTTCTGTGCGATAATCGGTCGTTTCCCTTTGAAAAATTCAATGATCTATCGGCTCCATATATATAGTGAGTCGGCAAGTAAAATCTTGCTTATCTAATGCAGGTGGGATTTTCTTGGTTTTTAGGCCGGTTGTTATCTGCGCACTTAAGATAGGGCTGTGATAGAGGAGAAGGGAGGGGAAAGATGAGCAAAAGAGAAGCATTGAGGCTAGAAGAAACGCATTAAATGGAGGTATTGGTTTAAAGGGATTGAATACTAAGTAGTACTTCATGATCACTTCTCCCTACCATTGGTATTTCCACAATCTCATCCTAATCACCCCTCTTGCGCAACTCAGATAAGGTAGTGTTAGCCGACAATCTTTAGGAATTCGAACTCCATTTGCGTGCGGCAGGAAAAATATAAAGCTAAGCGATAAGCATCGTAAAAATCCATTTTAGGAAATAGTTTGAATGATAATTAAGGTTGGGCAAACGATGCGCTGCAGGAGTATTAACTAAAATTAAGGTTATGACTATTTGACAGAGGTCGGGGGTTATTTATGAGATCTCCGGTGACTTAGTGATATCAATTGATAGGCGATACTCCTAGTTGTCAAATGTGACAAGTGACAGCTGTGGTGTCACATTAGATGTATATGCCATGCCACCTTTTCATTTCTTATCTCCCCTTACATATTTTATTCGCACTAACAGATAAGGTGGAGTTTATTTCTCAAAGTCCCCCTTAAGTACGATCAAATCCCATGAGTATTTTTTTTTTGTAGTTGACATCACCTGTCATAAATTCAGCAATAGTAAGATTTTTCTAAACATATCTTCACCACTTAATATCCCGACACCTTAAGTATGACAGACTACATTGTTGAGCAAAGGTACGGATACGGATTCGCTGTGGGTATCGGGGCATTATTTGCCTTGATGATGGTACTCATTAGTCATATCTTGTCCAAATATCTAGGACAAAAGCAAAACTCGGAAAGATTTTCAACCTCTTCCAGATCAGTGGGTAATGGTATCATTTCTTCACTGGTGGTTTCTTCTTGGTGCTGGCCACTGACTTTGATTTCCAGTTCCATTTGGAGTTATGAGCATGGTGTGAGTGGCTCTTTTCTCTATGGTGTTGGAGGTACTTTCCAGGTCACATTATTTGTGTTCTTGGTACTTCAAATCAAGGCAATTGCTCCAGGTGTCCATACTATGGCCGAGCTTATTAGAGTAAGATTCAATAAATATGCTCATTGGACTTACTTATCATTTTGCATTGCTACAAATATCTTGATTTCGTCCTTGTTATTATTAGGAGGTAGTCAAGGGTTTCATGAGACTTGTGGAATGAACATTGTTGCTGCTTCATTTTTACTCCCATTGGGTGTATGTGTTTATACTTTATTTGGGGGGTTAACAGCCACTTTCATTTCCGATTGGATCCACACTGTCATAATTTATATGATTATCGTGGTGATGTGCTTTGTTACATTTTGCTCATCTTCAATCATAGGTTCAATTGATAAATTTTATGACCTCTTGACTCAAGCTCAAGAACAATTCCCTAATAGTACTGGGAAGAACTATCTTTCTTTCGATGATCCTACTATGATAGAGTTAAGTTATACAGTTATGATATCAGGAATGGCCAGTATTTTCACAGACCCTTCATATGGACAAAAACTGATTGCAGCTGAACCAAGTGGTGTCTTTAGAGGTTACATGATGGGTGGTATTTGCTGGCTTGTAATTCCTTGGGCTTTAGGAACTTGTGGTGGATTAGTTTCAAAACTGGTCTTAACCTTACCAGAATCTTTCACTTACCCTGAAGCTCTTACTGCCGAACAAGTGAATGCTGGTCTCCCATTGATTTATGCAATGGGAACCATATTAGGTAAAAGTGGTGCCATTGCAGGATTGCTCATGTTGTTCATGTCTGTGACTTCGGCTACTTCTGCGGAATTAATTGCCTTCTCTTCCATTTCCACTTATGATATTTATAGAAGTTATATTAGACCTGAAGCTACTGGAAAACAATTGGTCAGCCTGACCCATTATTCCGTCATTGGGTTTAGTCTTTTCATGGCAGTGGTATCTGTAATCTTCAATTACGTTGGTGTGACTGTTGGTTGGTTATTATCTTTTACTGGTATTATTGTTTCACCAGCTGTCTTCGCTTTGATTCTTACATTATATTGGCCCAAGATGTCTAGTATGGGTATCATTATTGGATGTCCATTAGCCACTGTTACAGGTATTGCTTGCTGGATTGGTTCAACTCTGGCTTATTATACGATCGTAGACAAAGATACCGTAGCCAATTCCACTCCTTGTCTTATTGGAAATTTGGTATCGCTTTTTGGGGGGCTAATTTACGGAGTTATTTTCTCATTTGTATTTCCTGAGGAGAAATTCGATTTTGGAACGTTTAATAATGGATTTACAGCAGCTGATGATGCTGATGAACAAGAAATGGAAGCCATGAAAGTATCTCTGGCCCAAAAAAGTGAATTATACAGATTATCTATTTATACAGCTATTTTAAATGTGATTTTGCTCTTTGGAGCTTACATGATCTTCCCATTCACCTTGATGGGTACCGGATATACCTTCAGCAAACCATATTTCAGACAGTGGATCATCATCATGATGATATGGTTACTTCTGGCTCTGCTCTACATCACTATTACACCATTATATCAAAATTGGAGATCATTTGTTACTTTATTTAATGGGATAGTTAGAGGACGTGAAACCGAGTACCAACAATCGGTAAAGAGTGTAAAATCAACGGTGGAGGATGACTCATCTACAGAGAAGAATAACTTATAATAAACCAATATGAATTGTTATAAAAACTTGTATTAACTAAGACCAGCCAATTCCTCCTCTTCTTCAGCAGAGGCTCTCTTCTTTAAGACTAATGGCTTACCCATGACCCTCTCGTAAATGTCTTTGACATCATCAGTAGTAGACTCGAAATGAGAAGTGGCATCATAAGATTGAGAAATGTAGATATTATCGGATTTACCATCTTCCTTTGGTTTATAGATCTCGGCAATACCCATCAAGACGTCCAAAGTTGGGCCAATCAACTTGAAAGCAGGTTCTAATTCGATGTGTGGCTTATCGGTTTCGATAATAGTAGAGATAATGGCCAAATAATGACCTTTAGCACAAACATTATGAGCAGATGAAACTACGGCGATATAAATATCATTCTTTCTACCAACCTGGTTTTGTGGGATGACAATTTGTAAGGAATCAGCGTCAGAAGTGCCAGGAACAGGGTGGTTCATGATACACATTGCTCTAATGACTTTTTGACCGGTTTTTTCAACCTTCTCAGGGAAATAAGTAGGGTCAGCAATGACAATTGGAGCCTTAGCAGTACCTTCTTTGGTCTTAACACCAGCAAATTTACCGTTTTCATAAAGAACCTCATCAATTGGTGTATCCAACATATAAGTACCACCGTAAATAGCCGATAATCTGGCGAAACCTTGTGGTAATTCTCCCAATCCGTATAATGGATAAATATATGGAGACTTTCCGTATCTAGCAACCGAGTTCAAGTATAAGATGATTCTATTATAAGTTTCTCTGATTGGCTGCTTCAAATAATCATCATTAGACCATAAAGCCATAGCATGGCCAATGAAATCTTTAGTTCCAGATTCCAATCCATAGTAAGTGTATAACTCTTCCATCAAACTCTTGTCAAGATTGAAACCTTTATGAGTGGAGACGACATTCTCATCATACTTAATAATGTATTCCAAAAAGTTCTTCATTCTTCTCTTCTCGAAAATACCCATCAATGATGACGAGATAGCTTCAGCCTGAGTAGCAGGAACCTTAGCAATTCTTCCCGAACGGTAAACATAAGATCCAGAAATCTGCTTGAACTCAATATATCTAGTGACTTCGGTATGGACCAAAATATTAGTCAATTCACCATTGGCCATCAAGAATTTTGGGATCAAATCAACACACCAATCTCTATCTCTACCTAAAGATTCATCTGGCTTCTTTGATGGCTTGAATTTGGAGTACAATTGAGTCAAATTCAAAGAAGCTGATTCGCCTCCATAGAAATCTTGTCTGTCTATATGTAAGACCTTCTTACCTTCAACAGATAAGAGTCCAGACAAGATACACTCGGTCAAACCGGTGCCGAGAACAATTACGTCGTAATTTTCATCCATGATTTATTATATGATTCACTAGTTAATTCCTTCACCTTGTCTAATATATTTATATACGAGTATTAATTTCCGCAAGGAAGAGGAAGCAATTTGGGGATCGATTTCCTATTTAGGAGAGCTAGATAAAGGAATTACTTGAAATGGAAGTCTTAGGTTGATAGAAATTTATTATATCCTAATTGGGTAATTACCTAAACAGGTTCATCCACATACCCCAAATTCATATTCACCATTCGATGGATTGACCAAACGAATGTATTTATCACATTGAGGTATTTCAGACTCGACATGACCAACAACTAAGACTGAGCCATGAGTCCATTGGTCAATTACAAGTTTACACAGAGCAATTGAATCATCTGTCATAGCACTGAATGCTTCGTCTAAGATCAAGATCTTAGGCTTCTTAACTATGGCTCTTAAGAACAAGACTACTTTTTGATCACTGATACTGAGATCTTTGAATTTTGTATCTTTGTCGAACCCAAATTGGTCAATAAAATCTTGGATTTGCTCAATTTGGTCTGGGGTAAGATTTTCAGGCACCAAATAATTACCTACTTGGAATCCATTGGCTATTGTTTCAAATACACTTCTTTGTCTAGGGAATAACAGATGTAATTCTGGGGAAGTAAATCCAATAATGGCATTAGTATCGAAATAGTTTGTGGAACCGATTTTTCTCGGTTTATTCTCAAATGTGATACTACTACTCCAAGATTGAGGATGATCAAGTGTAATAAGAGCTAAAATTGTAGTCTTCCCTGTACCATTATTCCCTCTAATATGCCATTTCTCACCATGATGGATTTTCCAGTTCAAATTTTTGATAATTTGCTTATCTACATAATTAACATTGATATCATTGAAGCCGATCATGATTTCGTTGGAATTCGAGTTGGTTTGTTGTCTCTTTTCGAAATTCAGTCTATTGGCATGTTGCCTCTCTTCTAATTGCTTTCTTTTCAGCAGTTGATCCAGGTGATGTTGTTCCACTAACTCATCAAGTGTAGGCTGAATTTTTGATTTTTCTCCCTGCGCTATAATTCCCTCTTCATTTACAAGCACAATATGATCAATCCAATCAGGAATTGGATCTTGAATACGTAAACCAATGATCAAATCTTTCAGGGTTTGATTTCTCAATACATCCGAGACTGTTTGAGTCAGAGTAGGATCAAGACCTAAAAATGGGTCATCTAACAATAAAAGTTGGGTATCTCTGTAAAGCAGCTTGGCGATTCTTGCTCTTCTGAATTGTCCATTACTCAATCCATTGATAAATTTATCTTCTAATCCTTTCAATTGAAGAGATTGTATAATTGATTCGAATTTTTCCTTGTTGAAGACATGAGTGCTATTATAGGACAAATCACAAATGAAATCGGTGGTTTTGATATCGATTTCAAGGTCCTTAAACGTTTCATATCTGGCACCAAGATGAGTAAAACCTCCATTACCCGTTCCATCAGCAGATTTCCCGTAGTTATTGTTAGTGAATTGTAAAAACTCGATCACCGATTGGGGCCAGGTGGATTTACCTAATAACGGGTATTGTCTAGCATTAGAAGGTTCGACGACGAAATCACCAGCCAAAACTTGCATCAATGGTTGTTTAGAGGGTCCGACCACTGCCCATCTTTGGTGAGTTGAGATTTGTAAATTCAACGGGTTGGTGAAGATCTTTGGCTTTGAATTGTAGGCAACGAAACGTCGCAGCACGGCGTCTTTAAGCGATACGATGATATTTGACATGGTGAGTGATTAAGAGCCAGAAATGAGTGTTGACAAGGTGAGGGTTGACTCTCAACTTTAGTCAAATGATGAAGTGAGCTGAACAGTGACTGAGTGAAATGAATTGGCTGAAGTGAATTGGAATTTAGTCAAGTTTAGTAGTGACTCAACTAGACTCAGTTTCCTATTACGGAAATTTCTGCGCGGAGACGTGAAAAATAGGGGAAACCGGGCAGTGATTAGTGTGGAGGAGCTTGTGGAAAGAGGGGAAGGGGGGAGTAAAATAGTCATACGACCAAGTGGAGGTGTCAATTTTTGTGTTTTCCAACTATATTCTCCATTTCAAAACATAATATCAGCTCAAATTCCCCAATTTAATATACTCTTTATTTTCTTTGAAATACGGAACTGGCAGACTCTTCAATGAGGAGGAGAAGCGGGCCGGCGCTGAACTGGGCTCGCGCGCACTACGAAAATCTGCGCAGCTCTCCACTGTTTAAAGAAGCGAGTTGTCTGGGGTAAATGAGGTGAAAACGAAGCGAGGTACCACCACCTTCTAGAAACCCTACGTAGACTTTCTCGTAATCCTTGATCTCGGAATATCTGGATCTCCAAATCTTTCTCTTATCTAACACCTTCCCATCTCCATTATAATCCTCCCCTCCCAACATCCCCCTCTTCTCCTTCCTCCGACTTCTCCTACCCTCGGTCAACTATCCCTCCGGATCGTTTCCCCAGAGCTTCCGCCCCAATTTTTCCCTTCTTTTTCTCTCTTAAAAAGCTTCTCCTCACCTCGGCGCTTAACTTCATTAAACACTGGGACACCACCGCCATGACCATCCATAAGAAATCCAAGAAGTCTGTCTCTTACTTGTTAAGTGCACCTGCCCAATCGTACAAAGGTCACTCATTAGGCGTGAATTCCCTCGAATACAACCCCATTGACCACACCTTATTTTCCACTGGCAGAGACGGTGTAGTGGCCAGTTGGAAATCGCATCTGGCCGCCGATGAAATAGACTATCCATTGAACGATTTCGATCGTAAATTGGCCAATCAGTCGATGATCCATGACTACGCTAGCGATTTCTACGACAATGAGTCCGAATTGATCTTTTTGGAGTCCCAAATCCGCGACGGTTTGAACTTTTCACAGCCTTCATACGGCGATTACCGCTTGGAAAGCCATGTTCAGTTACATTCAGATTGGGTCAATGACATCCAACTTGTAGATAATAAGCAAACTATAGTCTCGTGTTCTTCCGATTTGAGTGTCAAGACTTGGAATTATGCCACTTCCACCGTCGCCACTCTCGGATATCACACAGATTATGTCAAATGTTTGGCTTATCACGCCAGTAGACCTACTCAAGTCTTGTCAGGAAGTTTAGATAAAAGTATTATAGGATGGGATATTGAGAAACTGCTGCAGATATTCCAAATACAAGACCATGACAGTGATAGAGGTTCGGTTTATCTGTTAGACACTCTTGGCAATGTGGTTTGTAGTGGAGGTCCAGAGAATATAGTCAAATTATATGATTTAAGAGAGAACAATAATATTACGGTGCTGAAGAAATTTGCTGGTCATCAAGATAATATCAGGGCTGTGTGTTTGAAGAATCAGTACGCACTTTCTGGGTCTGCAGATTCCACTATAAAGTTATGGTGTTTACGTACCAATAGACTTCTTAGAACGTTTGATATGCACGATTCTTCGGTCTGGTGTATTGAATGTCCGGAAGAAGAGAACCAGAGTGAAGATTTATTCAATATTTTCTACACTGGTGATAGAAATGGGTTGATTGTGAAGACCGATCTTCAAGGTTCAAATTATGACTATTACGACTCTGATAATGCCGTGATTACAGGGAAATTGAATGAGAATCTTGGGTTATCTACAGTTGTGGCTGATCTTTCTGACTCTTTAGTGGAAGAATTGGATGAAGATAATCTGCAGGACGATATGGAACCTACAATGATAGGAGTACTTTCGCTTAAGTTTGCCGACAACTCACTTTGGTCGAGTTCTAACTCGGTGATGTCTGTATTTGGAGCTGAAGATGAGAAGAATTTTTTTATTGAAAGATGGGCTGTGCCTAATACTAGCAAATTCGTGACTTATCAAGCTATAAAGTTACTGAGAAATTTGATGGAGATTAGTAAAGAGCTGGAAGAGTCAATTGGAAGTCAACCTCTTTCTAAGAACCCTACTGATTTATCGCTTACTACTATGAAATCCAATCCGTTTGACTCCAGCAATATTGTTAGTGATGATTTATATGATTTAGTATCTCATTTATCTAATAACTCCAATTATGATCAGCAGCTGCTTTTGGATCACACGATTTCTCCATTAGATCATCGCACAGTGCCCCAATTTACGGCCGATGACGATCATTTATCCCCATTCTTGGCCACTACAGGAGGTCCAAATACCGAATTTGTATTGTTAGAGGACGACGATGGAGATGACGGGGCAGAAGATATCCATAGAGTTCGCATTGTTAATGGGCAGGTTCCGAGTAGTGCAATTAGAACAATCCCTGTATGTCTTGACCCAATCCAATCTATTGCGGGACAAAGTGGTTTGATAAAGCATAGACTATTGAATAATCGTCGTAAAGTTGTAACAATGGATACTAATGGGTCGATGCAATTGTGGGATCTTGTCAAATGTTGTTTAGTAGAAGATATTCCGGGTCCTGAAGAGCCGCTAGCAGCCGGTTCTGGTGAGGATATGTCAGATATGTTGGAGTATCATCTCAATCAGCTGATCGAGAAGTACCAAACCAATGAGACTTTACCGATGTGGTGTAAAGTTGAGATTAAGGCCGGGAAATTATTGGTCACTTTAGAAGAATCTTCATTTGCTAATACTGAGATATATTTGGATGACTTATTAGAGGAGTTCCCTGATTTGGCAGAGATCTACAATGCTGCATTTTCGGAACTGGATTTAGAGGAGAAGAAATTGGGAAGTAGAATTAACCTCGGAAGGTTGGTCTTGAAGAATCTCTTTGAGAAATTTATCGATCTTGAAATCGAACAAGATGAAGAGTTTAGAACTACTGACTTATCAGCTATTAGAGCATTGAGTATACTGAACAATGAGACAGCAGTTGAAGCAGGAGATGCTGATAAGAAACTTGCTGGTCCAAACAATAATCTTTCTAAAAAGGCTTCGAATGAAGAAGGGAAGAGGAAATTCTCGTTCTTCAGTAAATCTTCTAGATCTGGAAGCACATCCTCGGCTCTGACAACTTCCAATGCTAAAAATGCCTCAGCTGCTTCCTCCGTCATTGCCAAAGAAGTCGATACCACAGCAGCTGTAATTCAAGAGCATCGTCTGAACATTGCCAAATCGCAAATCACCAACGAAGATCTCGAATTACCACGACTCTCAGTTCCCGGTGTCCAAAACGTCACTATCATCATCAACGAGACTACAAGTGGATCCAAACAAGAACTTTTCCACGGTATTTTAGACCAACATTTAACCACCTCTACACTTGGAGATTTCGAAAAATTACTTCCAAGATGGTGTGGAAACTCGTTATTATTCACCAAGTCACCTCCTCCTCAACATAACAAGATCAATTTCATCATAGAAGAGATCAAGACCCCTGGTGAGACGTCCAAATTACCTCCAATCTCCGAATCCTCCAACAAATTGAATGCCGTAGGTGTGCTCAGAGCTTACAAAATCGCTGCGTTTATCATTGACAGATTCGATTATAAACCTAGTGAGGCGGAATCTAATCCGGATTTCAAACCTCACGAGTTTTTGGAGTTGATTTGTCTGGACCAAGTAGTCCCTTACAACATGACTTTGGCCACCATCAAGCTGAGGATTTGGAAACGTGGTAGTGACGTTGTCTTGAACTATAGACTTAAAGAGTAGTGTATAATACCACCAAAAATCCGTTTCCGGTAATTTTTCCCAATAAAAAAATTTTCTATCAGTTTTTCCTGTAAAATTTTTAAGTACGGAGGAAGTTAAGGGAGGAAGAGAGGAGAGAGTAGACGAGACAGCGGGATACCTTAAACCATCTGACTGGGATCAAAATCAAGTGTAATATAGAAGTTAGTGGTTGGATTGCATAATGGAAGACACAGATAGAACAATCTCGCGCTTATGGAGAGCGTACAGAACCGTGAAGGAAATGGTCAAAGATAGAGGTTATTTCATTACTAAAGAGGAGATTGAGATGTCATTAGA
Source organism: Nakazawaea peltata (assembly GCA_001599355.1). NCBI lineage: Eukaryota > Fungi > Ascomycota > Pichiomycetes > Alaninales > Pachysolenaceae > Nakazawaea > Nakazawaea peltata. Next base: position 786,959 of record BCGQ01000002.1, read on the forward strand.
TGAGTTCAGATCGAAGATTTGTGATGGGATGGGTATTCCACAACGTAAATTAATGAGTTTCCAGGCCCAGCCAACTGCCGAATCCGTTGAGAAATTCCCAGAATTGGGTTCTTTATGGGTTGAGTTCTGTGATGAGGCCTCTGTTGGTGTTAAGACGATGAGAAATTTCATTATAAATATGAGTGAGAGAAAATTCAGCACCGGTATATTCATTTATCAACAAAATATAACCTCCAGTGCCAATAAGATGATCCCTACTTTCACCGAGGGTACTATTGAGACTTTTGAAGAGAACAGTTTGGTCGTTAATATCACACATCATGAGTTGGTTCCAAAACATATAAGATTATCCACTGATGAGAAGAAGGAGTTGTTGAAAAGATATAGATTGAAGGAATCTCAGCTTCCAAGAATCCAAAGAGAGGATCCTGTTGCACGTTATTTGGGATTGAAGAGGGGTCAAGTCGTCAAGATCATAAGAAGATCTGAGACTTCCGGACGTTATGCCAGTTACAGAATTTGTTTATAATATGTATAAGAAAATCACATCATGTTGAAATTTAGCTATTTAATTTTCGATACTAATACACTATCTTGAGTTCCTGTCCACCATTTGATGTTGGTTAGGTCCACTTTAGACATTGGGGATACTTCTACTCCATTCTTGCCCAAAAAGATGGGTCCAATTGTGATGATTAAACTGTCTATGAGGGACTTATTTGAGTTTGGAATTCTGGAAACAAGTAGACTATTGATTACATTGGCACCCCCTTCAACCATTACTGAATTTAAACCGTTATTTTTCAAAGATTTCAAGAGATCAAACCATGAAAATCGGCCCTCGACGAGATCTAATGGTATTATCTTCATGTCCATACTAGCCATTAGATGTGATAAATCCAGATCTATTGTCTCCAGCAGCAGCCTTGACACAACTACATAAGGCATTAACCCCTCACCATCTTCATATGTCCTTCTAAGTCTTGATTTCCTCATATATGGTGCAAATTTGAAGGCTGGATCTACAATTATAGGTCTTATGGTGTGTTTTCCATCACCAAATCGACAATTTAACCCTGGATCATCGGCTAATACCGTACTAATACCAACTAAAATGGCATCATGCTTGGATCTGATGTAATGTGTCATTGTTTTAGTCTCCAAATGAGAGATAGCTGTCTGAACTCCTGGCTCGATAGAGATCCGAGAGTCTAAAGATTGGGCATAAGTGAGAGTGACAAATGGGAGATCATTTTGATGATTGGGAGTTGGGAAATAGTCCTCTAAAAACAGCGGCAATGAATCGGGGAGTGGAATTAATGGTGCCATGATGTTCAGGTAGATGGTTTGGGGTGTTAACGGGACCTTCAATGAGCTTCTGTCAGGTTAAATCTCATCATCAAGATGAGCAAATTATTAATAATAATATGGGTAGAAAGTATTGAGCACAATATTAATATTAAGAAATCGTTTTAGTGTTGGATAAATGCGTGAGCAAATTATGATTTTAAGAAGAGGTGTCGCGTCTTGATTTGTATTGTTTATTTTGGTTTTATAGAAGTTAATAGTACAAGTCAGTTAAAGAGTGGATAGTGATAATATGAAACCATTGACACCAGAATCCAAAGAGGTTGCCGGAGTAAGTGATAAAAGTTCATCTTTCGTGTTTTTGAGCCCCATTTCAGCATACTAACATACTCATCTCTAGCAATTGAAGGCCAGTTTATGGGCGACTGTGGCGAAGATAGTGGAACAGGAGGTACTGGAATTGGATCCTACAAACAAAAAATTGGGTGTGACTCCAAATTTCACGTCCTCTCTTGTCGAACTTGTATATAGCCAACTGTGTAAGTATCCACTACCTATTTGCGCCATCGATTAATCTACTAACTAGGAAATAGTGTCTTTAGGAGAGGATCTTGAATCGTTTGCCAGGTAAGTTGGAAATGTTCAAACTGGAATTTTACTTGGGAGAATCACTAACATTATACAGCCACGCAAAAAGAAAGACAGTTCAACCAGAAGATCTTTACATGGTAACTAGAAGAAATGATGTGCTAACAGCCGTGCTAGAGGAATATGCTCTGGTTTTAGCGGAAAATAAAAGTCAAAAGGACCCTAAACAAGAGAAACAAACTAGGGAATTGGAGCCTAGTGAGCCATTTACAAATGGTCAAGATGACGAGTTCGACGATCAGGATGACGAATTGTTCGCAAAAGTATAGGAAGGATCTCCGTCAGCTTCCGAAGAACGGACTTAGGTTAGTATTACGGGAGGGGAGTTGAGTGCGAAGAACTTCGGACTTTGAGGGGTGATCCCTTATTTCTCGCTTCCTTTTTAACGGGTTTCAAAGGTGGGGAAGACTTTATATAGAAATACACATCATCTAACTTGGAATACAGATGACCTATTTTGTAATTTGTCCCTTTTTTTCTAGATTTGTAGCATGGAAGCCAAAACAATAGGAGTTTAAACTTTAGAATGCTGGATTTATGCCCTTGCCTATCCGGAGCGAGCCTGATGACTTTGTCTAACAACAGAAAAAGGAGTGCTTGTCACACACAAAGGAAACAATAAACCATAACAAGAGGCATTTCTGTTCATCGACCCAAACCAGAATTCTTCGAGGCACTTTCTATTTGGAAATTGAAAACTTCGTGCCCCTTGGCCTTCTCTTTTAGGCACAGCAACCAAAAAGTAAACGCAAGGACTTTGTGCCCTAACGCAGAGATCCCAGCAAAGAAAAAATAAGCTTAGTTCCTGCAAAAGTTCTATGTCTCACGCAGTGAGAAAAAATATCTTGTCGCGCACGTCATTCATTGGACGCCGAGCCCGGGGCATTTTGCCTTTTCAGAGCCCCACTTTTGCCCGCCTTTTGAGTTAATCCGCAATCTTAAGAGTGTGTTCCTTAACAAATAGCAAACTCGGATTAACCTACAATAGGCAGGCGACTAAATTGGAGTACATTCACTTGAATAGCAAAGTAGGGATGTGTTTTTACCCAATTCTTTGGACCATAACTGTAGAATGGTCTAACTTCCGGCCAACTCCTGTTTATTTACCCCACAATTTACTTGTTCAAAGTGAACTATCTTATTATGGTAACAATGCCCCGTAGATTGTAGGAAATCCTTAAAACGGTATTTTTTCTTTTTTGTTAGGCATGAAAAAAATGGACTTCCGTTGCCCAAACGCCAAAAAAATTACTAACTCTTTCAAACCTGCAGATTTCTCGACCCCGGATTCTAAATTGGCGCAGGTGAGTGTGTGAGGTCGATTATGTATTGGAATTCCTTGATACCAGCCTGGTTTAAAATCTGGAGCAGTATCTAACGGACAACTGGAGTCGATAAAAAAGGGCAAGTCATGGTCAGACTTCCACTTCTCCTGTCTAAGGGCTGGTCATTTCCCCTCATTCAACCTTTTCTTCAAATGCTGGGTCCAATAAACCCTTAAGTTTACCCATAATAATTAGTTTCGGCAAAGACGATACTTCTTCCCTGCTGAGGTAATTTAGCGCAAAAATCCAAACCATTTTAAGCTTGAAACTGACACCAGCGATGACCTTTTTTCTTGCCTCCAAACCCGCCGAAATAGCGGTGTTTTTTTAGCTTTTTTCCTATGACGTAATATACCCCATACTTCGGACTAGAAAAAGCTAAAAATGAAAGGAAAAAAGGGCACAAATAGGGGCAATTATTCGGTTTTCAATGCAGGAAAGAATAGCAAGGTACAATTGCATCCACCACTGCAGCTTGGGATACTTGAGGAAGAATATATAAATAATGAAGTCCGTCCCCCCTGGGGTCTCAATTAGATCTGAGTTCTTGTTAAGATCAATAATTTATTTTCTTCTAAGAATTTAAATATAAAATGTCTAACACAGAGAATACTGCTGTAGCTGATGAAGCTAAACCTGGGGCAAATGCCGCTGCTGGGTTCTTTGAAGGTGGAGCTGGTGGAGATTCCAACTCTTCGTCGTCTGACCTGTACGTTGAGAAATCCGAGGGTGATGAGGAGTTCGAAAAGGGTAACATTTTGACTCAATATACCGAGGAACAAGTCATTGATATGGGTAGAAATTATGCCAGAAAATACAACATGGACCAAGAATTGTTTGGTAAAGCTGCTGCCGTTGCCAGAAGTCCTAATGGTTTCAACAGAATGGACTTCCTTTCTCAGGAAGAAAAGGAAGTCTTACATATGGAAGCTGAGCATCCTTACAAATTGCCATTCAAGATGATCTATTTGATTGCCGTTTGTTCTATGGGTGCTGCCGTCCAAGGTATGGATGAATCTGTTATTAATGGTGCCGACTTATTCTGGCCTTCTGCTTTCGGTCTTGATGTTGCTAACTCTTCTAGAGATTCTTGGCTTGAAGGTGTCGTCAACTCAGCTCCTTATTTATGTTGTTCTTGTATTGGTTGTTGGCTTACTGACCCAATGAATGCCAAGTTTGGTAGAAAATGGACCATTTTCATCACCTGTTTGATTTCCGCTTTGACTTGTTTCTGGCAAGGTTTCACTAACAACTGGTACCATTTGTTCATTGCTCGTTTCTTCTTGGGATTCGGTATCGGTCCAAAGTCTGCTACTATCCCTGTTTATGCTGCTGAATGTACTCCTGCTAAGATCAGAGGTTCTTTGGTTATGATGTGGCAATTGTGGACTGCCTTTGGTATTATGTTTGGTTATGTCATGTGTTTGGCCTTCTACAAGGTTCCAGACCATGGTATTGGTGAAGGTTTGGGATGGAGATTAATGTTGGCTTCCGCTTTGATCCCTGCTGTCTTGTGTTGTGCTCAAATTTGGCAATGTCCAGAAAGTCCAAAGTGGCTTATGGGTGTCGACAAGCACCAAGAGCTGTTCCATTCTTTCAAGATTTTGAGAAACCATGAAATTCAAGCCGCTAGAGATTTGTTCTACCAATACGTCTTGTTCTTAGAAGAAGAATCCTACAAAGTTGGTTACTTCACTAAGGTCAAGGAATTGTTCCTTGTCAGAAGAAACAGAAACGCTGCCTTGGGTTCTTGGATTGTCATGTTCATGCAACAATTCTGTGGTATTAACGTTATTGCTTATTATTCTTCCTCGATTTTCGTCCAAGGTGGTTTCACCGAACAAAGTGCTTTGATCGCCTCTTGGGGTTTCGGTATGCTTAACACAGTCTTTGCTCTCCCTGCCGTTTTCACCATTGACAAATATGGTCGTCGTACATTATTGTTGTTCGCCTTCCCAATGATGGCTCTCTTCTTATTGATGACTGGTTTCGGTTTCTGGTACCCAGGTGAAACCAGTCCAGGTAGATTGGCTATTATCATTCTCGGTATTTATCTTTTCACTATTGTTTACTCTACTTCTGAAGGTCCAGTTCCATTCACTTACTCTGCTGAATGTCACCAATTGTCTGTCAGAGATGTTGGTATGTCATTTGCTACTGCTACTTGTTGGTTCTTCAACTTCATTTTGTCTTTGACATGGCCTTCTTTACTTAAGGCTTTCAAGAGTCAAGGTGCCTTCGGTTGGTATGCTGCTTGGAACTTTGTCGGTTTCTTCTTGGTCTTATGGTTCTTACCAGAAACTAAGTCCTTGACTTTAGAAGAATTAGATGAGGTCTTCTCCGTCAGCACTGCCGAGCACGCCAAGTACCAAACTAAGGCCTTGATCAGAAACTTCAGAGTCTACATCTTGAGACAAAACGTCCCACCTTTACCACCATTATACAAGCACGAGAGAATGGCTGTTACCAATGCTATTTGGGAAGACAAGGGTGGTGTTGAGCACGTTGAAGAGAAGGTTTAATTCTAATATTATGTTTAGTTGAATAGTATAATTTCCATTTTAAGTTGATTTTATTTACAAGCCTCTTGTAGTTTATTGTTATTTACCTCGCGAAAAGTTGACTCGAGTAACTCCATCGGAATTGTGTCAGGTGGCTTGTGATGACCAGTGATAAATATGGAAAGTTCCATCACTTTCTCAGAATTTTTTAAAATTATGACGTCATTAATTTTTCTTCTTCTGAAAAGCTTCTATTAATAGGTGAAGAAAAGAAGTTTTTTTGCTTTTGTATGGAGTTTGTTATTGTGTTCCGAGGAATTTTGGTTTATTGTAGGACGCAGGTGGAGTTATTTACATATACACGAATTGGTGTTGAAATTAAAGTTTGGAATAGGCGATGAAGCAATGGAGATTCAGGGTCGTGGCTTACCTTGAGGCTTGGTGGCTTGGGTTAGATGACGATTGACAGTGAATTTAAGTTATTGTGCGTTGACATTTGGTGAATGCCAAGATATAGGGATAGCAATTAGAAGAGATAGCTGAGGGACGTTGAAGTGGAAGAACACAAGTCGTTAATCATCAGAATATTATTTCGGCTAAGACACTGAGAAGCACCTGATCATACCTTCCCTCCAGACGCATATTCCTCGAGAGTACTAAATAGTTTATGCACAGTGTAAATTTTTCATTTGTCTCCTCGACTAGGAAAATTGTACAGAAATAATTTTCATATGACGTCGATCGGCATTTTGTGCCGACGATTCATGTCGTGCATTACAGCGATGATATTCTTATCACGTTATTAGAGAGCGCCGTGTCACTCTAAATTTAACCATTTCGAGGCAAAGGGATCGGTCAGGCCTCCTCGTGCACTCAATCTCGGGTAGCAACTAAGAAACCCCAGTTGATTTCCCGCCGGCTGTCTTCGATCAAAAATAACCAATGGTTCCATCAAACATATCCTTCATAATTGATGTCCGCTCATGTTACATCCTTTGTCCATTGTTAGGTGAACAAACAAACTTGGCTTCCATTTTTAACATCATCAATAAAAAAAAGAAACGACTCTGCTTGACGAAATTATGTTCCTTTTGGGAAACATTAGTGGAAAAAAGGGGAAGATGCATGAAATAGTGCATTCTGTTCGGAAGATGGTTCTAATTATAAAATTATGTAAACAAATTAACTAAATTAGCGAGGTTAATTTGAGGCAAGAATAAGAGTAAAAATAGAATGTTCTGTGTCTGGGGAATGATATATAAGGGGATGGAAATAACCTCAATTGATCGAGTAATCATCATCAAGAAACAACTTTCTTAACTAATCACAACTTATAATATCAGACATGCAATCCAGAACTTTCACATTCGCTGCTTTAGCTACTATTGCTGCCCAATTGGTCAGTGCCGAGTCTTCTCCATTGCAAGTCATGAACACTCGTTCCGCCTCTGCCCTTCACTTCACTAGTTGGACTGAATCTGGTGATGTTATCACCGCTGGTAGCTCTGGTGCTACCTTCACTATTCAAGATGACACTACCTTGAAGACTTCCGATGGTAAGTATGTTGCCATTGGTCAAGACCAAGCTTTGTCTTTGGTTGACTCTGCCGACGATGCCGCTAAGGGTTGGTCTATCGGTGAGACCGAAGGTTCTTTGACTCCATTGAACTACAACGGTCAAAACAGTTTCGTTGGATGCCCAAGCTCCAGTGGTAGCGGTTACACCATGTACTTTGGTAACACTGCTGACGGTTGTTTGGGTGTTAACTCTTGGGCCGAGGTTTCAGACGACGACTCTTCTTCTTCTGCTTCCTCCTCTGCTGCTCCATCCTCTGGTTACTACAACACCACTTCTACTGCCGTTGTCTCTGACATTGCTACCACTGTTGTCACCATCACTTCTTGTAGCGACAATGCTTGTTCTACTGGTGCCGTTACCACCGGTGTCACTGTTGTCACTTCCACTGAAAATGGTGTTCAAACCGTCTACACTACTTACTGCCCATTGACCTCTGAGACTCCAGCTGCCACTTCATTGAGTACCATTGCTCCAACTGCCGAGTCTACTACCGCTTCCGTTGAGGTCATGACTGGTGGTGCTAACGCTTTGGCCGGTGCCACCTTCGGTGCCTTTGGTGCTGCTATGGTCGCCATGTTGATCTAAGGGTTTTATCGATACTCTATCGCTTATGTTTTTTGCTTCGTCTATGAAATGTTCTATTATTTCTTTTTTTACTACTATTTAATATATTTCCTGCTTTAGATACCAAGATTATCAACTCCAGGGATATGAATAAAATTTTGCATACCTTCTATTTTAATTTCTCTGTACTTTCGAGTAAAAATAAATCCTCATTTGTCTCTCAGACACCCCCAAATTGATGCGGTAAAGACGTTTTTTTTTTTTTATTTTTTCTCGCTGAAAGGGCTAAAACAATGCTCATTCAAAGCTGAAGTTGGCTAACAGGGGAGCCAACAGGGGAAGTAATTCTATAAATAATGGGATTCAGGATTGAGTTGCTCACATATTAAGATGAACGGTCAACTCTAACACTGCTAGATGACAGCTCCGGTGAAGAAAAAAAGAAATAGACTCTTAAGAGCAACCCCTTACTTATGTCTCAAATCACGCTTAGCTACGTTTATTTTTGGTGGCATGGTGTTTTATGGCTTGATTGGGATCTTTGGTGTTGAGATCATTCTGTATGGGGTTAGAAATATTTTAGCAGGAAATGGAAACCTGAGTCGAGTTGTTATGGAGATGAGGCCGAAAATAATTTTGGAGAACGACCATGCCACCTCTCATGTCTTGGTGGATGATACATTAACCAGTGGCTTTATCAAAGACACTTTAATGAACTACTTAAAAACGTGTCACCAGAGTAATATTCTATTAATAGATTCCAATGAAAATTTCATCGAAATAGAGTTGAATGAGTCCCTTGAGTATATTTTGGATATCATGCATTCATTGAGTGATAATGTGATCGATAATCTCAAGACGCAAAATAACACTTTGACTACTGAGTTATCAAATTTTGAAAATAATATGGTCTCTGTTGGGTGGCCACAACTGCCATTAAATGTTTCTATAGATGTTGGAGAAATTGAAGAGATTCTTCAAATTGCAATAGGTCGAGTTAGCAATTATTCTGATCCGTATTTCGGTCTCCGAAAATCTATCAAACAAGATTTGGAGGAATTGTTCTCTGAATATACGGAGTATTTTGAGGAGGCTTTTGAGACATTAGGAAGTTCTGACCTTTTGACTTCAATTGTGTCTGATTACAGATTAGATGGTGAGGCCCAGGTAGACAAATTTGAGAGTTCCTTTACTGAAGAGAGTGAAGATAGTCTGAAATTGTTAGAATTAGTAACCAAGATATCTCGTAAATACTACATCATAATAACGGTAACCATAGTCATAGTTTCAATTTGTGGAGGAATAAATATATGGGTCCAATGTAGACATGAGATTATGGTTTCAGATTATGTCACCAATTCCTCTATGGTTTTCCCTGATTGGGTAGAGATGTTTCAATGGCTGAAAAATCATCAAGTCGATTACACCTATAGGATTCAAGTAGGGATCTTGAATTTTTGCGGTTTCGTGTATGATAAAGATGAATGGGAGATTAAATTGAAATGGTTTAATTCTCTGTTATTTTCTAGCGATTCAAGATTACCTGTTTTGATTAAATTCTCTTTAATTATGGGGATATTCTCTTTAATGATAAGTAAATATGAAGAAGTATTGGATAAGACAATGAACACTTCGTATCAAGATTCAAATTTAGCAAGTTTCAATACTAATTATTCTTCAGTGTCAAAATTTCAAGTTAGTTCAACCTTGAATACAAAATATTCCAATCAAACAGCCCAGGCCCTATTCCAACTGAATATTTATTCACTTCTTGATGAACATGCCTCTGATATTTCCAATATCTCGGAAACTTTGGTTGAACCAGAACTTGGATTCAGTCTCGGGTGCACTAACACCTCACATTTTCATCAAATTCTTGAAACTTATTTCGAATTTACCTCAAACCTTCAAACTGATTTGGAACTTCAGTCCTCTACAAATCTCTCCCTAAATTTACAAGGAAGCATCTCTCTACCTAACCAGTCCAACACCTCAGCCAACCACAACTCAACTGAATATCCTCAAAATCCTCTCACATATTACTCATATCTTCTCAAAGCAATCTCCCTAGTCACATCACTCCTCTACTTCCTCGTCCTCCTCACTTTCCTCTTCATCTCCCTACGACTCACCCCCAACTAACCCCCCATCTCAGCCCCAAAATTGTCCCGCGCACGACCCCAAGATCCAAGGCGTTCCAAACTAGCAACTCTTGATTATTACCCAATTCGGAAATTATAAATAGCAAAAAAACCTTCAAACGCAAAAAAACTTTAAAAAATTTATGTAATAGCGCTAAGTCGATCATCTTTAAGGTAAAGAAGCCCATAGGCCGACGGTATTTATTCATTCGAGGACCAGACACATATATTTAAATGATAATACTCATATAGGGGTTATAAGAGGAGAGAAGCTTAGTTTTGTTTATTTATTGAAGTAACACAAGATGGCGCATAGGAAGTTACAACAGTAAGTTTTTTAATAGGAGAAAATTTTTCTGGCCCAACCGACGACAAGTTACTAACGTTGAGATGTAGGGAGATTGATCGTGTGTTTAAAAAGATCAACGAGGGGTTAGAGGTGTTCGACACACTTTATGAGAGACATGGGAATTCGCAGAATTCTTCTCAGAAGGAGAAGTTGGAGTCTGATTTGAAGAAAGAGATCAAGAAATTACAGCGGTTCCGTGAGCAAATCAAGAATTGGCAATCCACCAGTGAGGTGAAGGACAAGGACAAGTTGCTAGAGTATCGTAAAATGGTAGAACATGCTATGGAGCAGTATAAATTGGTAGAAAAAAACTCCAAGACCAAGCTGTATTCGGATCAATCTTTGATGAGCCATAAACCGAAGGAGATGGACCCGGAGGAGAGGGAGAGATATGATACAGTGCAGTTTATTAACAATTCCTTGAGTGAATTAGAGCTCCAGATTGAGCTGTTAGAGCTGGAATTGGATAGGATACTGGGTGCAAAGAAGGGTAAGAAGACGTCATATGCTGATTCTGAAAGAAAGAATGAAGTTATGGAATTTTTGAGAATTGATAGATTCCACCAAGAGAAATGGGAACAAATCTTACGTTTATTGGAGAATGATGTGTTGAATCCACTGGATGTCCTTGAAATCAAAGATGGAATCGAGTATTTCCTCGAGTCTAATCAAGATCCAGAGTTTTATGAAGATGACACAATATATGATGACTTGAATTTAGATGAGAATGAGTTGGTGAATGAGGTTAATATTTCACTTAAAGAGAAATCCGAGGAGGAGCTGCGTGCAGCTGAAGCTCTGGAGAATTCTGCATCTCCTAGCCCTGCTGTTCCTACTGCAACTAGGGCTGTTTCATCTGGAGCTGCTGTTAGAAGTACGACTCCTAATACTAGTGAGTCTATTGCTCTGCCACCTCTGGCTCAAAGACTGGTATCCACTACCTCCGTACCGTCTTCTAATACTCAGAGTCTGACTCCAAGAAAAGGAACACCAGTATTATCGGTGATATCCAGCTCTAATGGTACATCATTTGCGGCCGCAGCTGCTGCCTCGGCAACTCCTGTTACTGCAAATTTGAAACCTGCTCCAATCCGTAACAGAATCAAGGGTGATATTTCATGGTCAGCTGCATTGGCTGGACTGTCTAGTAATGGTAACTCGACCACGACTACTGCTGCTTCTTCAGTAGCTGGTACTGAACCATCAACTGCCGCAGATAATGTAAGTAGTACTGAACAAGAAGTTACTTCGACTGAATACCAAACTGAAGAATCTCGTCCTTCGTCCGTGGTACATAATCTCGAAGCAAAATCTAATGGAGTCAATCTGAACCTGAAACAATCTCTTTCAAGTCTGATCAGAACAGCCACATTAGCATCTACTGTTGAACAAGATGACTCTGAAATCGCTAATGATGATGATTTATTAGTGCTACCTCCTGGATTACAAGATATCATTGCTTCATACGCTTCCGCTAAGAAGTCTTCTACTCCAGTTCAAGTGGATAGTTGTGGTCTGATGTTACGTTGTCATCGTCAAGAGTCTCCATTACCAGAGAGAGTTATTCCTAGTTCTGAAGATGCCCAAAAGGCTTACAATACATGGATGTTCATCAGAGCCAACGGCAAAGTTCTGGAGTTGATAAGTAAATTGGACCCAGCTACTTTGTTCTTCATTTATTACTACAGTATCTTGCCACAAGAGAAGAAATTGGCCGAGAATGCTTTGTTCACCAAAGGATGGAAGTTACATAAGAGTAATGTTTATTGGTTGCAAAGATTGAGTGATCCATTGATTTTCCCAACATATGAACAAGGACATTACAGAGTATTTGATGCAACTAAATGGATAGTACAGGAGCATCCTGGATTCCAATTGGTATATTCTGATTTCCTTCCTGAGACGGTACCAAACTTGGCTTAGTCACCATTTTGACATTTAAATTATTGATTTTGAAAAGACAGTTCTGTGTATTAAGTGTAGTTGTATGGACTGTAGAGAAATGTGGACTGTAGAGAAATATGGACTGTAGAGGAACTGTGGTTATCGAGAAGCAGTACACAAATATGTTATTAATCTAGTATTACAATGTATATAGTTCACTTGTTGAGACTTCTCTCCCTTGTTTGGGACTTATCTCCTTAGTTCTCGGTAGAGATCTCCTTAGAAGGATCACTTTCCCTTTAGTAAAGAATTAAGATCATGCATACCTTTAGAGGATGTGATTTTAGCCAAATTTTGTTCAACTTTGGATCTGGTTAAGCCTGAAGATTTGGCAGGTTTTTGTAATTTCAAAGGTTTGGATGTTTGATAAAATGTTGAATGCGATGATGAGGTTTGGTTGCCGGAATTTTCTATATGAGAAGCATATGTTGGAGATGTAGGTGTTACTGGAGCAGATGCATTGTTGAAATTTGGAGTTAGGGTCAGTTTTTGAGGTGGAACAAATAAGAGTTCAGAATCCTTTGATATATCCGGTCCAGATTCCACAGTATATTCACTCAGTCTATGATCACTAAGTGGTAATGAAAAACATGAATTTTGTAAAGGATTAGGATTGTTCATTAAAGAAGCACTGAACAATTGATTTGTACTCGATGAAACCAGAAATTGAGACTCAGCTGATCCACTCGACGGTAATGATGATTCATCTTCCAAATCACTCTCGCATTCATCATCTTCAGGAACTTTAACAAATGGTGTTATTTCAGGTATTGTTTGCTCGGTAGTATTCCATAAAGATGAAGATGAAGATGCAAAGGAAGAGTTAGCTGAAGGATATTTGGACTTCTTCTTACGGCTCATCAATTTACTCAATGCCGATTCGATACTTCCAAGACTGGAATCACGACTTCTTGGTACAATATACGATTCATTGAACTTCAAAAACAGTTTCCTTTGCTTATCATTAAGATCATAAGTTAAGAAATCCGATTTCTTCACTTGTTCAATGCTCAGTCTTTTATCAGGGTTTTTAGTCATCATTTTCTCCAATAATTCACAAAATTTGGTGAAAATTATAATCTTCTCTCCATGACTGTACTTTTCACTAGTGGTATAATTATTAAAGATTGGACAAATAGTCATTGGTTTGAATTCCAATGGGTCATTCAGGATCTTATTGAAAAGTTTAAACTCATTATCGCTGAAATATGGGAAATGCTGGAATATTAACCAATAAAAAGTCACTCCAAGTGACCATATATCTATTTTGTAATCCAATTTTGACTTGTCAAGAGAGAATGATGAGGAAGGCGATCCTGATTCTTTGAATATTGAAAGTTCCGGTGGCATAAATAATGGTGTCCCCATTGTACTACTCAACTGAAAATGATCTACAGAATCATCTCCAGTTAATTGATATGAAATTCCAAAATCTGATAATTTAATGACCCCTTCTGAATTGATCAATATATTCGAAGGCTTGATATCCCGATGAACTATCCCATTTAAATGCAAAAATTCCAAAGCTGATACGATGGAACGGAATGACGTGAACACGTTGGAAATACTACTCAAATTCTTGAAATTCATCTCCCCCATTGAACAGTACTCTAGTATCATATACACTTTATTCTGCTGATAAGATTTGTCGATCTCCTTATTGCTGGTGATCACGTTGTATAGTGTCAAGATATTTGGGTGGTTATATTCTCGGAGGAGGTTCATTATCTTGATTTCATTTTGGATCTTGGTGAGGGAGTTGTAATTTTGATAGTTAATGGTCGGTCTATCATGTTGCTTAATAATTTTGATTGCAAAGAGGGAGGATGACTGGAGGGTTTGCAGGAGAACCACCTTACTGAACTTCCCATCACTGAGTTTCTTGATCACTTTGAAGTTATTCAAGGATTTGACCTCTTCTTTAGTTGATATCTCCATGGTTTGGTGTCTCAGGTTTAGCGCCACTATGAATCTTTAGCGTGCTTTATCTTTGAGGAGACGCGTAAGGGGAAGGAGGTTAAGGGGTAGAGCACATTATTAAATTGCGCGATGGAGAGCGGATTACGAAAATTGATGCTCGCTGGCTGGAAGGCCCGAAGGCGTGTAGGCCAGCACGGGGCAGGCAGGTTTGGGGCAGGCGGGAGGGAAGGCGGGAAACAGGGCTCTGGTGGGGTCTCTCCACTTTACTATCCCACTACATATCACTCATTCACATATTTATTATCTTATTTACAAGTCAGTCTATTTCTCAATATACTTCTCAAATGCCTCATTCTTAGTAGCAAATGGCCTCTCCCCTAACAATGCTACCATATCATCTCTAGAGATCACCTCTTTATCAAGTAAGAGCTTAGCTACCTTATCAACATCCTCAATCTTTTCCTTCAACAACTTAGTACATTCTTCATGACAGTAATTGATGATTCTCTTGATTTCTTGGTCGATCAATTCGGAAGTTCTTTCACTGAATGGCTTATGAACTTGGTATCCTCCACTATTCTTATCGTTTTCAAAGGCAATTGTACCCAATTTCTTAGACATTCCTAATCTTGTGATCATCAGAGTGGCCATTCTGGTAACTTTGCTGAAATCGTCTGAGGCACCAGTAGTGACAGATTTGAAATGTAATTCCTCACTAACTCTACCACCTAAAGCCATAATCATTCTATGCATGAATTGCTCTTCAGAAACCAAATATTGATCTCCTGGTAAATATTGCAGGTATCCCAAAGCACCTTGTCCTCTTGGAATAATCGAAACCTTCAATAATGGATCCAGATGTTCCAAATACCAACCACAGATGGCATGTCCAGCTTCATGGTAAGCAACGGTCTTCTTCTCTTCTGGAGACAAAACCTTGGATTTCTTTTCTAAACCTGCAATTACTCTTTCAATGGCCAGTTCAAAATGATGAATCTCGACAAATTCAGCATCTTTTCTAGCAGCGAACAAAGCGGCTTCATTACAAACATTGGCAATATCAGCACCGGCAAAACCAGGAGTAAGAGCTGCTAATTTACCAACAAATTCATCGTTGATATCTTCCTTTAACTTGATCTTACTCAAGTAAACTTTGTAGATCTCTTTTCTACCTTCGATATCTGGTCTGTCAATAGTGATATGACGATCGAATCTACCAGGTCTTAAAAGAGCTTTATCCAAGATATCAGATCTGTTTGTACCAGCTAAGACAACGACATGGTCAGAGCTTTCAAATCCATCCATCTCCACTAACAATTGATTCAAAGTAGCTTCTTTCTCGTCGTTGGATCCCATAGCATTTTTACTACGTTCCTTACCAATAGCATCGATTTCATCGACAAAGATGATGGCAGGAGCCATCTTTCTTGCTTGTTGGAACAAGTCACGAACTCTGGAAGCACCAACACCTACAAACATTTCGACAAATTCAGACCCCGAAACAGATAAGAAAGGAACACCGGCCTCTCCAGCAGTTGCCTTGGCCAAAAGAGTCTTACCAGTACCTGGAGGACCCGATAAGATAGCACCTCTTGGGATCTTAGCACCAAGTTTTTCATATTTCAGTGGATTTTTCAAGAATTGAACAAACTCCATAATTTCTTCCTTCAGTTCATCACACCCCGCAACATCTTTGAACTTGACCTTGATATCACTCTCTTGATTGAACAATTTAGCCTTAGATTTACCAACATTGAATAATCCACCTAAACCTCCACCGGCTCCACCGGCTCCTGTTCCCTTTGATGAATTTCTCATTTTGAATGTGATCCAATATAACCCACCTAATAATAAAGCGGTTGGGACAAATGGCAAAAGGTAAGACAACCAGCTGGTTTTCTCAACATATGAAACTGGAATTCTCTCACTGGATGGAATACCTAACTTATTCTGGACCAGATCCAACTGTTCCTCGAAGAAATCAACAGATCCAATAGTGAAACGAACTACATGTTGAGATCCAAACACCGATCTTTGACCCAGTCCATAATCACCTTGAGCAAGCAACTCAGCCTCAACATAAGACTTATTAATGACAGAAATACGTTTAACGAGTCCCTTTTCTAAATATTTGACCTTGAAATCTTGGAAAGACAATGGTGTTGCCTCCTCTTGAGAACCATTGAAAAGATACTCAGCCAATACAATGACCACGGCGGTAACGACGGTGGCCATCACTTCAGTTTGTCTGTTCCTTTGAGGTGGTTGAGGGCCCTTCTTGTTACTGTTCTTATCGTTCTTTGGTGGTTCATTGAATCTTGGTTTCGAGTTATTGAACATCAATTTTGGATACGTTTGGAAAGACCTCGATTGCCTAAGGTCAATTTTGAAGTGAGACTTCAAAAGGGCGGTCCTAGTTAATGATGGTGAGGACATTTTGGCCGCAAAAGACGGCGCTATCCTGGCATTTCTCAATATCACCGGTCCAAGCATGTTTCTGGATACAACAGCGCTGGTTCCGTTAGGTTCGTCTCTTCTCGTCTCCTTTTCACCCTTTGAAAGTGGGTGTTTTTTGCCTCTGTGCGGGAAGTGTTGAGATTTTTTGCCCCAGCGGAAAGTGATTTCCTAAAATGGAATTGGATGAAAATGCACGACTAATCGGTTTAAGAGGGGTGTTGTTGGTTAGTGGAGGGGCACTGGTGGAGATGAGGAAGGTCGAGAGATTATTCCATGGCATGTATTATTTATAAATCAGAAGGTTTCCTCATCAAGAATCATCTGCTCACTAGCACCATTCGAAATTTCAGAATTTTGATTCATATTAGTTTCCGATTCTGGTACTTGGAATCCTTCTTCTGTACTATATAAAATTTCTTCCACTTGAGATAATAAACCTGTTACTGTGATTTCATTACTGTTGTTCTTGATCAATTCTTGAACACTTTGAGTGAGGATTTCGATCTCCCGAAGTTTGTTGAAATAGAAGTTTCTCTCTGTTTCGAGTCCCTCACCTGCAATTTTATATTCTTCCAAATCCAGACTCAGTGCTTGGAGATCAGATTTAGCGTAAGCCAACTCTTCATTGAGCTTTTTAATCTGTGATTGTAACAGAGCTGAAGATCCTCCAAGGGCAGATGAATTTGAAGGTGAGTTTACCCCTAATGAAGATGAAGATGAAGAACTTACACGTCTTCCTGCTGTTCTAAGTGTAGAAGACAGTGTAGAATTACCATAGGATGGAGTTCTGGATCTCAGCAGAGCCCTTGAAACCGGCAGTTGCAGAGATGGTAACAGCAGTGTTTTCTTTGGCCCTACTGATTGAGGATTCCCCTTGACTCCATTTCTTCTTGCAACAGCATCATATGGTGTCTCATCTTTATGCTCCATCCAAAATCTCTTGATCCATTGTAAAAACTCCAAATTGTCCTGGAATTTGCACTTGATCAATCTCTCAACTGGGATCGGTTTGGAGATGCCATGTCTAACAAAACATGATTGTAATATTTTGTAATTTTGATAATAATTGTACTCAGATGCGTTCAATTCGAATTTCAATTTGGATATTGGGATATCCTGGAAAATAGAGTCCATAACCTGGCAATACAGCAGTCCTGTCCCACATTGTTCTACCTTTGTATAACTGAACTGAAGAAGCTCATTGAGCCAATTCAATAATTCGGATCTTGACTCTCCAACAACCATATTTTAGTCAAAAATGCAAGACACAGTCACCTGAAAGATATTCCTCGGTTTAAATTATATATATATATCTATATATAACCCTTGTCTATACTCAATAGTTGTTTAAGACAGTAAACAAACCCAGCAAAAACCGTACACGTTAAAATGTTTTTTTGTGTTGACGAGGTAAGAGAATTTCCTATTTGGGTGACGTGTCTGAGATGAGATAGTTCCGGAAGAGGAAGTCAAATTGGTATATATATTGGCAGGTGATTTCCCAAAGGGGAAGTCAAATTGGGGGTGGGGGGAGGTTCACAAAGTGGGTTTAGTATGTGCATTCAGTATAATAAGAAGATGTTATGTGAAATGAGGTTAGGTGAATATACGGTGGGGTAGAGATTATAGATGACTCTGATGGGTTTAGTGAGAATGTTGATAGAACAATAGAACTATTAACATAGAGTAGACTGTTTGGTAATACTTGTTGTTTCAGAGTACTTCTAACAAAACTACTCTCTCTACTAATCACCCCTAATTATCCACCAAATGAATCTATTTCTCCCCCAGGTATTACCCCCATTCCCAGTCCTCTCTCCTACAAATCATATATTACTCCATTTCTATTAACAGCTATATATAAGTAAAGGGTTATTAATTAGAAACATGCCGACACCCCTCTTATCGGTAAAGGGGCACCTCTTTAATAAGGAAAACAAGTAGTCTGCACCCCTAAAACCAGGAAAAAATTACTATTAAATCAAAACTTTTTGCTTATCGTGAGATTAGTTTGGAAATCATCGCTGGGGATGAGTTCAAACTGGGATCATATCAATTGAGGATGGATTAGTCCATAGTGCCAAAGACTCCTTCGTCCTCATTTTTCGAACTGTTATGCTGCCCGTTGGTATTATCATCATCATAATCACTATCGCTATTGTCATCATTTTCTCCTCTTTGAGTTGGAGGAGACACCAATTGTTCAGGTTGGGCAAGTTGTCTGTGATGCTGATGGTGGAGATGAGAATTGGATCCGTTACCTAAGAATGATCTATCAGACGGACTCTTCAACAGGTTGAAATCAGAGCTGTGTTCAGAGGTCGTCACATCCAAGTAACCTTTATTATGGTGGCCATGTGGAGACGAGCCCAAATGCAGTGGAACCAGAGATGGTGGGTATTGAGAAATTGAATTCTGGCGGTTTTTGATTTGAGGCTGCCCGTTATATGAATGGGTACGTTGATGTGCTCTTTGATTAGGATTTCCCGTTTCAAACGGAGATGCAGAATCGTGATACTCGGCCGGTGGAGGAGAATCACTAACAGTTCTTGATGGGGGTGAAGTTTTCGGTGTTAATGGGGGTTCGTTCATACTGCACAAAATACTTGCCAGCTCTAATAATTGAACCTGTTGATGTTTAGATATCAACAATTTCTTAGTCACGTTCCATTCAGGGGTGTGTTCCCACAAATGTTTGGCCAAAGAAGAAATATGCTTATAACCTTTTCCACAAGCCTCACATTTCAATTCTTCCTTCAATCTTCCAGTCTCACCTTCGGAGATTCTTCTTACAACGAAATCCCTGGATAATACTGGGAAGGATTGTGAGTAATCCGATTGCTGATGATGTTGTTGTTGCTGTTGTTGATGATGTTGTGGGATTGAAGTTGGCTCTGTATGCGAAGAATATTGACCATGATGATTATGTGAATGCTGAGACTTGTATGAGTGAATTGGACCTCCGGTATGAGGAGACTGAGAAAACAGAACTTGTTGAGAATGCTGGTTGTTCACCTTTTGCGGAATGGTATAAGGAGCAGTCGAATTCACCACAGATGGTCTGCGATGTCCAGTGCTTCCATTATGAGTTCCATTAGAATTAGCTTCATTAGATGGAATCTGATAAGAATGCGACTGTGACTGAAACCTATGCGGTGAAGGGGTGTATTGTGAAGACGATGGGAAAGATGACATATTGAAAGATAAGTCACTTCAAAAACTTGGTTAAACTAAATACAGAAACAAAGCTTCTCGGAAGTGAATAAAATACCTGTAAAATATGTTGTCCTTCAAATTCGTCTAATGAACAAGATGACAGCCGTGAATTATGAGACCTTCTTTTGCTAAATAACGTTAAATTAGCTCTATCACCAAAAGATCCTGTCAATCACTTCTGTAAAAATGGACGTATAATCAGGGAACACTGCAACGGCGTTTAATCTTTGACTCTCGTACTATTCAGTCTTGTGTGTGTAATAGTTGTGTTCTTTTTCACAAGAAAAAAATTTTTAGTAAAAAAAAAAAATTTTTATTTTATTTTTTTTTGAAGTACGTGATATTGAAGTGACAACAATAGAGGGGGAGATACGAGAAAAGTAGGCAAATTTTTTGCGTGAGGATCCCTGGAAGGGTGTGAACATAAGTAGCGGTGCAGGGTGAAGTGGGGAGAAGTAGAAAGAAGGGGAAGATGGTGAGTTGAGTCGAGTATTAAAGTTGAGCTGAGGTAGATAGGAGCGATGTCATATGATTTGAAATGCGAATATTTAAGTGTTGTGGTAAATTAACAACTACCTGTCAATTTGTATGTGAAGCCCCTCTTTAAATTCTAGAAAGGAAAAGTAAAGTAGTTATTTTAATTCGATCGCAAACGTAAGAAACACAAAGACAGAGACAAAAGACGCAGCTTATTCTTTCAAATTGTTCTAGGGTGCGCCCTTGTTTTCTGTTGGCATCGTATTTAACTTCCTATTCTAGAAACTACCAACTTAAGTAAAGATATTAATTTGATTGAAAATTTTTCCTTTTTCTCAACGATATCAAAAAGTATAAATAGTAGAAAATCCGCAAAACATAAATTTATATGTATTTTTTTAAAAAATCAATGGGATTAGGATTATTTATCCGTGCATCGAATCCGGTCGGCATGATACCTCTGGACTGTATCAAACATCCTTTCTAATAGACAAACCGTTTTGGTGCGTTGATTAAGGCGGCTGGAATTTTTGATGGATTGTCCCTAAAAAAATTCGACTCTTATCTCACCGAGAGGGAGCAGTGCATCATAGTACATCGAGAAAACTCGTCCTACTTTTCGGTGTCTCCAGCGACACATACATCAAATATAGATAAATTTGTTCTTCTGATTTTGTGAAAAAGTTTTTTCATCATAGGAATGATATTTATCTGTATTCGTAGAACTGTTTGCCAACACTCTGGTGCCCAATGTGTTTCTTTCTTAGAACTCTCTTTATTGGGTTCCTATTTTGGAGCAAACTAGATTGAATCTTTCAGCTAATTACTCACCGTGTTATTTGTGAAGTCGATAAATAGTCAGAGAATTTCTTAAGTATCTTCGGAGAACAAGGGGTAACTCTTCTATTATTCGATCAGATGAATTCCATGGTCCATTTCAGTAGCAGACATTTCGTAATTTATTATTGTAGTTTTATAGTTAGATCTGCCTCATAGAAGTGCTCAGCTTAGTGCCTAACCTACTGCCTAATTCACTTCCTACCCTACCTACTGCCTTGTAAGCTCAGACGCCTCCCTCACCCCTTACTTCTTAGTAATTTGCTCATCAAACGTCCACAGTACTAAACGAACACCGCGCAAAGCGTTTTTAAGAAAATTCAAACTTTTAAACAACACTACAAATTTATTTCAAAGTAGGCTAAAGTCAACAGTTGAAGAAGTCAAGATGGCATCATCAATTCACTTCTTGGACATCAAAGGTAAACCTTTGTTATCTCGTGACTATAAAGGTGATATACCTTCTTCAGCATTGGACAAATTCCCCCTCTTAGTGATCGAACAAGAACAGAGCAACAACTCGATCCCAATCATAAATGACAACGGCGTTAACTATGTTTATCTCTTACATAACAACTTATACATTTTGCTCTTAACGAAGAACAACGACAATGTATTTGCATTGATGTGTTACTTGAACAACTTGTTAAAAGTGTTGACGAATTATTTCAAGAATTTGGAGGAGGAGAGCATTAGAGACAATTTTGTGATAATATATGAATTATTAGATGAAACGATGGACTTCGGGATGCCTCAGATCACCGATCCAAAGATGTTGAAGGAATATATTACACAGGAATCATATCTTTTGGAGAAATTGTTGACTGGAATTGCCGGAAACAGTGAGAGTACAGCTACTAAACTGCCTCCTAGCGCGTTGACTAATTCGATCAGTTGGAGATCGGAGGGAATTTTCTATAAAAAGAATGAACTGTTCTTGGATGTGATCGAGAGCATAAATATGACTGTTGATCCGAATGGACAAATATCGACTTCTGAAATCTTGGGAAGAATCAGAGTCAAGAGTCAATTGAGCGGAATGCCAGATTTGAGATTGGGTCTTAATGATAAGTTCATAAACAGTGCGAAAGAAAACGGGTCAGGAGGAATCGATTTGGAAGATATCAAATTCCATCAATGTGTGAGATTATCCAAATTTGAGAATGAAAAATTGATCACTTTCATCCCCCCAGATGGAGAATTCGATTTGATGTCTTACCGTATATTATCCCCACCTATTAAACCGTTATTCGTAGTTGAGTACAAGTTCCTCAACCATTCCAATACTAGATTGGAAATCTTCTTGAAGATAAGATTAAATTTCAAGAAAAAATTAGTATGTAATAATTTGGAGGTGTTCATTCCTGTCCCGGACGATATCGATTCTCCAAAATTCCAAAACTATAAAGGATCGTTAAAATATTTACCGGAATCGAATTTGATCAGATGGAAATTCAAGTCGCTTAATGGAGGAAAAGAATATTCGATGCTCCTGGAATTATTTGTTCCATCTACCAGGGATTCAAGAGATTTAGAACTCTTCACCAAGAAGCCTCTTAAGGTCAAGTTTAGCATACCATATTTCACCACATCCGGTTTACAAGTCAAATATTTGAGGATCAATGAATCCAAATTAAACTACCAACTGTATCCTTGGGTTAGATATATTACACAAGCGGGTGAGGACTTTGAGTACAGAGTACATAGTTCTGGTGCTACTAAGTATTTTTCTACCAGATTTTAATAAATATTTTGGTGTCTGTGTATGTTTATGTCATGGCAACTGTCATGTTCTAGTAATCTCGTAGTCACTTAGACCAATTCCTTACCAACCCCTCACCAACCTGTAACCAACTCCTTGCCAATCTGATCCAATCTGCCCTCTTTGTTTGATTTTCCTTAAGCTCCTCGCACAGATCACTGCGCACATCGCAACCCGTCCGAAGCCCCCTGAAAAAATTGATAAAATTTTTCGGCCTTGCCGTCGAGGTTCAGAAGAAGGTTAGGTAGAGGACACGACAAGATGACGGAAGTGGACCTGATGACTGTCGAACAGGCCAATAAATTGAAAGATCTTGGTAACAAGAGTCTTAAAGAGAACAATTTCGAGGAAGCTGTAGCACATTATACGGATCTGATCGAGTTAAATCCTAACAATTGTATTTTTTACTCTAATAGAGCCCAACTGCATATTAAGTTAGAGAATTATGGGCTTCTGATTAGTGATCTGACCAAGTCCATCGAATTAGATGGTTCTTACTTGAAGGGATATTATCGTCGTAGTGTTCTGAATGCTCTGATTCTCAAGAACAAGGAGCTGTTGGTGGACTTGAAATACATCTTATCCAAGCAGCCAAATGACCGGTTGTCATTGAAATTGATGAGTGAGGTCAAGAAAATCTTGAAGCGTGAGCTGTTTGAACTGGCCATCAGTGGTAATGACAAAGATCTGTCTGTATTCAAAACATTGGACTTTGATAACGTCTTGATCGAGAACTGGTACAACGGTAGAGATTTACCTATTAAGCTGACCAAGGACCCACAAGATGGAACCGTGACTGTAGACGTTCAATTAACAAGAGAGTATGTAGATGAGATGGTTCAGATATTCAAGGATGGTGGTAAAATTCCAAAGAAGCATGCTTATCTGATAATAGCCCAACTGAATCAAATTTTCTTGAAGGAGAAATCTCTTGTTGAGTTAAGTTTGAAGGAAAGTAAATCTAATGACGATGAGATTCTCTTGGAGAAGAAGATCACCGTTTGTGGTGATACTCATGGTCAATTTTACGATGTCTTGAATATATTTGAGACTTACGGACAAGTCTCTGATGACCATGCTTATCTCTTCAATGGTGATTTTGTAGACAGAGGGTCCTGGTCTTGTGAGGTTGCCTTATTGTTGTACTGTTTGAAAATTTTGTATCCGACAAGGATTTTCCTTAATAGAGGAAATCATGAGACTAATGATATGAACAAGGTTTATGGATTTGAAGATGAGGCCAAGTACAAGTATTCGGAGAAGTTCTTTAAATTGTTCTCCGAGTCTTTCAACTCATTACCATTCGCTACATTAATTGGATCTTCTTATTTAGTCATGCATGGAGGTTTGTTCTCTAATGATGATGTTACCTTACAAGATATTAAGAATTTGGAACGTGTCGCTAATAAACAGCCTCCTAAGGAAGGTATCGAGATGGAATTACTCTGGACCGATCCACAGGTAGAAGAAGGACGTTCTCTTTCCAAGAGAGGTATTGGTATGCAATTCGGTCCTGATGTTACCAAGAATTTCTGTAATAAGAATAATTTAAAGGCGATCATCAGATCGCATGAAGTAAGAATGTCCGGGGTAGAATTAGAGCACAACGGAAATTTGGTTACAGTTTTCAGTGCGCCTAATTACTGTGATTCCACCGGTAACTTAGGAGGAGTGGTTCATATCACTTTGAACCCAGATTCAAATGACTACCAAATGGACTTTGACACTTTCGAGGCCGTCCCTCATCCAGATATCAAACCAATGGCATATACCAGTAACTCATTCTAGGTAATACAAACTATCTAATATTCCCTCTTTTATTGTAGTTAATATTGATCGACGCTTTATTCGTCCCCATGCATCTATGTATAACCCCACTTCCCCCATCAAGCGCATACACATTCCGTGGGTGTCTTTGCCCTTAATGAAAAAAGAAAGATGTACCCCACAATTTATTCTCCTTCTAGCATCGGCAAAAAGTGATACCCCGGATTGTAAGGGGAAAAAGTAGGATTGCGTGGGGTGAGGAGCAATTTAGCGTGGGGTGCTCCACGCCAAACCTTACCTCGAGGGATATTTGGTGGCTACATGACTGTTGTAATGGGTACATCTGTGGAGCAAATACGGGGAACTGAAGGAAAATCACTCAAAGATATAATTCCAAACAGCTTTTATTAACTAGGTTATGAGTGAATCACTCGGGTTCAACTAGCCGCATTGGGGATCGAATGCTTTAACTAAAAAGAAAAAAAAATATCGCAAAAAATTCCAACCAATATCTGAATTTAGCATGATTTACTCGGAGGATTGAAAATCCACCTTATGTTATGCATTGTAACCCGAAATAATATAAAATAGGGGAAGTTCCCACCTTTTCTTCTAAGTCCTACATTCGTCAAGAATTTGTAATTGATAGTTTATACTATTATACTCACTAACTAATTCCCTAATACATTCAAACATGTCTTCCGCTCCACCACTGCCAGGTGTTTACACCCCAGTCCCAACCTTCTTCAAGAAAGATGACCACACTTTAGATGTGGATACCCAAGTCAAGCATGCCAAGGCCTTGATCGATGCCGGTATTGAGGGTTTGATTCTTTTCGGTTCCACCGGTGAGCTTACTCACGTTTCCCGTGAGGAGAGAGCTCAAGTCATTAGCGCTGTCCGTGCTCTGTTACCCACTACTACCATTGGAGGTGGTGTTTACGAGGGAAGCATTGAAGGTCTGATTGCCGAGATCGAGATGATCCTGAAGAACGGTGGTAACTACCTGATGGTTCTTCCATCTGCTTACTTCGGTCCAGGTACTCCACAAGAGGGTGTTATCTCTTGGTTCCAACAAGTTGCTGACAAGAGTCCTTTGCCAATCTTGATCTACTGTTTCCCAGCTGTTTCTAACTTATTTGACTTCGATATCCTGACCATGAAGGCTTTGAGCGCTCACCCAAAAATTGTCGGTGCAAAGTTCTCCCATGGTGACGTTTCCACCCACGTCATTGTTGCCGGTGATGAAACTTTCAAGAAGAACAACTTCGTTGTTCTTACTGGTTTGGGTCAAGTCTTGATCCCAGTTTTGGCTGTTGGTGTCATCGGTACTATTGACGCTTTGTCCAGTGCTGTTCCAAAGTCTATTGTTAAGATGTACAACCTTTTCAAGGAAGGTAAGTTCGAGGAGCTGAACAAGATTCAACTGGTCTACAGTGATGCCGAAGCTATTATCGCTAAGTTCGGTCCAAGAGGTACTAAGAAGTGTGTCTTGACCGCTATGGGTATCGGTGAGACCTACCACGGTAGAGCTCCATTGGACCAAGACATCCCAGATGCTGAATGGGCTAAGTACGAGCCATTATTGACCAACATTATCCTGATCGAGAAAACTTTATAGATACTTTCAAAAATCTAAACTGAATCATAGTATTTTCCATCTCATCATTGATTGATCTATGTAGTTTGACCCCACGCTATCTTCTGGAAAGGTGGGAAACCTAAAACCCCCCGAAATTTTTCAAGCCAAAAAAAATCGAGGGAAAAAAACACAAAACCTGGGGTAAACGGTAAAAAGATTTACCGAGAAATAATCAGCACAGTTTTGTTCCTAAAATAATCGAGACCTTGATTTTCCAAATCCCAATGAAGGACTCGATGATCTCGATAAAAAATAATGTTTTGCTCTCTAAGATTTTGGAAGTCACGTCTCGGGACCACATGTAGCTTCATATATGCTTTGTAACGTGGGAAACAAACTTGCTCTTTTAGCCATCTGGAGTTGTAGGCTGTCGGAGTGTTCAATGTCTCGAGTTTTAAGAAAACTCCACCACTGCTCCGTAGTACTCTAATAAACACAAACGCCCCCTTTTTCAAATAGTTCTTCTGATTTAATTTATCTCCTTCACAGGAAGCTAAGGCTGCTTCTAAAACTTCCTTTGCATCAGAACCTTCTTTATCTGCAGGAGAATAAACGACACTTCTAATAGCAGGAAATTGTCTCTCTTTATAATTTGGGGATAAGTCTTGCTCCGACCATGACTCGGATGAACTTTCTCTGAAGATTTCTCCAACGGTTTCCCGTATCTTCTCATTGTTGAGGTCCAATTCACTGTTTTCGACCAAAACTGGAACTGCTTCTCTTCTTATTTCCTTGATCGATGTGAAAAGTGTAACGTTGAACTTACGATGATGCATAAGAAATCTGAGAAGCTCCTCCAAATTGTCATGTATCAAAAACTGTAATTTGAACCGAAGATCATAAGGACGACCATGGTGATCTGCCTTGTATTTTCTAGGTCTGCTTTTCCCTCCTTCGAACCCCGTCTTAATTAGATGATAGTGACGTTTAGCAATTCTCAAAGGTGGGAATTTGGTAGTATGAATCGTGGTAGGGAATTTTGATTCTGTTGTTGATTCTGAGAAGTCGGGTATTGGGATATTCACCTGTTCTTGTTTAGGAATCTCATTCCCAGAGATAGAAGATATCCAGGTGTATACAGAAGGGTCAATTTCTTCCGTCGGATCTTCTTGTTTGTATAATATCAAAGTATTATCTAACTCTTCGTTATCTCCTTCTGTATCCGTTTCCGGGGTTATCACAGGAGGATCATGATTCAATAAAAAGTCAATAGAGTGTCTCCTATTAATTGGTGTACTCCCTGCAGAAGTAATACTAGAGGCGGCTGTAGAACTGGTGTCATTACTAATCTCTGAATCGGTTGAAGAAATATCTCCTCCACTTCCTCTTCTCATTAGGCACTGCAAGAATGGGTGAAGAGAAACGTCGGTCATTTTTGTTACAAGAAGATGAACAGGATTTAAACAGGACAAAGATGGAATTAAATATGGTTGTAAAGACAAAAGATGAAGAGCTATTCGTGCAGTCACCAAGTGTCGCCAGCCCAGATTCAGATCTTACAATCTTTACCAAATAGAGTTTGGGGGAGACTTAATGAGGTCCCCCATACATTAAAGTGATTTGATTTTGGACAAGCAAGCAAAACTCCGAATTGTAAATACTCGGCTGGTAATCTGAAACCAAATATCTGCAAGATAATACATTTTAAGAGGCAATACAGAGAGCATTATTATTCAAGGTGATCAACTTTGTTACTGATCGAGGGGGGACTATCTGCAATGCACAGACTAGTGAAAAAACTGGGTGCTCATTTCACCTCAATATTACAGACGGGGGGTCAGCGAAGATAACTGTCACTTGAGCCCGTGTTGGACTTTTATTATATCAAGATTGCATTAGAATTTCGAGATCAAAGACCCTCTCACTATTCATTCTCCAACGTACAATTCCTTATCAATTTACATCTCACCCCTGTTCTCAAACCTTCCATCACCTAACAAAGTCAGGCGAATAGCCACAAAAACACAATGTGACTTCCCGCATTTTCGTGCATAAAACGGTGCATTAACAGATTTTGTATCCATGGCAAACTTTTCAAATTACCTATTCGGGACGATGCTACAGTGTATTTAAACTCCTTAACAATATCGACAGCTATTCGGGTAGTAGACCACACTGGGGTCCAATGGGGGTGGGGTGCGATGCTCATTAGTTACGGACTTAAATTCTATGTGCCCAGACGCATATAGCAGCTCGTATTCTAAATAATTTGATTATTTTGTTTTGATAGATTTGACAATAAACACTCTGTAGTGGGTATAGTAACTAAGATTGAGCAGTATGTTCAAAATCACATCAAAAGCTTATTATGCAGATGAAGATATCAATAAGTCTAATTTCATTATATCATCATGAGTGCTACAATACGGTCTTATATTCTAAATTTCATGATATCATTAACTATAATAAAAGTATTCTAAAAGCAACCCCGTCCCCAATCCACGTAATTCTAACCAAGCATTAAATCCAGAACCCAGCAAAGCCACCCTTTATAAGTGAGAAGTTGAAGAGCTTTTCTTAAAGCATATGGTCTTACGCTATGGAATAAATTCCCGCAAGAATTATCACCTTCACTTTCTACTCCTTCTCCCATCTTCACATAAGTCCTAACATTACAAATATTCTTGACGTTCCACCATTTGGCACGCTGACAAGGCGAAATCCTCAAGAGATTCTTCGCCAATGGACCTTTTGGTCCATCTAAATATCGCCATTCCCAAGGTGACCATGCTTGACGAGGGTCCCATGAGGGTAATTGACGATCACCCCAGTTTCCTTCAAACTTTAACCAGTCACCGTAATCTTTTTCTCTTCCCGAATGGGATCCATTCAGGTACAGAAGCTCTCCATTATGGTAAGTGTACAGCAAATAATTTTTTGATGGGTCCCACAATGGGCCACGATCAGTAAAATCACTCAATATTTGGAAAGGCAAATCATGAGAATGTTGCCCAACCGAGGCGTAATTCAGATGTGTTCCTCTTGCGCTGAAGAGGACAGGTCTGACAGTATTGTGCATCAACTCCATATGGTCATAGATATAAGCATTACCTCCACCATGCAGAGACATCCAAACAATTTGGGGCTCCCCATCAAAGAAACGAACCAAAGAATGTTCCCAGTCACCGACATGGTTCCCATAAGGCCCTGTACCCATCACAAATGGGCCAAGATTGAAACTATAAAAATAGAACCAAAACAGGTCGACCCATCCATTACCCTTGTCAACGACGATAAGCACCAGAGGAGCATTGACAATCTCACCATTTGAGAGTTTTGGCTTATTTTTGGATCCTGTGATCCATTCTGGATCCTCAGTGAAATCGGAATCCAGCGTCAAAAACACCTCAGAAGTATTGAACTTGTGAGCAAACTTCGACAAGTCATCGAATTCCAATGACACTCCACCTTTAACTAAGGTGCCATCCAAGAATTCCAGATGGAAATGTTTCACAAACTCTTTGATATCATATGGTAAGTAGCTCTCCTCAGAGTACAAGTGTACATATGGACAGTAGTTCAATACATATGCGGGTATCTCACCGTCAGCCAAGGTTCTCTGAAATGGGGTAGGTTGCGATACAATAGGAGGATACTTCTTCAAAAATCTGTCTATCGGGGAAGATAGCAGTGTCCATGCTAACACCAACACATATATCAACCGCAACATCATCGACACAATGATCCAACTATGAATTATGTCTTTGCTTATTAGTACTTGTAAATATGCATTCCAGCCCCATAATTTGTTTCTTTTTTTGTTCGTTTGCCTTCAAACAGGGGCGCGGCCTTCGAAGTATGAGGGGAACATGCGGGATGAGAAGGAAATTTCGTATAGAGAAAAACTAAGAGAGGATGGGCGGTTTAGAGGGGGATTTATCCGGGATAGATTCTACGGAAGAGTCGGATACGATACGAGGGTCTGTTCGTTCATATGGGCTGTGCAGGAGTATGTCTCAGGTGGTATGAGAAAAATATTCTAAACGATCTCAGATAACTCTTATTCCCTCTAAGCCCTTCCCCAACAATCAAAAAAATGCTCATCGTCTCCAACCGCTCTATTACAAGTTTTTCCGATTTCTCCCTTTTTCCCTTAAAATTAACTAATGCTAATTAAAATGAGCAAGATTTTCTATAATCTGATGCAATGTGCGGCGAAAAAACGATACTTGCCAGATTTTTTATTTGTTCCAGATGCAGAATTAGTAATTTATAATTGGAGTGGAGCAAGGAACGTTTCAAACTATAGAATTTGAGCAAGACCGTTTTGGATCTCTTGCCACTTTGAGATAAATTTTAACAATTTAAAAGTTGGGGTTTGGCTCTTTTTTATTTCAGTCTTTGCTTATTTGGGTTGAAATATGTCTGCTACAAGTATCCCATCGTTGGCGCCCCCGGACCCAGCAACTTATAATGAGAACCTCAGCAATTCTTTCAAGTTGATAAGGAAGATATTGAGTGTCGAGGCCAACTCTATATCACACGTGATTCATCAGTATGAACAAAGCACATGGTCTATCAAACAGTTGGTGACCTCGTTGAAGGTTATGAACGACTCGTTATTGAATCAGAATAAACTCGTGGTTTCAGGAATTGGGAAATCTTACAAGATAGCTGCTAAGGTTGTCGCTACATTTAACTCGTTGTCACTTCATTCTCTGATATTACATCCATCGGATGCCTTACATGGTGATTTAGGACTCATTAGGGATGGTGACGTTTTGATCTTGATTAGTGCCAGTGGCGGTTCCTCGGAATTGGTCGAATTATTAACTCATTTGGATAGTAACAAAATCAAGATCTTGTTACTTACGTGTAACCCGAACTCGGGTTTAGCTAGACACCCTAAAGTAAGCTCGTTGATATATCTGGATTTACCCTCGGAATTCAAAGAAGAAAATGTATACGGATTGACCCTGCCGACGGTCTCCACCTCTTTACTTTTGGCTCTTATGGATAGTGTGCTGATTCTGTTAAGTCAACTCTATATTAACGACCTTGCTTTAAGGAAAAAATTATTTGGGGAAAGACATCCAGGGGGTGCTATTGGTCTGCTGTATTCAAACGAAGAATCTAGCTCATCTCATTCGTCTTCTATGGCTTCAATCTCTACATCGACGACAATGTCCGATGACCAAGAACCTTTAGATCTTGAGTTCAATAAAATCTGCTTCGTAGACAGGGATCCTGAATTGACTAGCGATGTGAATACGAATGTTCGTTTGGTACAAATGATTAAGGACAGTTCTAAAAAGATTAAATATCTCGACCAATTACCCCCAAATGAAAATTGCCTTTTCAAGGTAGTTATGAAAAGTGATGTGATCATTCTTGAAAATCAAAAACTGCTGCTAAGTGAAGAAATCATACAAATCATAAGGACTTTTGATACAGTTGCTGAAGATCTGGATAATTATTACGAAGAACTCAAATGGAGAGTTCAAGCTCTTTTCAAGAAGATTGTCCTTTAATTTTGCTATTGCTTTGCTTATAAAAATTTCATACTCTTTTAGGGATAATGAAAATGATATATAAAAAATATAAACGATTTGATATTTTTAAGAAATAAGTAGTGAGATTTGAATGTAGGTCACTATACCGGTTTATGTATCCATAACTTTATTTAGACTATACATTCAGACTACATAACAATGCTACTATCACCCTAGCCAGTCACTCTACACTCGCTCTCCTCAATCTCACTATATAAAAATGCTGTATCCCGAATTGGATCCCCTCCTATTTTTATAAAAATCGCTCCAAAAAAATTTAAACTTTTAAAAATATTAAGATTGAGCTCTCTCACTAACAGATACCATAGCAACGATGTCCGTTTTAGGTTTAGTTCGAAAGAGCATATTAACTACTGCATTTGCAGGAGCAGGATACTTTGCATTTGCAGATGTCTGGGAGCAAGATTCACAGCATTGGAATACTAAACAGTCGCATGAACAGGATCAGGTACTGTTCGAGAAATTGAAGCAGCTTCGGGTTTACCAAGACTTTGAAAAGAAGCAGAAATCTGGCGAATACGAGTCGTTCCGTAAATCTCCACTCGTTCCGAGATCTCATCATGAAAGTCATCTGCCATTAGGGTTATTATTTGGTCCTTCAGCTATCTCATTTGATCCAATTGGATTCCAAAATAGGGACAAGACCGAATTGTATATGTTTTATCATTTAGGGGACCGTAAAATCTCCAATTTGAACCAGGAAGTTCATAATGGATTAATTCTGACATTATTAGATGAACTGTTATGTTTCTGTGGGTTCAATAAACTTCCTTCCAAACGTGGAGTCACCGGAAAGTTATCCATAGATTTCAAAGATGCTATTCCTCCAAACAGTAATATCTTGGTGACTTCCAAGATCAAGGAGATCAAAGGTCGTAAATGTGTTATCGAGGGCGAAGTAAAATTGATATCTGGTAATGGTAAATCTGCCAAGACTGTGACAACAGCCGAATGCGTTTTGGTCGAACCTAAATGGTTCAAATATTTGAATTGGGTCCCAGCTTTCTAATGAACTACAAACTACTTTCATATAACGTATAAAAATTTCATATTATGTACAACTGTAGAATAATTAAGCACCAACTTTGACAGGAGGAATTGGATTTTTACCATCATCTCCTTCTCCAATCTTACGCTCCTCCTTAGTAGGCTTTGCTTTAATGACTGTATTAGTTCTGATCTTTGCTTTATCAAGAGGTTCACCCTTGACGATCTTCTCCATTTCATCTCTGTTCAAGGTTTCGTACTCCATAAGACCTTCTGCTAATCTGTTCAATTCTACCTTCTTTTCTTCCAATAATTGTTTGGTTCTTTGTTCAGAACTGATTAAATAGTCTCTAGTCTCTTGGTCAGCTAAATCTCTCAATTTTGGAGACCAAGATTCCCATTCATCTGATAATCTGATTGGTCCAATCTTATCAGACATACCGTAAGAAGTGACCATTGCTCTGGCAACACCAGTGGCATTTTGTAAATCAGAAGAACATCCACTTGTAGTGTTATCTTCTCCATAAATCATACTTTCCGCCACTTTACCACCCATGGCAACATCTAATCTGGCAAAACATTCTTTCTTGGTGATATCATGTTTATCCATCTCTGGTAATTGGAAGGTGACTCCAAGAGCTCTACCTCTAGGCAAAATAGTGGCTTTATATAATGGAGTTGCACCTGGAGTGAACATGGCCAGGATAGCATGACCAGCTTCATGATACAGAGTAGTTCTTCTAGACTCTTCGGTCATAACCATGGTCTTTTTAGCAGCTCCCATCAAAACCTTGTCTTTAGCCCATTCGAAATGGTTCATATCAACCAGTAAAGCGTTCTGTTGGGAAGCATAAACGGCAGCTTGATTAACCAAATTCATCAATTCAGCACCAGATAATCCAGGAGTTCCTCTGGCAATGACAGTAGGATCGACTTCTTTAGCACATTCGACATTCTTCATATGATGTTGTAAAATATCAATACGGCCTCTTACGTCCGGTAAGTCCACATTGACAACTTTATCGAATCTTCCAGGACGAGTAAGAGCCTTATCTAAAGATTCAGGGAAATTGGTTGCACCAATAATAATGATACCTTCAGTTTGAGAGAAACCATCTAACTCGACTAATAATTGGTTTAAAGTTTGCTTGGCATACAGTTGATCTTTTGGATTACGTTTTCCTCCAATCGCATCTAACTCATCGATGAAGATAATAGCTGGGGCTTTAGCTCTAGCTTGGGTGAATAATTCTCTAACTCTCTTAGCACCTACACCTACATATAATTCATCGAATTCTGAACCAGACATGAAGAAAAATGGTACACCAGCCTCACCAGCAGTAGCTCTCAGTAACAAAGTCTTACCAGTACCTGGAGGACCAGTTAAAAGAACACCCTTTGGTAATTTACCACCTAACCCAGTGAATTTAGAAGGATCTTTCAAGAAATCTACGATTTCTTCTAATTCGGCACGAGCTTCATCGACACCACAAACATCAGAAAATCTAACATTTGATTCACTTACATCGACCGACTTGTCTTCATTAGTGGAATTCTTCAAGATAGTTCCATTTTCAACAAGGTAGTTGAATCCTTGCATGGCACCATAAGTGAGCAGAGCAAATGGGATTATCCATTTCAACCATTTAGAAACCATAGTCCAAGCGCTTTCGGTGACAATGACATGGATAGGCTCTTGTCTAGAACCATAGGCTGAGGAACCGGTCAGACCAAGGCCGATACCAGCACCAGGAGCTCCGAATCCATTACCAATATCGTCAATACCAAGTGACATAGCGACTTGTTCCAGTTTGGCCTCATTTCCCACCTTCTGTAAAGCTTGAACGTACATACGAGCACACTCTGGAGAGGTGGCGATACCTGGAGTCTCATACCTGGAAACAACAATATGAGGATAGTTGTTGTTCAATAAAGACTGGTAGAACTCCAGTTGAGTACGGGCATTGGACAAATCCCGGTTGGCGATTTGTTCTTTAGAAGCCAACATTGATTGAATTTGGGCAGTGGAGGCGAATCTAATGGGCGTTGCCAGAGCAGGAATCACCTGCCCATGAAACACCTGCCCACGAATCACCTGGCTTAATAATTTCCGCTTTGTTAAGAGCATTATGACAACTCTACTTGGTACTCCCCACCGCGTTACTAACAATCTCTTGTCAATTCAAAGTCCCGACAAAATTGGCTCTCTAAATAGAAGACGAAAGAAAAAGGTGACCGCCACCAGATGGAAATTTGTATAATGCTGAGGAAACTCAGGGAAGCTGAGGAATTTTTGAGGGAATGATGAGGAAATTTTGAGGAAATTCTGAGGAACTTTAGAGATTTGTTCCCCTCATGTATACAGCCCTTATATATCCGAAAGAGGTAATTTGACAAATTCCATCAATTGATAATTAACCTAAAATGGAATTGATACAATGTACACTACCTTAAACATACCAGTCATTACTCTTATTCAAGAAGTCTAAATTATCACTCTATTATCATATCGAATCAACTCATATTCTATATATACATCTCTACTTATTCAATTCCATCCCCTTCACGTGGAACTGTTATAAACAAATTACTATGATCCTCATTCGTCTCAATAGTTAACCCCTTCTCATTGGCAAGGTGTAACAAAGCAATAAACTCGAAGCTTGTGGATAAATCTTTCTTCTCTGCTGTCGGATATTGTTTAACAGTAGCTTTGACTATATCCTTGAATTCCATCACTTCATCATCAGGTTTAACTTCCTTCTCAATTGAGTTCCAAAGGTTATTCTTTAAAGCAAGCAAATCTACTCTCTTTGCAACACGAGCAAAGTTCACTGTACGTCTATTTGTGCTGGAGTTCGAGTTACCAAGAAGACCTTGAGTGCCTATATCTTGAGATCCTGGGATTTCATCATCATCGTTATCACTTGCTTGATCTTCATCAAGATCTCCATTATTAAGACCTTCATCACCAAGATCACCAGAAGGTCCATAATTATCAGCCCAGAAATTCTCATCTGCTATATCCTCCTGAGGAACTACAGAGTCGTTGTCGGTTTTGATATCTCTTTTGACTTTGAATAATTTAACGGTGTGCTCCTCTTTAGTGAATAAACGAATCAAATTCTTAGAGGAAAAGAATGTATCATCTGGTAAAAGATGGAAATCTTCTGCTTCTTTGAAAGTCAGGGTCGTTTTTGAGTTCTTCGAGACTGTGAATATTTGTTCATCAAGTAACTCATCATCTACAAGGAAATCAACTTTGAATTCTTCTTTCCTGGTTCTTTGTTTTGTAGGTTTTGATTCCGCAGCCAAGACCTCTCCTGTATCTACTATCTCTTTCGAGGTCTCGGCAAATCTATTAGTCAAAGCACGTACTTTCCAATGAACTGGTCCAATCCAGTTGGACTTTAATTGTTCATCAAAGTAATTCAATACTCTATTATCAAGAGCCGTATCATTTAAAGAATCATTGACTGTGGTATTGGCAAATATAGCACTGGTATCTGCTGCTTTTTCATTATTATCTTCATCCTCTTCGTAACCACCTTCATACAGCAGCAGATCCCCTCCAATATCGAAATCTTCAAAATCTCCTTCCTCAATTTTATCATTGAACAAAACAGCCAGGGTCAGATGGTTCATACTTCCAATTGAGTCATTATGAACAGTCATATTATATGACGAATCATAGTTGATATCCTTTAAGACAGACTTGGCTTTCTCTATATCATGAACTACAGCTTCTAATTGATGAAGACTAGGACATAATTCGACGGATTCCTCGATTTCTGAAGCTCCAATACCATCGAAAAGAGCAGATTTCAAGCTTCCAATGTTGATTTTACGTTTCCTTACAGGATCTTCTTTCTTTATCACCACCAAATCATCGCTAGTCACACCCGATCCGGTCGATGTATCAAACATAATTCGAAGATCAGAATCTACTGTAAGCATATGCATAAGTAATGACTTCAGACCACCTTCATCAAACTCGGCTAAAGTCTTCTTGAACAAAGGATCAATGGATAACTCTTGATCAAGCGAACGGGTCTTAATTTCACGCCATTTCTTCAAAGTGGAATCACTCTTTTTCTTAGGTTGTTTCTTTGAGTCAGCGGCCAGGGTACCCTCATCATCTCCGTCTTCAGCCTCATTCTCATCCCCAGACTCACCATCCTCGTTCTCATCATCTTCATCATTCTTCTTAGACAGTAACCCACTAAGTAATTTCCCTGTCTCGGTTATCACCGAGTCAATTCTTGATGAATAAATCTTAACACACCCATCTAAAGTGGTACTCAGTTTCTGGAAATTGATACCGTCTCCATCACGGAACACGTCCATATCATGAAAGTAGTCGATTAACAGCACGGCCCAACTGTTGGAGGTATTGATTTTATTGTCGGTGGTTAATTTGATCCACTCTTCGAATTTGGCCTGGCGCTCCCTTGGCGGCACGTTGAAGAGGTCTCCAGCACCCCCTAGAAGGTCGTTCAGAAGAATAGATTGACGCCGTTTGCTTAACGGAGACCTTCCTTCATCTTGTAATCGGCTGTTCAAGCTTTTATTGGCCGCTAAATATGACATATCTGGTGTATAACCGTCTTCTTGAATAGATCAAATTGGTTTAATTTTGAAGTCGGTTTTGTTTACCTTTGAGATATGAAAAAGTTCCTAAATGAGAAGATGGGGAGGAAGTTCCTGAATAGGAAGTTAAATTTGACTACTGTGAAGGGAAATATGCGGGTATATCCATAATAGGGAATTTTATTGAAGATTACTCTACTGAGTTACATTTAACTACCTGTTTAGGAGATTTACCTCACCCCCATTTACAGTATCTACATCTCTTACCAAAGTCATTGATTTATCATTAATTAGAGTCCTTGAGGGATACACGAGCAAAAGTTTCTTCGGTATCAGCAATAAGTTTCGATATAGCAGAGAGTGATCCATCATTAGCAGTACATTTTTGTAAATGTTGTTGCATCATCTTGGTGAGATCCAGTAACTTCTGTTCCAATGCAGAAACCTTATCGTTCAACTGTTTATTATCACGAACATATTTATCGATATCTTGTTCCAATCTCAGTTGCAGTTGCTTCTTACGTTGTCTACACTTTGACAGAGCGATTCTGTTTCTCTCCAATAATTTCTGTTTCTTCCATGCGGCAGTTCCTGGGATTGGTCCGTCATTTGGATTGAAGATCACCTCATTGTTATACAACAATTGATGTTGAGGCACACCATTTGCATTTGTATCAAGACCACTTGGATGCTTAGAATCCTCTTCTGTGTCATTAGTAGGCAAAGATTGAGAGGATGATAACTCTTCTGGAGTTGATTTCAGCAGCTGCAGCTTTGATTGCAGTTGCTGAATAAGTAAGAGCAGTTGTTGCAGCTCAAGAGAAGGTCCTTCTTCCTTTGGTTGTGTGATTAGACCATCTTTAGACAAAGGCGATCTTTGAGTCTGGTCAACAAACGAGTCGTTACCAGAAGGGTCAGCTTGATTATCTGTAGGATTCTGTAGCAGGGCTTGAGTTGCTGCCATAACCAGATCTGGGGTATATGAAGGGTTCAGAAGCAGGATTTGCTGCTGCGTGAACTGTACTAATTGTCCAATTTGACCGTTAGAGATGGAGATTCTTCTTCTTAATGTTGGCTGAGGTCTATTTGTTGGTTTATTG
Organism: Nakazawaea peltata; assembly: GCA_001599355.1. Taxonomy (NCBI): domain Eukaryota; kingdom Fungi; phylum Ascomycota; class Pichiomycetes; order Alaninales; family Pachysolenaceae; genus Nakazawaea; species Nakazawaea peltata. The sequence continues at coordinate 825,586 of BCGQ01000002.1, forward strand.
TACAAATTCGGTTGTTGGAACTGCTGCTGGAACTGCTGTTGTTGCTGCTGAGCTTGTTGCTGCTGCTGAGCTTGCTGCTGTTGTTGCTGTTGTTGTTGGAACATTTGCTGTTGTTGCAGAGCCTGCTGCTGTGAATTCAACTGCATAAACGAACCGGTATTGTTATTGAGCGCAGCTCCAGAAGAGCCAGGAGATTGAGCTCCCGGATATAATGAAAGGTCATATGGATTATGATCCAAACCATCCAGCCAAGAATTATTATATTGATATGAAGGTTGTTGGAAATCAAATAAAGGTGGATTAGTCACTGGGAATTGTTGAATTTGCAACTCAAATGGCAACTGGAAAAATGAGTTCAATACTGGGTTACTAATGTTTCCGAGACCTAATCTATCATTTAAAACCTGTTGTGGGTTGGTAGATTGTTGGTCATTATTTGAAGTGGCGTTTTGGTTGGAATTGAAATTATTTCTCCCTGTTTGTATATGACTATCAGAAGCATTAGAAGCTGTATGACGATGACCATGAACAGATCCGGAAGCTCTATTAGAGCCATCTTCTCCAGGACCTTTACTAGGATTCAGTCTCGGACTCAGACCGGAATCATTAAATACCGAATCGAATGAATTACCTGTATCAACTGTCATATTCTTGGAATGTTGAGTATTGCTGGGAGCACGAGGATTAGATGGGCCGTATTCACTGATGTTATAAAGGTAATACTGTTGTTGTAACTGCTGCTGTTGCTGCTGTTGCTGTCTCAAATGCGCCTCCTGTGCTGCTTGTCGCGATTCCGCTACTCCCAAAGGTTTATCTCCCCTTTGATTACTAAACGACATTTTCTTTCCCACTTTTTGCTCTCGCTAGTTAAAAAAACAAAGGAAAAATTTTTTGCTGTCGTCTTTGGGCGAGGATCCGTGCGTGGGTGGAGGGGGCGTAAAGGGGGTCAGGAAAAGGAGGGGGGAGATGAAGGGGCCAAGGGAAGGGGGCGAAGGGAAGAGGGCCAAGGGAAAGGAAGGGTAGATCTGAGGGGGATGAAAAGGGGGGCGCTTAGTGGGCGCTTGATTGGAAGATTGGGCGCTCGACGGATACTTCCTTACGAGCTCCTTTAATGACCTGAACTGATGGATGCTGATAGCTGCAGCCGATCTTCAGTCTTGTTTCAAACCTCACAATACCTGTGCGGCTTATGTAGGAATATGTAGGTGCCTTATGCCGATAATATGACGGTGGGCAACAATTGGCGGATGATCAGCGACTTTGAAAAGCAGCTGAATCCGATTTGGCGTGGGTTAGATTGACTTCAGTATACTATGAGAAGAGTCTGGGGTTTGACACTCGTCTCTGGTTCAGTTCAACGTTCTTGCAGGATGCAGTCGATTTCGAATTGTAATATCGCTCTATTCCACACAATCTGCGGGCTTGTCTGGCACTTTGCTTGATCCTTCGGTGTGATTGTCTGAACTATAACCTTAAAAGTTTTTTGGTGGCCAATAAAAAGAAATCCTATTATTATTATGCTTCAGTGGTGATGTCAATAAAATGCACAAAAAAATAAGAGTCTCTGAGTAATAGGGGCTGACTTGTTGAATCGCTCAATTTCGAAGTCTCGAGATGTTCAGTGCTTTACTTAGAGTGTATTTGATGTGATCAACACTTATTAACTCCGTTTAAATCTCTACTATCGATACCCCTTCAAATATTACCTTGTCTTCTTACTAATAAACTTCGGATTGTAATTTTTAATTTCTTTAATTTTTTCCTTCGTTTTTTTTTAGTAGGGTCCCGCCCAGACGCAGCGGATCAAGAGAGACATGTGGAAGGGGTTAAGTACGGAGGTGAGGTGGGAGGGTCAAAGAAAGGAAGAATGTGGAGGGGGATTCAAGTTTGATAGCGGTTTGAATAGACGGGAATTAAAAGGAGTTCGGTTTTTGTTGCATGCATTACAATATCAAGTAGAGAGCTAAAGTTATTCCGTTCTGGGACCAGGCCTCAAATTACACAATAATACGAGAGGTGACGTCAACATCAGCAATTTATCATGAAATAATTAGCAAATTAAGATAATACATCATGACACCAAATGGACATTAATAACTAGTAGAAATACGACAACTATTTGAAGTTGTCTCCTTTGGGCTAATTGACACCCGCAGACATCCAGACCCTGACTATACTCATCTCCGAAGATCCTGCATGCACCGACTCCTACTATTCTGCACTACCCTTCTGCACCACCTTAGATCTCTCCTTCTATTAAGTTCGCCTATTTTGTACTTCTTTTCCGCTCGGTTACTCTGTGCGCGACCGCCGTTCTCCGTAGGCAGAGATCGACGCGCTTTAGGCGGGAAAGAGATAGTGAAAAATTCGAGTTTATCATAAAAGGCACATGAAGGCCAGTGAAGGTGAGTATTGGGTAGCGATTCGAACATGATGATGTCAAGAACCTTGTTTAGAGGCACTGTTGCCTCAAGAGGGTCTATTTTTGGTACAAAATCTAGAGGCTTCCATTCCTTGCCTATCAAGATCTCTGAGGAAGTTCAGCAGGCTTTGGATGAGAAGAGACCAGTTGTTTCTTTGGAATCTACTATCATCACCCATGGTTTACCATTTCCGGAGAATTTGAAGATGGCTCAGGATGTCGAGAATGTCATTAGAAATCTGGGGTGTACCCCTGCCACTATGGCTTTCATCAATGGTACTCCAATGGTGGGTCTTAATGAGAAGGATATTGAGTATTTACTGTCCGCCAAGAATGTCCACAAGACTTCTCGTAGAGATATTGGCTATGTCATGAGTGAAAAGCTCATGGGTGGTACTACTATATCGTCTACTATGATTTTGTCCAAATTGGCCGGTATTGATGTCTTTGCTACTGGAGGATTAGGTGGTGTTCACAAGAACGGTGAATCTACCATGGACGTCTCTGCTGATTTAGATGAATTAGGAAAGACCGAAGTCCTTGTAGTATGCAGCGGCCCAAAACTGATCCTTGATATCGACCGTACCACTGAGTATCTCGAGACCAAAGGTGTCCCAATCCTCACTTATAATCCGAAAAATAAAGACAAGGTGTATATTCCTGGATTTTACTGCGAGGAATCCAACACTTTGTCACCATTCAGCTTCACCGAGTTCAGTCAGCCTGCTAGTGTGTTCCATAATGGCCATCAGATGAAATTGGGTAACGGTTATTTGGTCTGTATCCCTCCTCCAGATGAATTGGCTCTCGACAAAGACTTCATTTACAAGCTGATCGACGATGCTCAAAATGAGGCTGACAGATTGGGTGTTAAGGGAAAAGAAGTCACTCCTTTCCTCTTGGGAAAAATTAATGCTGAGACTGGCGGTCAAAGTGTCAGATCCAATGTCGGATTTGTATTGAACAATGCCAGATGTGCTCTGGAAATTGCCAAGAGCTTGAACGCCTTGCAACATGGGGTTAGTACTACTAAAATTGGGTTTTCTTGAATATATTTACTAACTGTCATCTTCTTTTGTAGGGTAATCATATTCTGGCCTCGTCTAAAATCGATAAACGTCAAGTCGATGTTCGTCATCTTGGTAATAAGTTCTCTGAGAGGTGTAAAGCCATGGTTGTTGGATCGATTGCTGTTGATACCACTTGCATATTACGTGATGGATATAAATTGAAGGATTCCAATCCGGGTGTCTCCGAACAATCGATCGGTGGTGTAGGTTATAATGTGGCCTTAGCTGCAGCATTTGCTTCCAAGAATATTGATCCAATTGAGAGTTTAAGGTTGATCTCGATTGTTGGTCGTGATAGTCTTGGATCGAAGATTTTGGACGACTTGAAAGACAAAGAAATGGACAACTCTTCGATCTTTCAGTCTCCAGAGGACAGAACTGCCCAATATATCTCCATTCATGGTGACAATGGTGCTTTAATTGTCGCTTGTGCTGATATGGATATTGTAGAGAATTTACCTGTCAGTCATGTCGCCAAAGAGTTGGAAAGAGGTCGCCCAGAATTTGTTGCCTTAGATTGTAATGTATCTGTTGAAGTAATGGAGACAGTGCTCCAAAAATCCAGAGAGCTTGGGTTCAAAATCGTTTTAGAACCAACCTCGATCATCAAGGCATCTAAAATCCTGCTCACTTCATCTCTTGGGGTTTGGCCAGAGAACAATATCCTGTTGGCTACACCTACTATGGAGGAATTGACTACGATCTACGACAAGTTTGAAGAGACTCTGAAGTTTGATGATATTGATAATTGGTTTAATGTTTTGGACAAGTTGGGACTTGACTCACAATTTAGACAAGAATTGAATGTTAAGGTAAGAAAAGACAAATTCTTAGAAGATTTAGTGAACAAAGGCATTTTCCAACAGCTGTTTAAGTTACTTCCATTTATCCCATGCCTTATCATCAAGGATGGAAAAAATGGTATCGTAGTGGTTCAGATCGTGACAAATGCAGATGAGCTCCGTAAGAAAAATTCTCTTCTTCACCAATCGAAGGCCATCCTTTCCGTGGTCACTTCTAGTGGAAGAAAACTTGAAGGGGGTGGTCAATTAGGAGTAGTCGTGCAACATTATCCAATCCCTGAGATGCTTGACGAGCTGGACATAGTTAACGTCACCGGAGCCGGAGACTCTATGATGGGCTACTTATTTAACAAGATGTCTACAGGAGAATCCGAGTTCTGGACCACGATCGATTCTAGCCGTGAAAAAATCTTGAATAATGCGCAAACGGCTGCAAAGACCAGCTTGCAGTCGCCCGATGCCATCAATGTCGCCTATATCCTGAACATAGAATAGAAAAATGTAATTTTAATAAAATGCTATGTATAATAATTCTTATCTGTTTCCCTTTTGGTAATTATAAGCGCTTATCGGACAATAAGGAGAGATCGAGGGGAAAAGCTTCATCGGGGGAGGGCATTGAATTTCAAACGGAATTAAACTTTATTGTTTATAAATATATTTATTGCTTGGCAGCCTTCAATTCCTTGTGGTAAGCAATGACCTTCTTGGCGGTGTCGACCAAACCGTTACCGATGACCTCTGGGGTACCGAAGATCTCGACACATGGCTCCAATTCGTAGACGTCAGACCAAGCGGTTCTGAAACCACCTTGTCTAGAAGCACAAGAGTCCCACATGTGGGCGGCGAAGAACCACTTGTCATCAGCATCGGCCTCGTTCAACTTCTCGGAAACGTACTCGTAGACAATTCCCTCTGGCTTACCCTTACCGATAACATCACAAGAGATGATGTTCTCAAGTGGCATCTCAACACCACTCTTGGAGAAGTAGTTGTGGACGATCTTGTTGTCAACATCGGTGACACAGTAGGTGGTGAAACCGTATTCTCTCAACAAACGCAAAGCCTCCTTGGTCTCTTCTCTGGCCTTCAATTGGAAGTAACCAGTCTTAAGGATCTCGGTGGCTTGCTCTGGGGTACAGTACTTTCTTGGTTCCTCAACACCAGCGAAGAACAAAGATCTGTAGAAGGTGTGCTCCATGATCTTGTCGAATGGTTGGTATTGCTTGGCTTGGGACAAGTAAGAGTAGTCTCTCTCGGCACCGGTCAACCAGAAGTAGAAGAACAAGGCTGGGGAGATACCGTCCAGCTTGAACTTGTCACCCAATTGCTTCTCAATTTCAGCAATGGCACTGGTGTAACCAATAAGAGTTCCGACAACGTCAAATACAACAGAAGGCATAGTTAATAAAGTATGAATAAATGAATCGATAATGTTCTTGATGGAATGAGTTCAAAGCGGCGACTTCGATCCCCTTTTATATCGCATAAATATCCAATTTCGGGGAAAATATTTCAGGAAAATCAATCTCGTTTTTCCTTTCCTGCAGGAAGATTAGATAAAGCTTTGTGGGTACTTTTTTTTAGTGAAAAAGGAAGGGGAAGGAGGGGAGAGAGAGAGGAAAGGTAAGAGGCAGGAGGGGCGAGGGTGTGGCGGCAAAGGACACAAGTTTGGAGATCGTCATAGTTGAACCAATAGTCCAATACCATACCATATTTGAGACGAGATCTGATCTGATTATCATTCTAGCGCTTACTCGATATCTCCGTCATTAGCGCCTACTTTACTATCTTGAGCTTGTTGCATAAGATAACCGTCCAGTCGTGACCATTAAAGTTGCAAAATGTAGCGGCCGCGCAAACGTTTTTTCAGCAATTTATGAAAAAGTTTAAGTTTGGTCTCGAGCAGAGGCCCCCGGCGCAGGAGGCGATGGAACGAAAAAGAAAAGCCTCGATGAGATGGGTGCGAGAGGGAGAGTGGGAAGAAGCAATCAAGAATGGCGGGGTCTAGGGGGGTTGGCATGGAAGTTCAGATGGAAGAAATGAGGAAATGTTTGGAGACTGCCGACAAAGGTATTTTATCTCTACCTCAGACCAAGTATCTTGAGTCCTTGGTATCACAATTGCGGTTGCTGGACAGCGCTGAAGAGATACAGGGTAGTTATTTGGTTAAAGACCTGGGACTTACAGAGATGGAAATTGAGAATGATACCGGAATTGAAGTCGTGATTGAGAATCAACGTGGGATATCGCTATTTGGTATTTCATCCTTCTCGCAGAACTCATTGATATCACCGTTTGACCCTCCCAGTTACCAAACGCTCAATGGACAGCTGATCAGTGATATGCAATTATTTCCACTCCCAGACTGGCGCTGGAAGTGGTCATGGCCGTCATGGTGTATTCTGATGATTGGGGATGTGGATGAACAAGGTTTTGTTTACAGTACAATTAACTTCAGGAGTAAGCATTGGAGGGGAATATACAAGTTTGGTAGTTTGATTCGTAGACGAATCTGGGTACGAAAGCGGGAAAGGATTACTCTTAGTGGTACCGTTAGTCCGCGTGATAGAAGTTCCTCACCAGGACCCGCGATAAGCTCACAATCATCTCTTAAACCGGCGTCTAAGACGAAAAGAGCAAGAGCAAAATCCAGGGCTCAACTGAGGCGGTGGAAACAGAAATTTTCTAAGAAAAGGATAGAACATACAGGAGAGGTGGAATTTATAGATAATGATGATGCTGATTATATGGGGGAAGGTTTGTTGGTTCCAGATGTTACTAAGGATGGGGACTCGGTAGAATATGAAGAAGATCATTTGGAGGATTTAGAGGATCAAGCCGAATTGCAATCCCTTGCAAATAAATTTGAAACAGAATTTGATCTGCTTATTTCAATTGAACTACCAGCACAATGTTTGGATAGATTCAGGATTGACAAGATAGTCCTGTTTATAACACTGGATGATACGGACACAACAGATCAAATATCAGAAAGGATCCAATGGATACTTGAAGAGGATCGTTTAGATCAGCTTATCCAAACTCTTGATCATGGATCATCCCGTATCAAACTTATCCATCGTATCAAGTCAGGTACGACCCCGACCAATTGGACCCAGGCTCTCATCGACCGTATCAATGGTGAACCACTTCAAAAAAGTCGTGCACCTGCAGCAGATTAAGTTTCGATGCGCACCAAATGGGTTTGGCGGTTGCTCTTGACTAATTCGCGCGGCTTACTATGAAAACAGAGCATATGACGAGTTTTTATTATGTAGGATCTGACTGTAGACTAATGAGGTAGGCGATAATAGAGTGCACCACCCGCCCCTTCTCCCCCATCTTTCCTCGGATTTTCTCTTGTGCCGTATTATGTCGCAGATCACGGGAATAAAAGGTTGAAAAAATTTCTCGGGGGTGGTTTATTTAAATGGGGGGCGAATTCCCCGATTTTGGCTTCTCTTAGAGCAATTGAAGGATCAAGAACAAAATGTTAGGTGTTAGCAAGGTTTTATTGTTGATTCTGATCCTTTTGGGTGTCATTGTACATGCTAGCCCTGAAGCTGAGGCGGTACCGGCCCTGAATGCAATGGCGGTACCTGCCAAGAACGACCAAGCCAAGCCTCCAAAGTCGCCAAAACCAAAAGGAGCTATGCAAGTCTCAAGTATGGGACCTGAACAAACATCTTTAACCGTGCATGTGTCTCTTAATTACGAAGACTTCAATACCGATGAGGGCCGCTCTCTCTATCTTTCTCATAAAAGAATCCAGATCAATGACACTGATTTGTTGACTGTGCTACCTTTTGATAATAAGGAGAAGTCAAAGGTGACATATGATGACTTGAGATATGAGGTTATCAATAAGACCTCGATCAAGTATTTATTTGATGTACTTGCTGATGAACTTAAGAACACTATGAATGAGGAAGGTGTAGTGACGTTCTCTGTCATGACGTCACATGATTTTGACATGAGGCGAGGAGGCAAGGATGGGGGTAAAACTGTGATGTACAGACCTTCTAGTGTTCATTGGAAGAATAAAAGTGTGTTGCTGAGCGCCGTATTACCTGGATATATTGTGATTGGTGTTTTGGTGTTGATAGGGTATATTTCCAGAGCTAAATTTGGATTCAGAGGCTCGAAATCAACGTTCAAATTATCCCCCGTTTCAAGATTACTTCTTAAATTCCTTTTTATCAGACTGATATTTGATGTCATTTACCTTGTTTATTTGGTATTGTTCATCCATTTCAAGTTCTTTTACACCAATGGATTCTTATATTTCTGTTTCTTATCAGCAGATGAGATTATTAATTTGGTTGCCTTTTATTTCACCGTTTCGTTGTTCTGTCAAGGTTATTTGACGATCACTCAGACTAAGGCTCCTCTTCATAAGCCAATCACCATTTTATTGACTCTGCTTTATGGAATTTCTGTCGCTCTGGTTACGATTTATTATAAGCACCAGCTCAACAACCCCACTTACATAAGTCACACGCAACATATTTACGACAACAGTTTGACTATCGATAGTGAGAGTGTCATGGCCTCTGTTACTATCTTGTTCAAGATGCTGTATTTCGTTCTTGGAATCTATTTCACCCACCTTACGATCAAATCTAACCCAAGTCTGGATCCTAGATTCAAGAGGAGTGCACTTCTGATCCTCATCACTTATTATTGTAGCTCCATAATAACTCTTCCTGTCTTTGATGATTTTGGGCAGTTTGGATTTTACATCAGACTGAGATTTTTAGCGATATTAGACACGGTTTTCATTGAAAGAGCCGAGGTTCCTCAACTTCTTCAATTGATTTTGGTAGGCTGGTTGGTTTATTACTGGAGAGACAGACTGTATGACAAAGTACCTACAGAAGAAGATGGTTATGAGCTTAGTTGATTCACGAATTGTATGTATACACTACTAAAACCAAATCCATGGCCCAACTAAGGCAATGGAAACAGAAATTTCCTTAAAAAAGGATAGAACGGAGAGGTGAAGTTTATAGATAGATGTTTACGGGGGTGTGTTGGTGTTATGATGTTAGTTTTGGACCCAATTTCTTATCGGCCGTATTGTATTAAGTTGGCCCTGGTGGACCTCAAGACAGTCGTGCACCTGCAGCGGATTAAATTTTGATGCGCGCCAAATGGGCAGGGCAGGGCAAGACAAAATTTGTTTGGCGGTTGCCCTCGCGACGCGTTGTGTCTTATTTAACAATACATAGTAAACACGCGGCTAATTGTAGAAAGAGAGCATATGATGAGGTTTTATTATGTAGGATCTAATTGTAGACGTAATGAGGTAGGGGATAATAGAGTGAAGATTATTGTGAGGAATCGTTGAAACAAAGCCGAATAGCACTCTAGGACCCATCTCATACTTAGCTCATGCCCAATTCATTGCCCTTCTCAAGCCCCTTCCTCTATTCCTCTCTCCTCCAACCTGCACTACCCAATCCCCTTGCCCCCATCTTTTCTTGGTACTTCTCGTGTGCCGTATTAAGCTGCAGGGCATGACAATAAAAGGTCAAAAAAAAAAATCATTAGGAACGCTTTCATTTAAATAGAGGGCGAAATCTCTGATTTTGACGTGTTTTACAACAATTGAAGGATATCAAGAACAAAATGTTAGGTGTTAGCAAGGTTTTTTTGTTAATTCTGATTCTTTTAGGTGTCATCGTTCATGCTGGCCCTATAGCTGATGCGGTACCGGCCCTGAATGCAATGGCGGTACCTGCTAAAAAGGACCAACCCAAGTCTCCAAAGGCGCTTTCGAAGCCAAAGCCAAATGGGGTTCTTAATGGGTTGAAAGTATCACGGATGGGTCGCGGACAAACATATTTAAGACTGTCGGTGTATCTTAGTTACTATGACTTCAAGACTGATGAGGGTCGCCCTACCTATTTCTCACGTAAAAGAATCCAGATCAATGACACTGATTTGTTGAATCTGTTGCCGTTTAATAGGAAGGATAAGTCAAAGGTGACATATGATGACTTGAGATATGAGGTTATCAACAAGACTTCGATTGCTGATTTGTTCAATACGCTTGTTGATGATGAGCTTCAGAAGACTATGGATGAGGAGGGTGTAAATATGAGACAAATCGTTAATAGTAATGGGGTTGCAACTTCGGCCCCTGACAATATGGGACAAGGGGATAACGATGGAGGTAAGACTGTGATGTACAGACCTTCTAGAGTTCATTGGAAGAACAAGGATGTCTTACTGAGTGCCGTATTACCTGGATATATTTTGATTACTGTTTTGTTGTTGATAGGATATATTGCCAGGGCCAAATTTGGACTTGGGGGTTCTAAATCATTGTTCAAATTATCGAATGTGTCGAGATTATTGCTCAAATTCCTCTTTATTAGACTGATTTTTGATGCTATTTACCTTGTTTATTTGGTATTGTTCATTCATTTCAACTTCTTTTACACCAATGGGTTCTTATATTTCTGTTTCTTGTCAGCAGATGAGATTATTAACTTGGTTGCCTTTTATTTCACCGTTTCGTTGTTCTGTCAAGGCTATTTGACGATCACTCAAACAAAGGCCCCTCTTCATAAACCAATTACTATTTTATTGACTCTGCTTTATGGTATCTCAGTCACTCTGGTGGAGATCTATTACAAGAACAAGTTCAATAACAGTACTATTAGCGCATCCAAAGCTGCTATTGCCGTCAATAATATGGCTGTGAATAGTGAGAGTTTCATTGCTCCAGTTATCGTCTTATTTAAAATGCTGTATTTTGGACTTGGAACTTATTTCACTTACCTCACGTTGCAGGCCAATCCAAATCTGGACCCTAGATTCAAGAGGAGTGGAATCTTAATCCTCGTCACCTATTATTGCAGCTCATTAATCACTTTACCTATCTTCCGTTCTTTTGAAGAGCTTGAATTTTTCATTAGACTGAAATTTTTGTCGGTGGTACCGTCGATTTACATTGCCAGGGCCGAAGTTCCTCAACTTCTTCAATTGGCCATGGTAGCTTGGTTGATTTACTACTGGAGAGACAGACTGTATGACAAAGTTCTGACTGTGGAAGATGGTTACGAGCTCAACTGATCTATTTATTGTATATTTTATTAATATAGACATTGTTCTAGACAAGAATAGGGGAATGTAGAGAAGTTAGACTAGTGTAGTGGCTAAGTGTCTGAGTCTAAGTGTTGATGGTGAAATTTGTATCCAGACCTATCGATATCTTACTGATTAATGTGGACGGACATGATCTTTTGAGTTGGATCATCAACATTCCAGGCTGAACTGGTCCCAAACTTATGAAAATACCATGAAATGTCTCTACCAAGGTGGTTGTGTCGTATAAAATAGTGCCTGAGATGTCCTTGATTGTGACCCAAAGCTCTGGACGGAAACTGGTATGACTGTCATAGGGAGTATGGACTCTCATTTTGACAGAATCGGCTCTTTTGGTCAATTTCATGGTGTAAACCAGTTCTTGTTGACTGGATTCTACGGTTTTCTGGAATAATCCTAATTGGAGGGGTAATTGGGTGATTTCAGCTTGGGTAGACAGTTCATAATCTATGAGGATTGAGTAAGGTACTCGGGAACTGGTGATTGGAACTTTGCAATGAGGTATAAGAACATATTCGGTGTTGGTTTTCAAGTGTAACTGGGGACAGACCAGCTGCCCATGCCCGAAAACAACGTTCTCAGGTTTAATGGTTTCTTTAGGGTTATACAGAGTGACGAAATTGAAGGGTCCTTGAGGTTTCAAGTAGATATCCAACTCTGGTATGTATTGGGGCGAGCAGAAGATCCCGAAACGACAAGGAATTACTTTGGAAAATGGAGATTTAAAGATCAATTTGAGTTGTGAATTCCGTACGTATTCACTCAGAGTACAATTACCGAATGAATTGGTGGAATTCCATTCTTGATTCTCGAGTTTCAATAATTTTGAGTACTTTTCGGTTGCCTTCGTCAAGGAGATGGAAGAATTTGAACTGTACAGAGTTAAAGTAAAACTTCTACTACGTTCCAGAGCTGTACGATGTCTGATGACGACAGTACAACTTTGACCGGCTGATAAGGTGAAGCTGGAGGTATGGAAACGACTGTTGATTTCGACACCTTTATGAATATGTTTGTAGGTGTTGAACGAAGACCAGACTCTTTCCCCATCTACAGTGTTGAATACGTCTACGCTTAAATAAGAGTCCAGTTCTAAATCGTTGGTGAGAAGGTGTTTCTCAAGGACCAATTCAACTTGGGTATCACAATCTAAAGCCGAGAGTTTGAATTGTGGCATATGAATCATTGGAGACAAATCGTTGGATGAGGACACAAAATTGATCTGTTGGTGAGATTTGAATATTTCAGGATTCAAATTGTAATACAAAATATCGAAGATATGAAGGTTGGTGATTTCAAACTCTCGTTTCAGAGATTGAGATTCGAGCAATGGGTTTTTAATCACAAATTTATAGAGTCCAGACTGTTTATCATGTGTAATACTCTGAACAGAATAATCATGATTCGAAATTATTCCGTAGAATTCGCATTCTTCTTGAGTTAGAGACCCAGTTCCTAACCCGATGAGGACGTCTTCTTGAGAAAGAAGATTTTGTAATTCCTTTATATCAGACTCCTGGAGTTCATCTATGTAGCGGTATTTAGGTATCCAGCCTGTTAAAAGATAAGAATCGAGGCCGAAATTAGATCCTTCGTGTTGGTATCCTTGGCTGAAGAGTTTAAAGTACAGTTTTTCTACGAATGCAGGCCATAGTAAGAAGGAGTTGGTAGATGACCGAACATGGAGAGATTGAGAGAAGCCATTGGGGCATGGTAACCGGCTGTCAATAAATATCAGTCTTTGGGTGCCATTGATATGAAATTTGACCAGAAATTTGTGGGAATTGGTCTTTGGTTCGATAGAGTCGAGAAGGTTAATCTTGGTATTTTTGGCAATGGAAAGTAAAGAGGCGACAAATGAGCAATTGGATGCGAAATCTTGATAAAGATCGTCGAATCCAGTACTAGTCCAATCTAAATTGGAATCTGGCCGGGACCAAGCAGTAAATGAGTCAGCTAGCCCGAGAAGTGTCTTATCTTCATACCCGTCTTCTACTGGTGAGATAAAAATCCGATTCTGAACGATTGGAAAGACAAAAAGTTGGTTAATTTTGGAGCTTATCCATAGAAGTTTCAGTTGAATAGTCAATAATGACTTCGCATGTGGATCATTTCGTAATTCTTCCACTAGTTTAAGCACATAATCAGCAAATTCAAGAGCATCTTTGTCTTCCTTTGAAAGTTTCAGAAGAACTGGATTGAGTATGGAGAGGGCTTTTCTGGAATTCAGCCGACCATCTTTGCCCATAGATAGATCATATAGAAGCAATTCAATGAGACGTTGACAGGAGTCAAGATCCTGCATCACGTCGAAGTTCAATTGACCAGCCATTACTTGTTCAAGGGATGACTATCTTCGAGAGAGGACCTGAAATAGAGTGAAGAACAGCATATTACGAATTATTGAAGAGAATACGAGAAGAGTGAGCGATCTACGAAGAATATTTAATACTTCATTTGATGTTGAGCAATATACGAAAGTAGTATTTTCGATCCATATGAGCAATCTACAACTTTACACCTTCCTATTCAAGATGGTACAATAGATGGATGAGGTAAGGGAGTAGGAGTCGAGGAAAAGGGTATATGAGTAATGGCGAAGTTGAATGAAGATATTGAGAAGACAGCATACCTTTTGAAGTTTCTAGGACGACAAAGAGACACTAAAGAACGAGAGATTGACTCTAATTCTCACAGTTCTTCGTGCTTCGACTCTTTAGTAACTATGCTGGAATCTAGTGATGAGATGTTGAAGGAGAGGTTGATATCGAGAACTCAAACTGAGCAAGAGAAACTGGAGGCGGTGGTCCGTGAAATATATGATGAGTACTTAGATGCGGGAGAACCATTGCCTGGATTATTACGTGAACTGCATACTGAGTTCTCTAAGGGTCCTCTCGAGCACCCGTTGCCTGGAGGTTTCAAAGTGCTTGATGCCTCACATCCATGGATGATATTTTGGTGTGTTAACAGTTTAAAGATTTTGGGTGTGGATCTCACAGAGCAAGAGAAAAAATCCATTTCCGCGCACATCTTGTCGTATGTACATCCTGATGGAGGTATTGGAGGAGGAATTGGGCAGATGGGACATGCTGCTCTGAGTTATGCTGGGTTATGTGCATTGGCATTGTCGGAAGATCGTGAGGCATGGGATCTTCTTGATAGAGAAGCTTTTTATAAATGGCTTCTCCGTTTGAAGACCCCGGAAAATGCCTTTTGTATGAGTATAGGTGGAGAAGTCGACACCAGAGCTGTGTATTGTGTTCTTTGTATTGCTTCGATGCTTGATATTTTGACCGAAGAACTTACTGGTGGTGTGCTTGAGTTTTTACAGAAATGTCAGACTTATGAAGGTGGGTTTGGAGGAGTTCCATTTGATGAGGCTCATGGAGGATATACTTTTTGTGCAGCAGCAGCAATGTGTATCTTAGGGGAGCCTGGTGAAGTTCTTGGGAAATATTCAGACTTTGATCTGTTAGTAGAATGGGTTTGTAAAAGACAGAGATCCATGGAAGGTGGGTTTAATGGTCGTACGAATAAATTAGTTGATGGGTGTTATAGCCATTGGGTTGGCGGAGTTGCACCTTTACTCCAAGTTGCCAATGGGGGATCCAATTCTATCATCTCTCGTACTGGTTTGGTGAATTATATATTGATGTGTTGTCAGGACCCGGAAGGGAAAGGATTATGTGATAAGCCGGGGAAAAGTCCGGACTATTATCATACTAACTATGTTTTATGTGGATTAAGTGCTGCTCAACATGTTTATAAACTTGGAAAGAGTCAAAGTCAGACTCCTTCAGTCGATTCTTCCCTGTATTTGTATGAGGTAACAGATTTCGATGATAAGAAAGAGCTTGATGTGGTTGATAATGACAAAGTAGCTGCTATCAATCCTATATTTGGGGTACCCATTGGCATATGCGAAGCATTCAAACTGTATTTCGTTTCTAAACCTTCAATATAATGAATAAATATAATTATTGTGAAAATAGGTCACGTGACTTTATTGTAAAATATTCCCCGAAGAGTCACGTGATTCATTCAGTAGTTAGCAATTTACGAATTATCTCCACGCAACTTCAAATTAAAAGAGCTCTTGGCGCTAAAAGAGGCAAAATTGATACGAAAGCAAGGTGGTTTAGGTGAATTGATAAGCTGTTCAGTATGGACTCAGAAACTCCAGCGCTTACCGCTGAACAAGAGCTGATCGTCAATCAACTCATTGATATCTTAGCCCCAACATACATCCCAAGGCGTATGGCCATTCATATCCTTCAAATTCATAATTGGAATCTAGAAGAGTCGATCATAGGTTACTATCAGAATGACCCACAAGCGCAGAGAGACTTCCTTACGAATTATGCTGAGAGTTTACAGTCGGTAGGACAAAATAGGTCGGTGATATCACGTGTAATGAGTTCATTCTCGGGTAGTTTACGGTCTATGGCGTCTTCAGGAGGTGCTAATGAGGCTCAGCAGCCTCTTATACCGGGTGCTTACCCGGTGAATGCGGGTCAGAATGGTGCGGGCACCGATAACGGATCTTCTAAGATATTTAGTAAGATTGCGTTCTATTTTCTTGTGAGTTTCCAGTTGATTGTAGTGTTTCCAGTAGTTATGGTGATCAAAGGGACGTCATTTGTCATTGGAGTGGTATCGGAACGGATGATTCCCATCATTAATCGTATATTGGGACTTCGTCTGTCAGCTGCTACGTACTATGCACGTAAGAATTTTGCCAATCCGATGAGAAGGTCCAGAAGATTTATATATGATTTTGATGAGGCTATTAATAACCGGCCACTAATTGATCTTCCTGCTACACCTGATACTGGGGATATAATACGTGCTAGTGATTCTTCGTTGATGGAGATTAATAGGCCATGCTTTTTGGAGTGCTCGTATACAAATGCTCTTTATTTGGTCAAGAAACAATGTAAATGGCTCTTCATATACTTACAGAGTGATGAGCATGAAGATAATCAGGCTGTTATTGATCAAATTCTTCTTAATGATCAGTTTTTGAACTTTTTAAAGAGGAATGAGATCCTTGCTTGGGGTGGGAATGTGAAGGAGAGTGAGAGTTATCAAATAGCTAATAATTTCAATGTTTCAGGCTTCCCATTTTTGGGGTTAATTACACTTGAGCAAGAGGATGGAGTAGCAACACCACAGGTGTCTCTTGTTTCAAAGATAGATGGGATTTCTCCTAATCTTTTGAGAAGAGACGGCAGTATTAATACGTCTAAGATTGTTAATAAGTTCCATAAGACTTTTGAGAGGTTGAATCCGAGTGTGGTTGCTATGAGGACGGAGGTTACTGAGCGTGAAAGTATGAGATTGTTGAGAGCTCAACAAGATCTCGCTTACCAAAGATCTCTTGAAGCTGATAGAAGACGGGAACAACAAAGAGAAAGAGAGATTGAAGAGCAAAGACAGCGTGAAGAACTGCTGCGTCTGGCTGAAGAAAGAAGAAGATTAGAAATCGAACATCAGGTTAGAGCTAAGAGTGAATGGTTCAAGTTGAAATACAAGGAACTCATCGAGAGGGAACTGGCATGTGATATGGAGGATAAGAAAGAGATTTCTAGAATCGCTATTAGATTCCCAGATGGACGCAGAATTCAACATGTGTTCCACAAGTCGTTCTCAATAGATGACATTTATGTTTACACGGCATGTGTGATGAATGGGGTTGAAGAGGTTGCGGAAGAGGTAGATTCTGCAATAGCAGGGCTTTATAATGGATCTTTTGAATTTGTATTGATCAGTGTGATCCCAAGAGTCACCTTGCCCTCAGATTCAGGTCGTTTGATCCTGGATACTTCATTTTTGTATCCAAGTGGTAATTTAGTAGTGGAGGAGTTATGAATAATTGTTGACAGTTAGTTTATTAAGTATGTAGATGTGGTGTAGTTTCTAGTTCTTCGAAACCTTCTTCTTACTCTTCTTCTTCTCTTTCTTTTTCAACCCAGTGATACTTCCCTTCAATACGTTGGTATATTCAACCCAGAAGGAGTCCAATTTGTCTACTGAGACGATGGTGGTGTATTTTGACTTGGCTCCGTCGGTCACTCTTAATAAAATAGGGTAAGGTTTGTCATCTTTTGGAGTTTCTGTTAGGAGCTGGATCTTCTCTGACTCGACTTGAGGTGTTGTTTGTACTGGATTCAATCTCTTTTGGGTGAAATACACTGAAGAATCACCACCTGATTTGGTGAGTAAATCTGATACGGATTTCAAGAACTGGGAATGGTTAGTAAAATGTTGGAAAGCGGGGATTCCGAATAGGATTTCGGATGGGATTCGAATGAGGGGTGGATGTAGGTGACTTACTTCACTGTTATCTAACCTGGTCATTGTGATATGCAGAATGGAGGGGTGGTTGATTGGATTGGGTGAGTTGAATGGTGGTTGAAGAAAAAATATGTGTTGAATTTTTGGGAGGGCAAAAAGGGCACAAAGGGCAGAGGAAGAGTGAAAAGGCTGAAAAAGACTAAAATACTAAGTGCCAGAAATACTTGGACTAAGACTTGAAAGAGTAAGGAGTGGAAGAGATAGAGTCGATAAACTGACTAGATAAACTAGAGGAGTTACTAGACGAGTAGAAAGTGAGTCAGAGACTGAGTACGGTGGATTTGCAGAAGATTGGTCTAGACATACAAACTATACTATTGATTATTTAAGAGGGTCATATTTTCAGTCCTATAATCTCCAATGGGGCAAATAAGTAAATTGAATCAAGGTCAAGGTCAAGGTGAACCTGCTCAAGGCAAACCTGTACAAGGTCAAGTTGTGGTCATCTCAACTACAGAATACAAACTGGCGGCCGCTACCTTATACTCATCCTTTGCAGATGACGAAATCTGCTCGTATTTATTCGGTCATCTGCCCAATAAAAATGAACTCATCAGTCTTTACTTCGAATGCATAGTTTATTCACATATTTTAAAGGGCCTAGTCATCGGAATACGTAACCAGGACAACCCATTGGCGTTCGATACCGTTCTGGTATGGGCTCATCCGGAAAGTGGAGAAATCGAAGATTGGGTCACGTATTTTAGAAGTGGATTCTACAAACTTTCATGGAAAATGGGGGCTAAAGGTCGTGCCAAAATGTATAAAGAGCTATTCGCGATGTTATATGAGGTGGAGGAGCAGATCATGGGCAACTTGCCGTCGTATACTGTGGTATATGTGGGGACATTGGCATCAGCAAGAGGCAAGGGCAATCTTAGGGCCATCATGCAATTTATGTTCGATAACTATATCGATGTGAAGGGCACCGACAATTATACGTATTTGGAATGTTCTCTGTTATCGAATATCCCAATCTATAAGAAATATGGATTTCATCTGGTACATAAGATCACTTTGGGCCTGAAGGCCGATATGCATATTATGGTGAGGGCACCATTTGGGCAAGATTGGTCGAAGGTGACAGAATTGAGAAGTAAATTCCATTATACTGAGCCAAATTTATAAGTCATGCACCAGCTGGACCTCCATATCCTGTAAATAATCAATCATCCATCCATTTCAATTTCTCTAAATAAGAGTCCAACTTCTCTGTAGCTGCTGAGATTTGCTTCGATATATCCTCAGTTGGTGGCTTGAATTTGGTGTTAATTCCACCCAACGCTTGTGTTAACAGTTTGTCGGCCTCTGAGAATTGAGTCAACGTCTTGGAATACAGACCAGCCACATCCAGATGAGGAAGTGTCCTCAATCTTCTAGTCCAACTCAAAGGCTCCTCCAGAGATGCCGTGGGGTTCTGTGACACCATATTTAAGTCGGTGCATCTACAAATTAATTAACTGTACGAAAAAACCCTATTTGTATAGCACAAAAAATAACACGCATCTTAATAAAGTTTCGACTGCATAGTAGTGACACAATATGGACCCTCGCGACAGTGCTGAAGTTGGTCAATTGAGATCACCGGCCGTGATCATGGCAGGTTTTGATGGCACTTCCAAGGGCCCTCCTCCTCTGCTCCCACCTCGTGACTCTCCTGTACCTGTTTCTACCGACTCTCCGATGCTTCCTCCCCGAGATTCCCCGGCTCTTCCTCCAAGGTCAAGAGTGGCCTCAGGACAGGACCAATTACCCCCTCAATTGCCGCCTAGAGATGATATTCACAGCCGTAAAGCGAGTGGATTATCATCCTTTGAGTCCCCGCAACGACAACGAGCCGCTTTAGAGGCGAAAAAGGCTCTTGTTTTCAACGAAACCTCATATTATTTAGTGATACAGCATCTTACGACACTTTCCAAATTCAAAACGTTCCTCACGGACCAGGAATTATTTAACGAGGGCCAGCAGGCACTGGCTAAGAAGGCATTGGAGACCCTGGCCGGTCCAGACGTGGATCTCGAATTTTGGTCCATCATTTTAGGCAATTATGAAGACATTCAATACTCGACAGATCTCTCTCTTTTTCAAAAGATCGAGTCTGAATTTCAAAGCTTGGATAATCCTCAATTGAGACATCTGGTATACTTGGGACTCACCAATGGTGTGTATATTGATGATGAGTTGTATTCTGGAGTTGAAATTGATCTTCCAGCTGACCAAAAAGAGTATATTCTGGCCCTCAATTTGGAAGATAAAACTATGGAAATTATCATTTCGAAATTGATCACAATTAATGGACGACTTGCCAGTAGACTGGTTCTTGAGTTGGCTAAAGTATGTCAAAATCATCTCCCTCTCTTCTCCGACTCAGATCTATTCAAAATAACCATCAGTATGAACTATCAATTCGAACAAATCATCGATTTGAAACTGCCTCAAGGTGAATTATTCTACTTCCAATTGGCCAGATCTTTGGAGGATTCATGTCCAAGGGTACTTCTTCTGCTTAAGGCAGTTCTCGATCTGGCTAAAGTAATGCCATTCCTCGAATCTTTACTTCAGAATGATCAATTCTATCTGAACTTATTCACATCTTTCCCAACAACTCAACAAATGATCAAATTTTGTGATTCTTTGGTGTTGAAGGGCCCCGGAATCCTTATAATGACTATTGTGAGACTTTGTGTAGCTCAGGAATCGCTGTTAGTACGTCATATCCGTGAATCAAAGTCATCTCCATCCTCCATAATCTCCCATATGTCATCGAAATCTTTCTTAAAGCCTTTAGAAACTCCAGAATTCTACAAATCTCATATAATCACAAATTTATACAAATATGAACAAGAATTAACCCAGATTCAACCTGAAACTGTGCAATATTCCAAGAAATCCACCGAAAGACTCTCAAGAGCTCAAAAGGTTCATTCAGATCTCGTCAATTTGAAGATAAATCTCACCAAAAAGTACACTGAAATCCTCTCCAATTACCAACAACTCAATGAGGAGAATTTCACCAATGAGAACTATCTTAAAACGTTAAGTCAACGTAAGATAGAACTTACTAACAAGAATCGTGAACTTCAGAGTGATCATGACTTGAAAACTCGGAATATCGAGATCTTGAAGATCAATAATGAGAGAAATGAGGAAATCGATGGGATGAATGAGGCTCTTATGGAGCAGATAAGGGAATTAAGTGAACAAATGAGGGAATTGGAGGATAAATACGAGGAAGCCAAGTCACAGAAGAGGTAAAGACCAAAGCTACCTTCTTGGGAGCCATCTGACTCTTGAAAATGGAGGAACCATCGAACATGATTTTTGGTGTTATGATGTTTCTTTGGTGTTACGATGTTATTTGCTTGGTGTTATGATGTTTATTGGTGTTACGATGCTTGAAGGATCGATGGACCTTACTTGACACCCTCTACTGCAACTAATGGAGTCGACCACTCTTTGGATCGACTAAATCTACTCATCTACAATACTCTCATCTCTTCTTTCCATTCCTATATATCAACAGGCGAATAAAGTGCCTGGTACACAAATTTGCCCTGGTATCGATTAATAACAGTCACCATCATAACATTATCCTTGATATTAGTAGTGATCAAGTGTTTCAAAATCACATGATTTGGGATACTATCGAGTCCACTGTAGTTTAGTCCTGAATATTTATCGACATTGAGGTCATTTAAGGTATTTCTCTTAGCATGTCGGTGGTTATTGTTGTGGTGATTATTCTTCCCATCATTGATCAATAATGACCCAAGATAAAGTGGGAGCTCTGGTGGAGCACTAAGTTCGAGTTTATCGGTGATAAAGTCCTCGAAGTCGACCTTCTCATAGTAACTAGAAGCCGAATCCGAGCCTCCTATAGGTGGATATGGGTAAGCATAATCGTCTCTGTAATAAATATCTGGTAAATCTGAGGAGTATTCAAGAGGAACAGGCTCAACTTTCTTGGGATTGTATGTTACTACGGAATTAACACTTGACAGACCAGATATAGTGGACTGGTTACTGATATGACGTTGATTCCAAGAGTAAGGCAGCTGAGGTGGTGGTGTATTGGACTCAGAGTGATGTTGACCTCTCTGAGATGACGATTCTGAATGTTGTTGAGATTTGTGTGGTGACTTCGGTGGTTCAAGTGACATAATATCATTGAATAAACAGTCTAATGATCTCAGTTTCTTATTAAGACGATGGTTTTCCAAATTTCCCGCTTCGATTTCCGTTTGCCAGTGATCCAGTTGAGGTGATGGGGACTTAACAACATGAGTCTCAGACTTATTGGCATGTTTCATGGGGAAATCAACCACTTCGAACCAATTGACAATGTTTCCCTCATTATCTGTGGCGATTGGAAGTTCATTACTGATCTTAAGGTCTCTATTGTTCACTAAGAACTGTACTTTATATACACCTTTGGCCAATCTTAAACAGATCCGGAACTCGTTGCCAACCGGGTCTTTGTGAAGTTTCAACTTCTTCTTCCAGTTAGTGAAATCCCCAATCACATGAACTTCTTGCTCACGAGCATCAGTAATGGGCCATTTAATGTACACATTGACCTTTCGTTCATTCGAAGGCTGTTGTCTGTTACTAATCTCATATTTAGGGTCCCTTCCAGAGGGATCTAGTTCTTTTTTAGAAATGACCAGAGGCTGTGAGACAGCTCCATCTCCATTGGATAGTCCAATTCCTTCGATATGATCATATTCTATCTCCTTAGTAGGCTCTTCAATGTGTTGGAAGAGATCGGGATTATCGATATCGACAAGGGACGATGAAGAGGCCGTCGAAGACACAGATGATATCGATGACATATCAGTAGGTTCCGATCCTTGAGATGAAACGATCGATTTCTGACGTTCTCGTGTACTTTTAGAGGGTCCTGATCCGGACCCCGCACGGGATCCACCAGATGACGACCCTAGCCCTTCTTCCATAGATGAAGTAGCTGCTAAATTGGAAGCCACCAGCGTCAAATCATTGCTATTGCTCTTGAAAATACTTCCTTGCAGTTCCAGACGGTTAATTTTGGAGATAGTTGGTGACGAGGTCCGACCAATGACGACTCCACTACCCAACTTCTTCCGGATGATCTTATTCCGTTTAAGTTTCTGTTTATCATCAACCGATGAGTGGTGAGTATTGACCGGTTGTTCGGGTGTTGATGTTGAGTTTCCCATAATCGATCTTGATATTTATAGTATTGTGTAAGAATGACTTCTCTTTGTATTTGCTATGCTTCTGTGTATCCCTCTTTCAATGTATGCACGTAGGATTGTACCACGATGTAGTTGCTCTATGCTCTAGCTGCTTCAAATTCTCAAACTTGACCTCTTTCCCAGCTATTCGGATCTCTCATATAAATAACGTTTGAATCAATCACTAAAAACCCCGGCAGTTTTGTTTCTGCCCTTGTTCAAGTCTAATTTAGTCAGGATTTGTTTCAAATCTGCTTCAGTTTAATCCGCTACCTAAATAACGAAAATTGAACCAAGTTCAATCAGCCCATCAACCAGCAACTGATCCGACAGGATTGGCTTGGTTTGCCCTTTATTTGCCCAACCGGGGAAACCTTAGCAACGATGGAATGTGGGGAAGGCAAGGGGCAAGTAAACAGCAGACTCCGACAGCAGACTACGGAAATGTCAAATTAATGGGGGAATTATTTGTATACAATCGTTATAAAATTAATAGCAATTTGTTGGATAGCTGTCTCTATTGACATCTGAGACGTCTTATTGCTGATTCATCAAGCTCCTCATCCACCCTGCTCTTCCACCTGCTCTTCCCCCTCCCATTCTTGCCCCTCAGTCTCCTACCCTTCACTTTTCTGCCCCTCAATTTATGACATCATAATTAATTCTCCAAACAATCCAAAACAATCCCTGAAAACCGTAATCCCCGCTTAAACCGCGCACATCTCCCAATAAGGAAACCCCCTTAATATTCTGCTCGCCACCATAGCATTTTATCAATTGTCTCTATCTCTTCTCTCCTCTTATTTTAACCGCCAAAGACGAACCCCCTTAAGTTTGGACTTATAAAACCACACTCAATCCATCTCCAAACACCCCATTCAACCCGGAGTCCTCCTCCCCAGTCCCCAATGACCGCATCCCCCGATACCGCCATTGCCAGCTTCCTTCGCCGACTCGGTCTGATAGTCGAAGCAGCGGACTCAAATCATTATAATCTGGAGAGACAATCACATGAATCACAGCTCAAATTACAACGAGTACAACGGCTCTTGGCCACGTCTGGTTACGTGGCGTATGAGCTTCTGGAAATTGACCTTCAAAGGGTCCTTTTCAGCCCCTTCTGCTCACGTGATCCCAACAAACTGTACCTCCTTATATTGTTTCTCTTTCTTAGCAATGACAATCAGTTGATAACCCCGGACCTTCAGTACAAACATGGGTATGGAACGTCCCAGGGACACTCTAAGAGTTCACAGGAGATCCGTTTGGCCGGAATGGACAACTGGAACTCCGTGCTATGCTACTTTGACTCGCTTCTTTTCGCCATGTTCTCTCGTATCGACGATTACGATGGGTCAATTTTGGTTTCTACCGAGGGTGAACTGCCTTTAGTGAGTGAATTGAAGTTACTGCTTCGTCTCTTAGTCAATTTGATGCGTTCAGGTGAAGCTACCATCACTACAGACCTCGTTCAGGTCACGTGCCGTATCCTTGCGGACCTAGGGTTCACCGAAGCTGTTTCTAAAAAGCAACAAGATGTTGTTACATGTTTCGAGATGCTTTCGGAGTATCTCAGACTCCCTCTTTTGACCCTAAAGATCGATATTGTTCATTCGGGAAAGGTAGATCTTGACGATGACTTGAAATATATGAGTGAAAGGGTACTTTTCATTGGAGTTCCCGAAGAAAAATTGGGTGATTTGAAGTCTCAGATCATTGAGGAAGAAGAAACTGAAGGTTCGGCCTCTTCAAAGTCGTTCTTTTCAAAGAAAGTCATGAACCGTCTCTCTTCCCGTAGAGATAAAGACGAAAGTATCAGTCTTGAGGATTGTTTGAACAGTTATTTCAATAATACTGTCAAGGTGAAGCGTGTACTTGAACGTAGACGGACCATGACAGCAGCAGATCTGCCTCATCCTCGAAGTCTTTCGCCAGGGATTTCATCCAATCTTTCTTCTACCCTCTCACCAGGTCTTTCTACGGGATTATCGAATGAATTTTCACCTCAAACTTCCAATTCCACGGTTCTTCAAGATCTGTCATCAATAGCAACTTCAGGAGCTGTTGTCACCGTAGACGATGACGACATTTCATTAGCAGACAAAGATCTTTTAAGTGAAGGAGAGTTAAGGGAAAGAAACCAATTCTTAGGGATTGTCACAGGACTGCCAGAACGTTCTTTTGCCGACTCTCCTATCAGATCTCCTCGTCTGGTTCCTCATCTTTCACTGTTATCACTTCAAGACCAGGATGGACCTTCTGTTCTTTCAACATCTCCTAGAAAACATGTCTCTCCATTAGGATCTCCATCTCCGATGCCACCAATTCATAGACGTCGTGAGTCGATCTCCAAAATTAACCAAATAATCACCCAGACTCGTTCCAGATCTTCCACCGATGCCAGCACTATTTCTTCTCCTATCATAAAGAGAGCTAACTCGATACCATTGAGTCATACGGCCAATGGAGAACTTGAAGTAGTCTTACCGGCATGGATGTTCTTACAATTACTTCCATATTACTCCGACTTTGGGTCCAATGATGTAGATGACTTGAAGAGCTCACGAGTAAATGGATTTGCGGACGATAAAGCCGAAGTGGAACTTATTGAGAGCTCAGAGTCTCTGTCTGTAAGTTTAGAGTCAGTTTCCTCACCTTCCCCAACTCCAATTACCTCTGTAGAGTCACCTCTCCGCAGAATATACCAACACAAACGACCATTGGTTCCTATTTGTCTTAAGAGATATATTTATAATGACGCCGGAAAGACTCAGAAGATCAATCGCAAGTTTGGTGTACCTACAGTCATAGAATTACCTCATTTTGTAGCCGAAGATCGTTCTGGTAACGATGAAAAGGCTCCTACTAATCGTTTCCGCTTAGTTCTTGAAAGTTGTGTATGTCATAGAGGAAACTCCGTCGATTCAGGCCATTATGTTGCCGCTCTGCGTAAACATAGGTACTCTCCTGACTCTTCGAAGCATCGTAAATCCAAAGAAGAAGATCTGGTTTGGCTTTTGTTCAATGATATGAAAGAGGGAGATGAGAAAATTGTTGAGAAACCTTTCAAACAGATATTGGACTCAGAACTGCCATATTTATTGTTCTATCGTATCGAGGAGTATGATCAACCTGTTCTGACGACTTCAAAACCTGACCCATCAGAGTCTGCTAGCATGAATACACTTCTTAAAGCATACAGTGGATCTACAATGACAGAAAAGCGTAAGAATTCTGTCATTTCAGGGATTTCACTGGGCTCAAAACGTCCTAATCTGGATGATGATCTAAAGAATGTCATCAGTAACACTCCGTCGGTAGTTTCTACGATGCAACCACCTCCAATGCCAACAAAAGCACCAATTGGAGATTCTATAGCTCCAGATGAAGTACCCAAAGATAAGAAAGAATCTCATCATGGATTTTCTTTCTCAAGGTCACTTTCAAGATCTCATTCGAGGCCCTCACTGGGCTCAAAACCTGATTGGCCTTACCCTCCAGACAGTTTAGAATTTATAGACTTTGCTGATAAGTTTTTCTGGTATTATGAGTTTGAGGATGGCACATTTGGAAAGCAAACCAGACGGGCAGATATAAGGAGTACTTTCCCATTTTATAATGGGATGGAACTGACTTACAGGACGTCTACATTATCCACTAGTGGGTCGTCTACTACTAGTAGGAATGTTGTTAGTAGTGCAAGTGTATTAGGTGGTAGTTCGGTTCAGGCTGCACAGGTTGGACAAACATCACTGGCGCAAGAGGTCAGTGTGGTTGTTCCTGTGCTGGAGGCTGTTGATCCGGATGCTGGTCCACGTGGAGGTTCAGATGTTGCTGTAGCATCTGTTGCTGTGCCAGTTGCTGTGCCAGTTTCTGTTCCAGTGGTCGCGCTGCCAGCTGTTCTGCCAGCTGTTCTGCCAGCTGTTCTGTCTCAAAATAAAGCTGCGGCTACTGTTGTTGCTCCTGCAACAGCTTCTGCTCCTCCAAAAGCTTCTATTAAAGCTCCAACATCTCCAACCTCCCCTACCACCCCCTCTAAACCCCCAACTTCATCGCCATCAACCCCCCAGAAACATAAAAAGAAGCATAGACTTCATAAAAAAGACGAAAAGTGTATCATAACTTAATAAACGTTAATATCGCATTGATATTTTGTAGATTAACCTCCTCTTCATCTCTTCCGGTCTGTCTTGACCATCCACTGTCCTTTCCTGACCACATCCACTATCCTTCCTCTCACCATCTTCCCGATGATCCCAGGTGATCCCATGTGAGCCAGTCACTCTCAGCTACTGTCCGGACTAAAAGCCGATCTGAACCTCTTCCACCTTCCACTTACTACTACACTGTCCATGGTACGACACCTACAACTACATAGTCTCTGATCTGATACTTTATCTGATCTGATACTCTATTTGATACTTTATCTGACATCACCTTTTCTTCTCATTCATTTTATTAATACCATTAAATTCACAGGGTTATACACAGTGTTATACACAGTGG
The DNA here is from genome assembly GCA_001599355.1 of Nakazawaea peltata. Taxonomy (NCBI): domain Eukaryota; kingdom Fungi; phylum Ascomycota; class Pichiomycetes; order Alaninales; family Pachysolenaceae; genus Nakazawaea; species Nakazawaea peltata. Next base: position 853,082 of record BCGQ01000002.1, read on the forward strand.
GATCACTTCCCTGCATTTATATGCTGCTCAATCATCTCCGTCCATGGCTCAACAAAGTCCAACCCAATACCACCTCCATTATCATTATTGAACCAGTCAAAGACGGTATCAACTGGGAATGCAAAAAGGTCGTCATATTGAGTAGAATCTAAAGAGAAGCCTCCAGATCCATTTTGAGAGAAGATTTGAGGCATGGATGAGCCGGATTTCTGTTGAGATGGTTGGTTAGTGGTCTGTTGTGCTGAGTTTTGAGCTGATTGTTGAGCTGATTGTTGAGCTGATTGTTGCGATTTTTGCAGTCCAGTTCCTGATTCTGACAGACTCAATTGCTCCTTCTGCAGATCGCCAGCCTGGCTCCTCAAATCCACCTCTTCTTCTCCATCTGCATCTCCTAAACCTTCCTCTGTCTCCTCATAATTCTCAGTCTCATAGTTGAAATTCTGAGCCGTCGGTCTGGTGAAAGCTTTCGACTTGATCTCCGAACACAAGTACATCAAAATCGTAGAGTATCGAGTACAGAGATGAAGCTCGTCTGGAGACAGCTCTCTCAACGTAATAGCCACCTTATTAATCGTAGATACGATCTCTTCTAAGGGGATAATAGAAAGAGCCATGATGGAGGAGTTGATTCCTCCACTTGAGGAACCTCCAGTGACTGAAGGAGGTCCATTAGGAGCTGCTGTCATGGTTAAATAACATTTGACTACGAACAGAACGGCTCTTACGATCCTTGTAACCCATCTGACAGGCATATACTTCAACATTCGGATCTTATGGAGCCTCTGAGTACACAGAATCATTTCTTTAGATGCTTTAAACAGCAGTTCTACATATTGAGACGATCTTGAGAGCTCATCTAATCTCATGGTTACCTTTTTACGACCTTTCTGTTGCTGTTGTTTGGCTTTAGACCCTTGGACATTGGAATACTCGGTTAACAGTAACGAATATACATATAATTTGGCATAATAATAGTCGAAAACCAATGATTCTACATCAATTTTACGTCCAATCTCCCTGGTATACTTGGAATTCGGTTTAGTCATCAGTTGAAGATGGGCCAGACGTGAGTAAGGTGTGAAATGGCTCTTATTCTCGGCCACAATTAACCCCCAATACGTCCGGTACCATTTCTGAAGTAAAGGTGAGAGAATATTGAGGATAGCAAGGTTCTGACGGTGATCCAGTCCTTCAAGTTTAGGTTTAGATCCATATAAAGTCTCATAACAGATGGACATGATCTGAAGTAACTCGATTTTGGCTTTCTGGATCCGGGAGAATTTCAACTTGGTGTCTGTTTTCAATCTCAAGATCTCTTCCTCTCCTCTTAACACCATATCGATTTCTTCAGCTTCACGGTCCTTCGCAGGTCTACGGGTATATTTACGAGAGGTTTCCGATGAGCCTGAAGTTGCTTCTGGCCCATCTTCTTCTTCATCACTATCTAAATCGATCTCAGAAAGAGACGTCGATAACATGGACCGTTTATTCACGTTCATCGCAGCAAAAGTCTCACTTACATGACAGGCCAAGAAGATACGGGAACTGTTCTCCATGAAACCCATATCTTGAGCCAACCGGACAGCTGATCCAATCAACATCCACCCCATTCTGGCACTTCTACGCATAGCTCCAAGACCGGCAACTCCATCTTCAGCTCCATCTGCACATTGAGGCCGTCCAGGGTCTTCAGCATTGGCATAGTCAGACCATCTCCAATGAATAGCCCTGGGATTCCACTCGGTGAACAATAAGAACGCAAACACTGTTCCTATCGACCGAGTACTGGCCTCAGCCCATACCGTTTGAGAGATCAACCGTTGGCAGTATACCCATAATCTTTCGTGCAATTCTATATGTTTTGAGGAGTCGGGACCTGGGGTCTCGTTCAGCTCGAGATCTGAGGCTGGTACTGATCCAGCTCCTGATGTCTGCAGTGCACCAGATCTCAGTCTAGCGGCCTTCAACTCGTCAAACGAGTGATAACGAACACTAATAGTTAAAATTGCACATAATAAAATAGGGTAACCTGCAAGGGTGTCTGGATCCATCAAATCAGGAGGGATGTGAGGGAAGAATGGATGCATTGTAGAGAAGAAGAGATTTATATACTTACGGGCATCAGACTCCGATAAAATAGACCCTTCTCCGATATACTCTGTCTCTGAGAGTCTAGAAGAAGGTGCTGGTCTGACACTACGAGCATTTTCCATCAGAGGCATGGCATGACGAGCTCCAGATCCCTGGTATGGAACTCTAGGGATCAGAGAAGCGAAGCTGGTGGTTATACCACCGGAATCAGGAGTAGATGTATGAGATACTGCTGCTGATCCACCTTGTTCTGACAGAGAAGAAGGGGATCCTTGGTGAGGAGCTACACCTGACAGTGATCCAGGACTCATATTCAGGTCAGAAGTTGATCTGGATAACCCTCTTCTGGCATTTTCATTCTCCTCAAGAGCCAAATGCCTTTGGATCCCATTTATTCTATCTCTCTGATCAGCCTTAGCTATATTTCCGGCTGCTTTGGCCAAAAATTGTAAGGCACCAGTGCCCGCTAAAGAACTACTACTGCTACGATCTACTTTATCATCATCTCTATCTAAAGATGGGGCGGGATTAGGTTGCAGATGCCTTGGTTTACCGGAGGAATCACTGTTTCCCATAGATAACATTCTACTGGTATAAGGGTCTAAAACAGTGCCTTGTTCTGTCTGAAGAAGGGCAGTTGGAGGGCGTGAAGAGTTGGTATCATACTGTTTATGAAGTGGGAACTCAGACCGGGGGTTTGGATGAACGGGATTCGGGGTAGAACTGGTGGTTGTGGGGTTGGAATGTGACCGTCCGGTTAATCCGGGGTAACCATATCTGGTTGTCTCTGGAGATGCTGAGCCGGTAACAGAATTGGCCGAATTCGAGTCCAGTGACTCAGATACTCTACGATGAGTTTCTGGAATTTCATTCGATCCGACATTTGGTCCAGATCCAGATCTCGGTCCGTCGAGACCCAAACCTCCCATGGAGTCGATCCCCGCCATATCCGGACGGACCTCTCCAGTCCCCACTAACAATCGCTGCTGAACCTCTTTAGGCCATAATTCTTGAATAGAAGCATTACCAGGGATCTTACGTCTCAGCAGTATATCCAGCTCAGCCTTAATCTTCATCCCTTTCTCCACATTATGTCTTCCCCCACGGCGACTCTCAGTAAAGACACACTCTTTCCGCTCTCTTTTACAACGAGTACAAGGGGGGCCAACAGACCAACCATCACACTTAACACGACGAGTTCGACAATTGAGACATGCTTTATATGATCTTTTGAACTTCTTAGGTTCACTCTCGCCACTGTTTTCGTTCTCCATCCCGGTTATTCAGACTCTTGAACCTCTTAACTATCTCATCTATATGGAGATGGCTAAGAGAGAGTTGAAATTTTTCTTAACCGTCGATAACCGAGAGATTTTTCATATTGGGGATCAAGGTCGTGTGCGTACCAAAAGTTCTACAAAGGGGATACAGGTAGTACCAGGGGGGTTAGGCCGCCAGGGGTTACAACAACGGGGTTAGAGGCTACCAGAGGTTACAACTACGGGTTACAGCCCACTAGGGCTTACTACACAACCAACTAACTATATTACGATCTATTTATCATGCTGTAGACTTCACTACAAGCTTCCTTACATGATCCATGAAGGTCTGCAAACTGACATCATCTGTCAATACAACAGCCCCTCCTAAAGTAGCTTTAGCCAGTCCTCCAGACATTAATCCTAAAGCTCCACTGAAAGCATCAGAGATCAGCTCGGTAGTAGACTTATAATTAGTTGTAGGATTCAATTTTGAGTACAAAAACCGGGCCTGAGATCCACCTTCCTCAGTATCGATAAATCTAGGCAATGGGAACCGATCATAGATCAATTCTCCCAGCTCTTGTCTAGGTAATTCCAATAAATCTTTGAAATGTTCGAACCCCTCACGATCCTGGTATCCTTCACGACGCCAGGAAGCTATGGTTTCACCATGATAGATCAAGATATGGAAGAAAGTGTCCAACAACAAGATTCTGTCTGGTTTAACCGATAACGAGTCCAAAATGACCGGTTCAGGTTCCTTGTTCAACTCATAAGAAGTCAAAGTAGGTTGGATCATTGTCAAAGAATTAGTGGTATCTTCAGTGTTAAGAACATGTCTATAGAACAAAGATTCGTCAGGAGAACTATTGAAGACTTGAACGAAATTGGATCTACGTAAATGGAAGATGAATTGTGGGTACAAGGCGAACTGTTGAGAGAGTCTGAACGACTCCGGACGGTCTTTCTCATACTCAGCAAACTTAGTACACAAATCGATCAAACTCTTATCAAGCCACAACATCACATCGTTCTTCTCATCGCTCATTAATTTAGAAATCGCACGACGAGCCATAAGAACAGCAGCAGCTTCTTGATCAAAGTATAATCCCAAACTGGAGCTTGCTTCAAGCGTCAAAATAGGTCTAGAAATAGTTGTCACCTTCAATCTGAAAACATTGGACAGATGTTGATAATAAGTGATGAACTGAACCATATAATTCAGACGTTGAGGTTGCAGAGCTCCCGGAGTTCCCTCCAGTTTAGGAAGATCAAAGAATACTCCATATGAAGAATGAGGAGATATTGTACAAAGCTTCCAAGAAGTGGTATTTCCTTGACCAACTGGGGTTTCACTAACTTTAGACCGATCTTTAACGTTAGCCATCGAAACTCCATGGCCAATCATACCTGCTACGGTTAAATTTGGGCTAGTTTTCACCTCAAGGGATCCGTTCAACCCAAATTCTACAAATCCTAAACTATCTCTACTAAAAATACTACTTAAAGACTGCTTGAAGATCAGAGTTGTGAACAGATCGGCCAATACGATGGACCCACCAGTTCTTTCGGTCAATGAGGCCATCTCCGACAACCCAATCTGATCATAAGAGCCGATGAAAACGTCAACAGCATGGCCACTTGCAGTCGCCAAATCAGCAAGAGAGTCATAAAACTTGACTGCCTTCTTATAATGCTTAGCAGAGTCTGAAGTGATCTCATGATGAGCTCTGATCGACTCTTTCAAGTGATCTCCTACGATCAAACCAGGTCCATAAGTACATGGACCACCACTGAAAAGCATCAACCGAGCTCCCGTCTTATCAAGACACGATTTGAGGATCTGCAACCCCACATTCAAAGCAGACCCAGTAGCTCTTAACGGACGATGAGACTTCAGTAAGGGCCAGGCATCGGCAATGAGTTGCTCCAAGATATTGGTGATCACATAATCGCACATGGAAGCAGGTTGAAGGAATCTGGCCCCGATATAATTCAACTGCTGCAGTCTCTCGTCATGTTTGTTCCTCAAATCGGTCGGTAAAAGCCCAAGAGTCGACTGGATTTGCTCAATGTTGTAACTTTTATTACCGTTGAAAGAGTAACAATTTATGGAGTCTTGTTGGCCGATTTCATACACGTTGACGTTCTTTCCGTAGGTTATGAAGCCCACGAGTGCGTCAGGAGGCAAGAGCCTGATACTGTTCAAGATCCCCTCCTTCAAATCGGTCAAGTTCTCCGCATCATTCAGCACATCTACAACATACATGAACAGGAATGGACGAGCGGATTTCCTTGATGGAATGAACTCGATTGTCGAGCATTCCGGGGTCATTTGCAGTGGGATATCCACTACTGTTGGTGGTAAGGCGCAAACCAGGTAACAAAACGGACAAGTCCATGTTCTACGGCCCAAATCACAAACCGAGTACGGATTGGCAAACAGTTGACATTGTCTACAAATTATGGGGTCACCTTCTACGATTGGCAAGTCTTCGCGTGGGTGCAACGGGGTGTATAACGCAGCGAGAGGCACAGCCAAACGAGTCGTGTCAATACGGTCGTTCGGCAAGGCATTCCAAGTCAATCTGACGCCATCAACGTCTTCGATAGCTTCCACATCCTGAGAGAGTTAGTATAAATTTTGGAGGGTGGGTAAAGTACTTCGATCGGGGGGATATGGATACGGAAATAACATGGTTGGATTCATTGGCTCTTCCTCTTTCCAATGATCCTAATTATAACTCCATTGCTCACATGCATCACCTCATTATCTTCGTCTTTTTGACCTCTACTATGAGATCGTTCAGATCATAACATTACCTCAAAGAAGGTTATTGATTCAGGTCAATTTCTCGTATTTCCGAACACTTTTTTCGACATATCCCATCTCCAACCCTTGCTATCACCATTTATCCAATAAAATCAACCCCTCCCCTTCCTACTTACCATTTTATCACGCCGTTCAATCTCACCCCTTCTCTTTACGTGTCACTTTGAGAATGAGTTGAAAAGTCAGTGCGCTCGGAGGAAAAAACTGACACAAGATTTCAGAACGGAGAAAAAAAGTGTCGCGGACATCACCAACTGACTCCATTACAAAACTAGAGCCTCTAGGGTGGTATTGAAGATGTTTGTGAGGCTGACATTGATACAGAGACTTCCCAGACCCGATACAAGGGTTCTGGCACTTTTTCCGGGCCAAAAAAGTGGTCTAATAAGACTCCTGTCCCATCTGTCCATAGTTGAAGATCGAGATTTCGAGAAAAGACGCCTGCAAATAGCCGAAAAACATAGGCTACATTATCCCTCCTACACACTGGTGCGACTGTCGGGCCCTGAGAATGTCCAGGAGTTGAGAATTCCTGATTTCAGGGCCTCTTTCGACCCCCTCCCCCTCGAAAAGAACTCCGATGACCTCTACAGAGTCAATGGAAGGGTGAAAAGTGTCAGAAAAGCGGGCAAAGGCATGTTATTTATTGATATTGAGCAAGATTTCCGTCGTCTCCAAGTGGTGGCATCCAATAAAATGATGAATATGTCGAAAGACGAGTTTTCAGAGCTGCATTTGATCAAAATTGGCGATATTATCAGCTGTACAGGCTTTGTAGGGCGTACAAATGTGGGAGAATTGTCTTTAAAGGCAAGCCAACCGATCCAGAAAGTGTCTTTGCTGTTACATCTGCTTCCTCCCAAGTTAGAAGACCCTGCTAAGGTCAATAGTAACCGAGTTATCGACTATTTGGTCAACCAAAGGTCGAGGGATGTGCTTCTTGCCCGTTCTCGGGTCATTAGATCGCTCCGTAGCTTCTTAGATAGTCGTGGATTCGTAGAAGTAGAGACTCCGCTCCTTGCCGGGTCAGGAACCGGTGCAAATGCCACTCCGTTCATCACTTCCAGTCAACATTTGAAGAATAATGATGGAAATGAGCTCCCTCTCTTCATGAGAGTCGCTCCAGAGTTATGGTTGAAGAAGCTTGTAGTGTCAGGGTTCGACAGGGTGTTCGAAATTGGTAAGAATTTCCGAAATGAGGGCCTTGATGGTACTCATAACCCGGAATTTACTTCCTGTGAATTTTACCAAACATTCACCACCTTGGATGACTTGATGACGCTCACAGAAAAGATCTTTGACGACATTCTCGGAGCTGTATTGAAAGATGATCGGTTAGAGCTGGTCTCAAAGGTTCCTTGTACTGCAATTCAGCTGCTGATCGCCGGTAATGGTGGTCATTTTCGTAAATTGGAATTTATTCCAACTTTGGAGCTGCTGACGGGTAAACAGCTCCCTGTAGATTTGAATCTGGACCTGCTTGTAGCATATTATAATGAAATTGGATTGGAGCTTCCACCAGTCAGATCTCCACTGCAACTTCTCGACAAATTATGCTCAACTTTTATAGAGTCACAGTCTGTAGAGACTCCAGAATTGCCTACTTTCATATATAACCAACCTTCTATCATGTCGCTGTTACTGAAGAGTGACATTGTAACCTACGGAGACCGTGAATTCGTCGTCAGTAAAAGGTTCGAAGTGTTTATTAACGGTAAAGAGTACGTAAATGCTTATGAAGAAGAAAATAATCCATTCCAACAGTTGGAAAACTTCGAGCAACAACAACTTTCGAAACTGGACTATGCCGATTCCGAGGCTCTTATCCCTGATTATCAATTTGTCAAGAATTTAGAACTCGGATTAAGTCCAACGGGTGGATGGGGGTTAGGAATTGATCGTTTGGTGATGCTTTTAACTGGGTCACCACGTATTGAGCAGGTACTTTCTTTTGGCAAGCTTAATGATGTTCTCAAGCAGTAACCACGTCCCTTGCTGCATGCCAGACCCAATCCCTCTCCCCATCCCGCATCACCCCTCTACCCAACACCCCCAAATGGCTCCGTGGGCTCATAACCTTTCGTTCGTCGTGTATATAGTTACCAATTCCATTTTAGGCAATTGCCCCATCTCATCTTGCCCTTCTTCTGCCCTCAAATTTAATATTCCGCTCATCTTGCCCTAAAAAAATTTTCTCCTAATAAATTTTTATCCCTAACTTTTAAAGCCTGATGAGGATCAACCAGTCCATCTAAACCCACCTATTCACCAATATGCTCAGGAAACAAGCAAGAGAAAGAAGAGAGTACCTCTACAGAAAGCTGGTAGAACTCAAAGAATCGTCCCAAACCCTCAAAAGACTGCAATTAAAACTGCTGTTACTGGCGGGCAAACCCGTCTCTAAAGAATTGGCAGAAGACTCGGAATTACAAAAGAACTACATCTTCGATGAGAGTATCCAAGAACAAGTGGACGATGAATATAGCGCGATGAGCGGAATCAGTGAACCAAAAGTTATTGTGACCACCTCCAGAGATCCATCCACCAGATTATCCCAATTTGCCAAAGAAATCAAGCTTCTCTTCCCTACTGGAATCCGTTTGAACAGAGGTAACTATGTGATGCCAGACTTGGTTGAGAGTTGTAAAAGCAGTGGTGTGAGTGATTTGGTGGTCTTACATGAACACAGAGGTGTACCGACCACGTTGACGATCTCGCATTTCCCCCACGGACCCACCCTGATCTTCACTTTGCATAACGTGGTTTTACGTCACGATATCTTGAACGCCGGTAACCAAAGCGAGAGTTATCCTCATTTGATCTTTGAGAATTTCGAGTCCAAGCTCGGGAAGCGTGTAGAGACCATCTTGAAGCACATGTTCCCCCCAGGTGTCAAGAAAGATAGTCCAAGAGTGATCACTTTTGTCAATAAAGAAGATTTCATCTCGGTCAGACAACACGTCTACGTACGGACCAAAGATGGGGTTGAGATCAGTGAAATCGGACCCCGTTTCGAAATGAGATTGTTCGAATTACGTTTAGGCACCTTGGAGAACAAGGACGCCGATGTCGAATGGCAGTTAAGAAGGTTTGTCAGAACCGCAAACAGAAAAGACTACTTAGCATAAAAAGAGGTATATACTTTTAATGAATACATAATAATACTCCATATTCAATAAATAGATTCGTCAAGGTCATGCAGATCTAATATCTTGTTTGTATTGTCTCAAGGTGTCACCTACGGAGGTGACGACGATTTCGTGAGAGGCTGGGTCGAGGATGTCGTCAATCAGGGAGCCGACCAGGGAGCCGGTCAGGGCACCTACCAGGGAGCCGGTCAGCGAACCTGTCAGTGGTGAACCGATGGACAGTTGTTGCAGAGGCACTTGCAGAGCAGGAGAGCCATTCTGTACTGTACTTGAAGTTCCATGAGTCGACGTGCCCTGTGATGACGTAGACGATAAGGTCCTGTTCCTAGACAAAGATTTCTTCACCATATACTCGTCATTATCGGAGGACTCCGAAGTTGGAGAATCCGGAGCTAAATGAAATCTATTTTGCAGTGAAGTCAGCGATTGAATAGCTGGTTGACCGGTCGGCTGACTACTCGACTGAGTCGTAGTCAATTTATGAAGAAGTGAATTGCTTCTCAGCGAAGTTTGACGTGAAAGTGATGGTGAATTAGTAAACACAGCCGGCTGTCTAAGTGGAGTCCTCGAAGAAATCGAATCATTTCTTGGTCTTTGGAATGAAAATGAAGCAAAATTACTAGTACTATTACTACTACTCATATTGTTATTGTGATTCGGGTTCGGACTGGACAAAAATGACGACGATAACGTCTGACAAATCGATGGTCTACGTGGAATACTTTGGTCTTGCTCCTCATTTTGTATCATATCGGCATAAGATAAGAACGAGATGGTGGATTTCCTCTCTTTTAAGAAAGAAGGAGGTTGTCCTGTCGTCGTTGTAGGGCTCATCATGGAAGTAGAACGTTCTAAAACAGGACTTTTGGTAGCTAAAGATGAACGTCTCGATAAATTTTGTTGTTGTGGAGAAGGATGTGCAAATGCACTACTCAAATTCAGTACTGAAGACCGTCTTGGTGAATAAATCATATCAATTTCATCCAAATTGGTATGAGGTTGGATCAAAGTCAGTGTGGAGTCGATTGCCAGAGGAATGAAATTCTCATTAGTCCAATGAGGCAGAATAAACAGCGAATTCTGACGTTCAAGAGGTCCCAGATCATTCAGTTCCAGCTGTTGCAGCTGTTGTTGTTCGGGTACTACGACCGGGAACGGATCTTGCACATACCGCTCGAAAATCAAAGACGACTCGCTCATCGTATCAGAAGGAGCCTTCCTCAGAAGCACCGGAGAAGGATGTGAACGCTGTGAATGCAGAGACATTTGACGAGATTTGACTCCTTGGCCGGCATTCCCGCCACTATTCCCCCCACCGCCATTAGAACCAGCCGACGAATCCAAATGAATCTCATCGAAATTCCTCAAATTCTCATCGGTCAATGAAAGTGGTGAATTCGGTGACATCAACTGTGTATTCTTCTTGCCCTTGCCATCGTCATCATAATTCATCTCGTAATCCTCCACCTCTTCGGCGGCCGACTCCTCTTTCTTGCCTTTGGCGCTCTTCTTTCCCCCGAAACTGAATAAACTCAACCGTCTCCTTGAAGGCGACGTCCCCATATTGGTATCTCCGTTGTTGTTCATACTGTGTTCCCCGTCAATTCTCAATCAAAGTATAACTTCCCGCCGTAGTTTAATAAATTTATTGAAAACTGGAGCAGCACCGAACTAAAAAAAAAACACACACCTAAATTCGGTTTCGACGGGTGCGGGCTGATAAAGTTTTTGTTTGGATTTGGATAAGAGGGGTGGATAGGGGGCTGATACGAGGTGCGCACCACCAAATAACACAAAAATACTGGGTGACTTTACTCTCTACTCTACTTCTCTACTCAGCTAATCTCTTCTCTACTCAACTCTCTACTCTAGTCATCTACTCATCTGCTCTACTCCTCTACTCTGATCTACTCTCTACTCTCCTACTCTACTCTCTACTCCTCTCATACTCTCCTACTCTCCCCTCGATTGCTTCGTCCCACTGCTCAACGTTTTCCAAATTAAGAAACTTTTTTCTTTCTTTTTCTATCTAATTAATTACGTAGTTGGGATATTTGAAGAGGGGATAGATTTAACGAGAATGATGCTTAGTAAACAACCCAACATTACGCAGCATATCAAGTCACATCGAATTCATCACCTCTTGTTTATTTCTACTCTACCTCTCTTTCTACTTCCTCTCTAAGTCTCTACACTTCTCCACTCTACGACTACTCCACTCCACCACTACTCCAATTCTGCCCTCCCTACTCAACGACTCTCCACCCTAACTCTCCTATTTTCCCCTACACACATTTCCCCTACTCTTATTTTTCTCCACCCTCCCTCTTCCGTTCACTGCCTAGTCCCTACGCCTAATCACTACAATCCTTGTCCTCTCAGCTATTCATCATTTTCTTATGCTGCCTCCGTTCATCTCACAATTGTTGCTAACTACCCAAGATCTTTCTAGAATGCCGTATTTAGGTCATTCCTGCCGCTTCTCTGCTGCTTCTCTGTAACATAACTCTTTCTGCATCCGATCTTCGCTTTATTACTCCCACGCAGCATTTTATCACGTTTTCCCCTCTTCCGGACATCCAGAAAATGTTACTTCCCCTCACAATCCCTCAAGTTTTGTACGTACACGACCTTTTACACATCGTACACAACATCGTAACACCACCTCCCTACATCTACACTTCAAATCAATTTAATCAATATCTATTATCTACCATCCCTTTGTATGATAATCTAGCTCATCCTCATCTGGCCAATGATAACTTCCCCTCTTTTCTGGCTTCTTATGCTCATTATGCTTATTAATATCTTTATTATTACCGTAATTCATCAATCCATTCTCTCCTTCATCAATATCTGATATTGAACTATCATCTAAATTCGGAACTTCCACCTCTTCTTCTTCTTCTAACTCTTTCTTTGCCTTATTCGAAGATAATTTCTTATCGTAGCCTTCATCAATTTGTACTTTCAGTAATTTTCTATCCCAAATCATCGAAGTTCGAAGACTCTCACTTAATTCAGTTGCCAACATCAACTTCCTAGTCAATCCAGGTGAAAGTTTCTCACCTGGGATCACTTTACTATTACTCAGAACGTTCTTACTACCGCCATTTTGTTGATTGAAAACCGTTCTTTGCGAAGAATTCTCGGACAAGAATGAAGACGACCTCGACTTGGCTGTCGGAATCATCGTTGGTGCACTTGGTTTACCACTCACATCTTGAGCTGTCGTTACTGAGGAGCTTGTCGTCGTCAGAGATGAAGATCCATCATCTCCACGAGACTCCACAACAGCACCCAATTTAGACCTAGCACGTTGATGTACATTTGGAAGGAACATATGTGTAGCTAAAGCCGTAGGTAACAATGTGGCTGCCGTAGGAGGAGCATTCGATTGATGTTGTGGATGATGATGTCCATGTAAATTGTGCAGATGAAGTGGTTTGCCCAGAGCTGAAGACGGTCTTCTTGAATTTACAAAGTATGACGTCAAATTCAATGCACTTTTCGACATGATTCTACTCAAAGACGACTGTTGTTGCGATTTACGGTCATAACTGGTTCCATAGATAGAACTGGTGTCCTTGACAGACTCTTTTCCATTGAGATTAAGGTTGGAAACCAGTGAAGAAGTCGAGTGATGTCTTTCTAAATTAGGACGCAGTTGAATAGTTGGAGAAGTCACTGACAGTAAAGCGTTGATGTTTGTTTGTGAAGGTAAAACAGAGGACAGTTTTCTTTGATGTTTGAAGGAGGATGAGATCTCAAGGGAAGATTTGGATTCGATGACATGAGAATCTAGATGTGGGGTGTGATCATCTAAAGGTGTCAGGTGAGAATTCAGATGGACTGCTTGAGTTCCTTGCGTTCCTTGAGCCCCATGACTTCCATGACCTCCATTAGCTCCCTGCAACAGCTCCCTCTCCATCTCATTCAAAAACAACCCACTCAATAAACTCCTCTTGATTTGAGGCTTACTGATCTTAGGCTCCTCCCTCTTATGGAAATCAATATCCCGATCTCTACCATCATCTCTATTACCACCAGCATCATCCTCATCATCAGACATCGATGACCATTCAGAATCATCACTATACGAATCAGATGAGTATATTAACTGGATATTAGGCTTTGACTGGTGCTGGAATAACGATGTGTTGCTCTGTTGATGACCATCTGGTGATCTCTTGTCAGAATTGTGGTGATGCTCTTGATGACGTTCTTGATGACGCTCCGGCTTAAGATGAGAAGGCCCAGAAACATGATTAGGATGTGTGATACGGTTATGCAATGTAATGTTATCGATACTTCCAACGATATCGCTCTCCAGAGGTGAAGGCGAACTTTCAATGAAGAACATGTTATTTGGATCCTTTGGATGTTGATTTTCAGCAGTCTTTCCATGGAGAGATGTCATTCCTAAATTGTTCAACAACTGCTGTTTCTTGTTGCTGCCTTTATCATGACTGCTGAATAACGAGGCTACAGATGGAGTGGTGTTTGAACCACCAAAGAGAGAGGAAACTGGTGGAAGAGAACTTTCAGCTGGAGGTACGGAAGGTTTTGGATTTGGTCTGAAAAGTGAAGAAACTGCAGGAAGTTGATCGTCTGATCTAAGTTCTTGTCTTTCTCTTTCTTGTCTTTCTTGTCTCTCCCTCTCTTGTCTCTCCTGCCTTTCTCTCTCCTGCCTCTCCCTCTCCTGCCTCTCCTTCAGCTCCAACTCCAGTTGTCTCTGCTTCAAATAACTCACACTCACATGAGATGGAGAAAACCCACGCACCACTGAAGTCGAAGTATCAGATCTCTTAATCCCTGGTTTATCTTCATACTCTTGAATATCTTGAATATCTGAATGATTTGGAGAGCTTTTATTCGCTGGCTGGAAGAATTCCGAGACAAACTTTGGCTCAGGTTGATGGAACTGCAATTCTTCTTCATCTTTAGCCGAGTCTAGCACAGGAGGTGTCGTTTGAACCCTCGCCTTATCTACTCCATCAACCTCCTCCTCCTCTGAAGAAGAAATCTCCTCAGTAATCTCGGTCCCAACATAATGTATACTGATCTCACTCACCTGACGTGGATTAGCTGGTCTCTTTTGAACATTCTGAACCGCCGACAACGGAGAATTAGTCTGTGATCTGTTACCGCCGTTCGAATTCCGACTCCTATTGCTATGCTTGCCCGACTCACGGCTCCTTGGGCGCTGATACTGTAACTGGGGCTGCGTCTGATGGAGTGACTGTATACTACTGCTACTGGTCTTCTTCTTCCTCTGTGGCGTTGTTGGGCGCGATGCAATATGATAAAACTCGTCTAAAAACGGCTGGCGCGAAGACCGAGACGACGAGATATTGATTAAAGTATGGAAATCTTGATCGGTGATCTGGAAACCGACTTTGGCCTGAGGCTTATTCCCCGAGATCAACTTACGGTTGATGACCCGCCAACTGATATTCTCCAATCTCTTACCATTCAATACAAAGGAAGAGGATTTGGTGAGGCCGGTCCAGACGCTTAGTACATTGTCGAAATCTAGCGAGTTTTGGTCAAGACTCGATAGAGTCGCCGAGCTCAACTCCAAAAACGGGATCGCTTTGGGTCTTGATAGATTTTGATGATCGCTCATAATCCGTTCCCGTCCATTAAGCGTCTGTATCTTGTTAGGCTTTACTATGAAGGATTTAGTTGAGAAACAATGATTTTTTCCTTTAATTTTTGTGTGGTGAATTTGTTCCGGGATTTTACTAAGGAGGGGAAGGGCAGGATGGGTAGGGGGCAGGGAGGCAGGGTAGGGAGGGAGAGTAGGTAATGGAAGGAAGGGCAAGGTAGGTGATTACAAGGCTGAATGGCGAGACAAGTTTGTTGATGATCCATGACATCAAGTCATTTGCGCCACCCCCATGCCCACCTACTGTTGCTACCATCCCTTCACATCCCACCCGATCTTTTACTAACTATGCGTGATTATTTGCTGTTGTATGCGCTGACTAAAAAATCATAGTCATCTACGGGCAAAATTTATATGCACAAAACGGGGGCTGTTTACAAATTAATAATATGAGATGGGGTTTTGTTGAGGCCGAAGTAAAAGAATGACACCTCCATTCACCCTATCGCTTAGACTAATATTATTTCGCCAACTTTAATTTTTGCTCGGCTTGCCTGTTCTGTGGCACTCAGCGTCCCGCACTCACTCTGACCCCTCCCCTCCGAGCCTCTGACCCGCCTAATAGGGCTTAATGGGGTGTCATTCCGCGCAGATGATCCACTTGCATATTAAACATGACAGGCAAGAATTCTTTGGGATTGCAGATGATTGGAATGACAGAACGCCATCTTGCTCTTCTCTTGCTTTTGGTATATCCTTTTCAGCATTCTCTGTATCTTTCATATCTCATTTGTTTATCTCTTTTCCCCCTCTCATCTCCTTCCCTCCTTCTTTCCCTCTCTCCTTCTTCCCCCTCCCCCTTCTCAAAATCAATGACCATCTTTTTCTGCCCTTTTTGACTTTTTTGCCCAGGAAATCCGTGCTAACCACAGCTTCAGTTCATCTCATTTCAAACTTTGACTTCATACTGACAGAGACAACACTCATCACCTTCACCTCAATTCCTCTCACCCCTCATCATATTCATTCCCGTTATCTCACCCTTCATCTCCTTCCCGTCATTTTCACCACCTCCTCTCATTGACTTCTCCCCCTCGGCTCTCTTGCCTTTTCCTTCCTTTTCTGCCCCTTCCTGCCCCTTCTGGCCCCACTCACCCCACGTCATCACTTGATGTGCCACAGCATTCTACAAATCTCTCCAAAACTACCATTTATTACTATTTAGGGGTGTAATTTTTACTTCTTTCCATCTTTCAACCAACCTTGAGCTGCTGTAAGTCCCTCTTGGGTCTTATTATTAGCATAGTCCAACCCAGATTTAGTACTAGAAATCAGAGAATCAGTCCATTCCTTAAACTTTTGATTTCCCTCCACCAATTTCTTCTCAATATCCAGGTACAGTTTGTTCAGAACCTCCAATTGCTCCTTCAGCAGCTTCTCCAATTCTTTGTCTTTGGCAGAAGCCCAAGAGTACCAGTGTGTAGAATGTTCCTTCAAGTTGGCTTTCAGTGTTTCCAAATCTCTTTGGGCCTTGTCACGTAACTCTTGGATCAAAGCAGGTTGGTTTACAAGGTCATCGTACTTCTCTTGGGCGAAAAAGGTGGTGTTCTCACCAAATCCTTTACTAACACTTGCCAACAATTTGTCCAATCTTTCTTCATCGTGTTGGTCGACGGTCTTCAAGCCAAACCAAGGTTTGGACGAATCGGTTACTTCATTAACCTTGTCGGCTGCTTGATTCAGCGTCTCACTGACCTTGTTGGCCGCTTGGTTCAGCTTCTCACTAATAACATCCTTAGCATTAGTCAAAGTCTTCAGAGCAGATTCCTTCAGTTGCTCAGCCTCTTCAGTAGCCCAGAAAGAAGTGTTTTCTCCGTAACCTTTGCTGAGATCAGTGAAAACCTTATCCTTCTCTTCCTTAACAAAGTTAAACCACTTAGATCCCTTAGCGGCAGCGTCATCCTTAAGATCCTTGGCTTGGTCAGCAAGCTTCTCGGTCTCAGACTTGCCTCCAAATACACCAACAACACTGTCACGAACCAGGAACAGTGCCCCATTGACAGTATCAATGTACTTGTCACCCAGCTTCAAAAGGAAACTCTTGTTCTGTTCATCTCCAATACTGGTAGCTGAACCTCCAATACGAGAATTGGCAGACTCAACCTTCTCTCCCAAATATTGCTTGGAATCATCCAAAGCATCTTGAACCAGAGGCTTGGCGGTCTTGTTCCAGTACTTCTCAGCATCCTTCTGCTTCTGAGCAGCCCATTCCTTGCCCTCAGCAGTCTTCAGATCAAAGTTCTTCTGCAACTCCCCCAAATTCTTATCCAATTTGGCCCCAGCAGTATCCCCCTTGATTTGATTGATCTTTTGACCAGCCCAACTGGTTGGTTGTTGAACCTTTTGGTTCTCATACACATAGTAAGCGACTCCAGCAGCAGCTACTCCTCCAAGAATAAATTTACCTGACATATTGATTGTTATTGATTGTTAAATTATTTAATTGAGGAAATCCAATTAATTTTCCCCTTAAACCATAACATCCGCTTTATATACCTGTGGAGAAGATCACATTTTAATTGCTGCTATATGCACACCATGCCCCTTCAGCTTGGTGCTAACTTGGGTTCAGATTGCTACTTTGGTTTAGACTCACTGTGCATGAGATGCGCAATAGCAAGAAAAACCCCGGGGTGTAAGGAAGGGGAGAGGGGAGAAGAGGGATGGGGGGGTCGAGAGAAGCTTTGGGTAATTACTTAGGTTGATGAACGTAAGGTTCATCTTAAGTTCTTTGTTGTGTATTTTTGTGATTCTTGAAGGCCATCTATTCACTGACACTCCATTGCTGACCCACCCTTTCACGCCCCACACAACCTCGCCTCGTCTTACATGTGCGCAAGCAAAGATCGAAAAGGGTAATAATTTCATTTGCTATCGCCGGTCACCCCAACAAAATGCGGGATGGATTATTTCATATATTGCTCTGACAGTAAACAGTTTAAGTGATAAAAATAGAAGATGATTGCGGTGGTGCTGTTCTAAGGGTAGATTCTTTAACTTGCATAACAGGGTTAATCCGAATATAACACAAACTACTGTTGTTTTGCTTTCGTTTCATTCTAAAAATTATCCAAATACATCAAATTTATTACTTACAATTTATATGAAATTTAGTACTAACAATTTATATGAAATATATAACTATATCTATACTTAGTAGATAATAATTTAAATCTGAAACAAATGTCATCTTACTGATCAAGACCCTTAACCCTCCCGAGCCCCACAACACCAGCTGCCATCACTCTATCTCCCCTATCTATCCCTATCAGCCTCACCTCCTCATTTTGCGGTTCACTTTAAAGCTCCAAATCGTTGTATTGTCCTGTCCCAAATAGGAAATTTTTAAAGTTTAACTGAAAAAAGAGGGTAATTTTGAGGAAGGGTTCAGATGATATAAATAGGGGGTGAGTTTGATTCACAAAGTTGGATATTGAAACCAGTGCTCATGTCTGACTTCAGCCTTATCAACCAACAATTGAATTACACCTCTGTTTACGGGGAAACTTCAATTAATTTAAGTGATTTACAAGATTTCTTCTTATCGAATAACGAAATCTCCATAATTTACGGCTGCAGAATAGGATGTGGTGGGTTGATGGTATTATTACTCTGGATGATCTCCAGAAACAGGAAAAGCCTGATTTTCATATTGAACCAAGTCTCGTTGCTCCTTTTGGTTCTTCATTCTCTGTTGTACATCGCATATCTCCGGGGAAGTTACAATTCAGTTCAGTTCTCCATGACGGGATATAATTTTGCTAGTTCTGGCGACAACGTCATAACTGTAAGTGGGGACGTCGCTTTTGTGTTGTTGATTATGTGTATTGAAGCTTCATCTGTATTTCAAGTCCGTCTTATTTTCAGATCTCCACAAAGATTTCTTTATCTGGGTTGGGTAATTACAGCTTTTACAGCTTGTCTTGCATTGGCCACAGTTGGAACTTATTTGATGCTGTTACTGAATTCCATCAGTAGTCTTTATAAAGGTGAAGCATTGGGATATCTTCCTACAAGTTTACCCATCATTCTTTTCGGTCTGTCAAATCTCTTGACCTGCTTGGCTTTAGTAGTTAAATTGATCTTACTGATCCGTTCCAGACGGTACTTAGGTTTGAAACAATTTGGAGCACTTCATATAATCTGTATTATGACTTTCCAGTCTATGATCATACCAACTATTATGATTATAGTTTCATTTAGTACGATGACGACAGAATCCCACCGGCTTTATCCCGTGGCTGTAATGATGGTGACTCTTCAATTGCCTCTTTCATCGATGTGGTCGATGTCACTGAACAACCAATCGACACCTTCATCGACAGCAGGTTCACTTCTTTCTCCTCAAAGTTCCAGTAGTTGGGATGATAGTGATGATGAAGAGACGTTTTTAGTGAATGGAAGTAAATTGGAGAAGGGAAGTGTTACAGTAAGAGAGTTACAAAGATTCTCCCAAGGTGCAATGAGTGAAGAAGAAGCAGAGGATCAGGAACTTTGGAGAGTTGCTAATCGGATGACAGAGTCGTATTTTAGGTCTACTGGTAATTGAGGTGTATATGATTATAATAAATATTGTATGGGAGAGAACTGAAGAGTAATTAAAGAGGTGAGATTAAGTAAGATGAGATTAGATGAGATTAGATGAGATGAAGAGATAAAAGCCATCATGGCAGAGATAAGATACTTACTTCCAGCAATTACATTATAACTTTGATTCACCTTATTGCTGAACAATAAGCTGAGTTATTATAGTGAATCTGCTCTGCTTGTTAATTACAATAAACTGTAACCAATTGTTTAATATAAATAGGATCTGTATGCAACTGAGCTGCCTTGGCACTCAGTAAAAGATGCATTTCAAGCTGTAACGCAAGGAGTGTTATTATGGTGGTGTTTCCCACAGGAATTTCATAGTGAACGTCTCTTGGTATAATCTTTATGGCAGAAGTCTCCACTTCCTCACATTGTTCACATACCTTCATCGCATTGATTCTATTCAACATGTTCACCATGTTCATCACTTAACTGCGTTCACCACTTGATTGCTACACTACTCTCTCTCCACACCTTTTTCTGTACCCCCAATCTCAGTATGCCCAGCTCGTTGCCCAGCTCGTTGCCCAGCTCGTTGCCCAGCTCGTTGCCCAGCTCGTTGCCCACTATTTTCCCCTCACCGAATAAAACGCGTCAACCCCCTTCAAACAATGCACAACAAACAAAAATATGCACAGAACGCGAAAATAAAAATAAAAAAAACCCCCCTTGCTGCGCGCGCCTACTGCGCGCCAAACGCCATCTGTTACCCCCTTTTCTCCTAATAATCTCAGATGAAGCAAAGGCGTCAAGACGCGGCTTCGCGGCCTTGCAGCTCCTTAACTTGTCCTCCCTTTATAGAACACATCCAACCTGAGACAAACAATGTAAAGAATTAATGCATCTCATAGGATTGAAATTACTTAGAACGGAAGGTTTCGAATATTCCCATCAGAAAAATTTATTTATCATAATTTCAAACCATAATTATCAACTTGATATACTAACACCTCCAGTTAATAACGCGTACGAATCATGGTATCATCTCGTCTCTTGTGTCTGGTGGGACTGACTCTCTTGGGGTTAGTGACCGCCACTCCTGAGGTCGGCTTCCCCTTAGATGAACAACTCCCAACTATCGCCAGAAAAAACACTTACTACGAATTTCAAATTAATAACGAGACTTATATTTCAGATGACAGCGCCGTTACTTTCGAGGTATTAGACTTGCCTTCTTGGTTGAGTTTCGATTCGGGATCACGTACCTTCACTGGTACTCCATCCTCTGACGATGTCACCGATGACCTTGTCATCACTTTGAAGGGGTCTGACACCACCGGCTCTATTGAAAGAAACTACACTTTTATCGTGTCTTCCGATCCGGGACCTGAATTATCCAGTTCTAATGTCATGTTCGATGAACTTTCCACTTTCGGTAATACCAACGGGTACAATGGATTGATTTTGAACCCGGGAGAACTGTTTGTATTGAACTTTTCAACCTCAACTTTTGATATTCCATCAGATTCAGATTCTTCAATTGTTGCTTATTATGGTAGATCTGAAGATCGTACTTCGTTACCTAGTTGGATCAGATTTGATGAGTCCACTGTGTCATTCTACGGAACAGCACCTCTGGTTAACTCTCAAATCGCTCCTAGTGAAGAATATGGGTTCCTGCTTATTGCTACTGATATCGAGGATTACGCTGGAGCCATTGGAACATTTTATATTGTAGTTGGAGCTCACGAGTTGAGTACTTCGATTGATACTCCAATCATTTTGAATGGAACTGAGGACCAAAGTCTTAATTATTCGATTCCTTACGATGATGTGTTCCTTGACGGGTCGGAAATCGGATACTCAAACATTTCTTCAGTGGCTTTATATAATAGTCCTGGATGGATCACTCTTTCAAGTGACGGATTATACCTTCAAGGTACATTCCCATCTCTGAATTCTTCCAGTGATGGACATCAATTCAACTTGACTGTGAACGATATTTATGGTAATTCTGTGGCTCTTTATTTTGAGGTTGATATCATCAGCTCATTATTCACAGTCGACTCGATTCCAACTGTCAATGCTACTAGAGGTGATTACTTTGAGTATACTCTTATGAAGTCGATGTTCACCGATTTGAACGAGACGAAGCTCAGTGTTTCATTCGATGGTGATGACACCGACTGGATTACTTTCCATGAGACAAACCTTACTTTCACTGGTGAAGTTCCTGATGATTTAGAGGACTTGACTGTTGATATTGATGCTTCCAGATCTTCACTTACAAAGAGAGATGGCAGCAGTAGTGACTCTTTGAGTTTCGAGATTAAAGGTGTCGATGAACAGCCAACTTCTAGTTCTTCTAGATCCTCTACCAAGACATCTTCTTCATCTAAATCATCAAGCACGAGTTCTGGAACTTCGGCTACATCTACTCCTTCAACAACCGCATCTACTTCTCATAAGTCTAGCTCCAAAAACAACAAAAAGACTTTGGCTATTGCTTTGGGAGTAGCTATTCCAGTATTTGTCCTCTTATTAGTACTGTTGATTGTGCTTTTGTGTTGCTGCCGCAGACGTCGGAAGAACAATGAGTCGAACAATGACTCTCAAGGTTCTGAAAAGTCTCCTTCTCTGATCTCAGGTCCAATCTTAGGTAACCCTCTGAACAATCCAAACTATAGAAGTGATTCTTCATCTGCTAGCACTTATGAAGAAGGTGAGAGTCCTCGTAGATTATCGACTTTGAATGTTTTGAAATTGGATAACAAAGATTACAATGATCTGGCCAGTGACTCCTCATCCACAACTAACGTTGAAGAACGTTCGATCTACCAAGATGCTTTACAAACTCAAAGTACTGATCAATTAGTTAGCACCGAGAAACATATTCCAAGACGTTCTTGGAGAAGACCTACTCCTAGAGATTCGGTCAACTCTTTGAACACAGTCGCTACTGAGGAATTGTTTACCATGAGAGCTGTAGATGAAGATAATGTCAAGAGACAGAGTGCTATGTCGATGTTCTATCCACATCAATTGAATGGAAGTGGTAACACCAACGAGTCTTCCAGCAGTTCCATCTTGACTAGAGATTCAGGATCGTTGGGAAACTTCCAAAGATTAGATAGTGACGGAAACGTTGTTGCAATGAACGCACCTTACTCCGATCAAAGATTAAGTACAAGACAAATGTCCACATTAGAAGTTTTAGAAGAGGAGGACAAGAATCAAATTGATTATTTAGGGGTAGGTCAACATACACCAGCAATTTCCAATTCCAATTCTTCTCAAAATATCGCTGGATCTTCGTCTATGTCCACCTCGATTGCAGATGAATTCAGAGCCAGAGAAACCTCAAACGGAGAATTGAAATGGGATCATATCAACAATATCGATGGAATGGTGAACTCCTCTTCCACTGGAGAAGATTCTTCTTTCGATTTCGAAACAGCAAATGAATCTTCCCAGCAGTATACCGATGCCACGATGACCGGAGCAGGTATTCCAACCCGCAGCTCCAGTAGATACAACAGTACATTGAGCTTCCTGAACAACTACAGTAATTCAACCATTATACAAGGAAATTCCAGCAGAGTGCCGTCGGTCAGTGGTCCACAGAGACAACTGTCGACAAGCTCAGCCAGAGCAAGATTAGTAGATTTTGAAAATCAAAGGAAACTGCATAATATCGAGCCAATAATGGATCAAGATGAATTATCAGACGATGGTAGTGAGACTGCCGAGATCTCCTTTGCCGTATAATAAATGACCTTGTATTAGAAATGTAATAAATATGATTAATTATAAAGGTTTTGTAAATTAGTTTTGTTGACCCAACTTGACTTGTTCAACATAATTAGCAGTATCGTAGGCTCTTCTTTTACCTTCGACGTACAGCATCATTTCTCCGTAAGTTTGAGGAACGACGCTACAGAATCCAGGACCACCTTCCATTGACTCAGCTGGAACAAAGAACGAGTAAATGAAAGTACCGCTTGGTTTCTTCTCATCCTCTTGTAACTTCTTGATGAAAGTGTCTACTTGGACTTGGACCAAAGTACCTGGAGAGGCCAAGAATTCTCTCTCGTCATTGGACAATTTGTTCATGGCTGGTAAGTTGAAGTCACATCCGGTGAGCTTGTCATTGACAAGCAGAGGAGATTCGTCTGGAGAATGGATATGTTCGGTGTAACAAACAGAACTTTCCATGTACAACACAGAACCTACAGGGACAGGCAGTTTGAAAGTGGTGGAATCCAAGGAGACGAAACGAGGTGGAGCATGAGCAAACGAAGCCGAAGTACAATACAGCAACTCGAATGTTTGACGCATTAAATAACCTCCAAAGATCATGTAAGAATGTCTATTTCTGTACTGTGGTTGCATGAACAAGGTGGAGTACATCTTGGTATCTTTCATGAATTGCAAGTTCTGAGGTTTAGACAGGGACGATTTCAACTCATCTAATACTTTGGAGTTAGTCCATAACTTGTGGATTAACTTTGACTCTTCAATGGTAGGAGGATTCTTCTCCAAAGTTTCCAATTTGGCCCTCAATTTCTTACTAGCGTTATGAGACTCAGCTCTTCTGTAGTCCATCCACTCCAGTTCAGAAGTAGGTAACAATTTGTTAATTGGGAAGGATTTATGAGTCTCTGGGTTTCTGGCGACAAATGTGAAGTTAGCAGTAAGGACACAGTCGTCTTTGTTTAAAGTGTCCATTGTGATCTCGCTTGGAGTTTCCCCCTCATAAGCATAACCTTTACAAGAGATTTCCATGGAGGATCTACCAGTCCATACGACACTTCCAGCTAAGATGAAGTTGTATTTTTCGATCTCATCAACCTTCTTGACCATATAGATACGATCAACAGAGGCCGTGACATTGACAGGTTCAGCTGGAGCACAGTGACGATAAGCGATTCTTCCAGCAAGCAGATCCAAGTCTTGGAATAATTGGCCTACTCTTAATCTTCCATTGGCATTAATATACGAGTCTCTTAACCAGATATCATCTTTGAAGGGTAAATTCAAGTATGAGAATGACTCCGACGCGGTCTTCTCTCCGACAACATAAGTCTTGGGTGTTCTATATGAATAGCTATCTAAAATCTTACCTTCTTTCAATTGCTTTTCACGTTCTTTCAAAGCAGCATCCCATGGGACTTTGTTTGGAGCTCCATTTCCCAGAGCGTCACCAGATATCGAACCTCCAAACATTCTTTGTGGATCAACAGAGTCCAGTAAAATAGTGGCAGCAGCATCGGCGGCTTCAGAGGCATCGTTGGACCCGGCGCTTATATCTGGGCGATGGAAATTTGAGACTGTCGAGTTAAAACGAGCGTATCTAAGCGGCAACGACCGCAAAACATTTCTCAGAGGAGCACCAAGTATCATCTTTGGTTATACTCTTAGATTATTGAACTGTTCTTAACCTACTTCTCTAAGTGCTTCTCTTCTTCTTATGTATGAAATTTTGCTTTTTCCGTAAAAAGAAAGAAGTAATTCCGGGATCTCCCCTCTCGGGTGCGTAAAAGAGGGGCAGGAGAGGGGATGGGAGATCGGAGACGAGGGAGAGGGGAGGAAGCAGAGGATAGGCGAGAGTAGGAAGAGGGAGAGGAGGATGGTAGGGACCGAGGAATTGAGGCTGCTAGGCTAAGAAAGTGGAGAAGCCAATGAGATGAATTTTTTGGGATCGTTGGAGAGGGGAATGGTAATAATGTGAGGGGAGCGATGAGATAGCACACAGTAGCCAATGAAAGAAATTTGTTTACCAATCGTTTATGAATCGTGTGCTGGTGTAGGAGGGGAGGAAACAGGGGAAGAAATAGAGCAGAGGAAATAGAACAGGGGAGAATTGAAGAGATAAAAGATACCGTACTGATCAACAAGTACCTCTACATGTTAGAATCTTATCTACGAAGTTCCTGGTGTCGTAGCAACTTATCACATATACAGTAGTTAGTTAGAGAAACAGAGGCCTGCCAGAGTTTACCCAAATGTCGCTTCGTAGACTATCCGATTTTAGTCGACACGTCCAATTCTGACATCTAAAGCGGGGTTCCAAATGCATTCTCGAGAAAACTCGGGTACATCTCACGACAACCTTGAACGATATCCTGCAAGATTTCAAAAGATAATCCGGTCCTCCATTAGAAGGCCCAACTGAATCTATTCGTGTTGTCCGGGATCCGATTTTTTCTTTGTGCTCCAGTTGGAGCTGGATGTTTCCCAAATAGGAAATTTATAACTCATCTTCATTTCCCCGGGTCAAGACGCATACCATTCCAATTGGAGCATTCAATTAACTTGACAACTACAGCTGATGCAAAAGGCTCTGGCAACGGAATTTGACCAAAAATGATACTAGCATGGCAGAACTTTCTTCAAGCATGATACTTGCCCTTCAATCTTACTCGGATGCAGCGACTCTGCAGTCAAACGCTAGACTCGTACGATGGAATTGATCTAAGCTGTGGGTATTCAAAGGCATCTGCCTCTTCAAGGTTAATGCCTTACTATTGTTACGATCTATCTGATTTCAATTCCACCTTTCTTTTATTATCTCCAGGTGATTCCTAACATCTCTTCCCCGTTTTGGTAATATCTCCAGAGGCTCCTGCCGTATTTACGACCAAGAAAAGTTTTACAATGTACTCGACTTGGCGAATGAGCCAAGTCCAGGGACACCTTTAGGTCTCGACTCTGCATTTGTCCGCCAAAATCGGTACTACCACGTTGTACCTTTCACCAATATAGCTGGTCCACGAACTTTAAATTCCGCGATCTCATCGCTTCGAGGTTGCATCGTGAAAAATTTTTTTCTTTTCTTTTTTTTGAGATGGCTTCTCCGAGAAGCTAGTCAAATTTGACTGATTCTGGAAGCTGTCTACAGCAAGGCTGAGACGTTTAACAATAACGGCGTCAAGGCGTTTCCATTCAAATAACGCCTAGATGAGTTGCTTGGTGATGTGAACTTCCAAGAATCAAATCGAGTCTGAGTGCCTGCTCACCGAGTTCCTTTGTCTTTTCTCCACATCTTAAGGACATCTTGTGTGAAAGCATAATTAAACTTTTGCATGTAACATAATGGCCTGAACCCTCCACAAGTCTTGGCCAAATACGAAGTCATCTAGTTTCTTGCTAGCCGGTCGCTTCAGTAAAAGAAATTTTCATCTTTATCCGACTGACTCGGTTGGTGTCAAAGCTCATTTGAAGCCGACGGGAAAATTTTTTCTCTTCACTGCGTAGAAAAAAGGCGATATTTTCTGCAACATCACCAGTAGGCAGAGGTCGGCGGACTCGGTAGGTATGCCGACCAGGCGGACATATGCGTTAGCATCGTTCCAAAGTTGCAGTCTCGGTTTAGGTTTGAATTTCTAGTACCATTTTGTCATCCCCGGGTCTGCCAAGGGTCCATTTCCATCACCGATAATCTCCCACTTATTTGACCTTAGAATCCTGCTAAATAAAGTTTACAGTATGATCGAGTTGCACTCAGTCCTCTGCACTGATTAGCGCACGGGCCCCCCTCCCCCCAGAAAAGGTAACTCTGAGGGGCGAGTTTTTGAAGGTTCTGCCCGAGCGCAATATGCAGCTCGACCGTTATGCCCTTTTTACGAATCAACAATAAATTAAAATTTAAATTGCCCTCTAAAATTTCTAGTTCGAGAGCTTGCCCCGACAATCAATTTTCTTATCTTTTACGTTTTTTTTTCGATTTTGGGAGGCAAAAATTCGCTCAAACAGGCTCCTGCCAATCAGGCACTGACTGATCAACAACAATAACATTACAAGAGGCATAATCGGATGTACCAACATAGACCGCCTCTGAGTCAAAAAGAAAGGAGAGAAATCAGTAAACATCTCGATTTAAGAACAGCGACTCTCTACATCCACACGTGTGGATAGATCGGACTGACTAGTTCGCATTTCCAAGTTACTTTCATAGCACCTATCAACTACATGTACAGTCTTAATTTTGTCTCTTGTTACTTCAAGGGGCAAATCGATTGATTTGCCAAAAAATACGCAGCTCTAAAACTGGGTGATCAGCAGAATACCCCATTTTTCAGAAAACGATGACAACCTATGAAGCTTATCAGGAAACGGGGGCCAAGAAGGTACCAAATCAAATAAGAAATAGAGTGATTTAATAAAACGGTAGAGAGTGACTTATTATGTTTGCTGAACAATCGAGGGATTAAAATTTATTCTTTAAAAGGTCCAAGGCGTGTCGGAAGCTAAGCATCGTTAGGCACCGCTCTGTGGAAGCCGACGGAAAACGACCCCACTATTACCCCAACAGCCGACTCTAACTAACGAATTTTGCGAAGGGGGATGCACCTCCACCTAAACTGTAGTTTCGATTGATGCTCAGAAGTTCTGGTCAATTTCGCTAAATGTGACAAAATTAAGAAGTTCTACAGTACACACTTCTAAGAACAGTTGCGGATTGCCTTATGATTCTAAAATTGGATACCGCCGGAGCAGACACCTCCTTCATTTGCTCGTTCTCATGTCCTGACCTTTAATTTAAGTCTCTGGTTGAAAAGATAAACCCGAGGGGAGAAGAAACTAATAAAATTATCTTTTTAGTGTCTCAGCTGAAAAAGACATATAGTGTAATCATGGGCAAACTTTGAACTTGGGCAAAAAGTATTATTTGAAGTGTTGTTATTTGCGAATCGAAGTTTTAATAGGGAAACATTTGCCTGATTTTTGCTAGCAATATAAACTCAACGTCGGTTCTATTGTTCTATAAGAGTGCTGTGGAGTCGCATCATAATTACAGAAATAAATCATAGTAAGAGATCTGGGCCTAGTTGAAGGCTATGGCAAGTCATTAGAAATCGTCAAGGACCCTTCGCCCCCATCTGATTCCTTATCTACCCGGTGTCTCCATGCATATCTCTTATGCACTTGATGGCCAAATTTTTAATAGCACGTTATCACCCTAGTTCCTAAAGCTAAGAAAAGGGTCAACCAAATTTTATCTCTATGATGTAATATCACTTGTTTAAACTTTGCCCTTGTTGTGATCAAAAAAGGGCAAAATGCACCTATTTCAGTTTTAGACTACAAATTTGGAAATGCCCAAACTCTGTATTCCCAACGGCATGCTATTGTCAATGCATCCTGCATAAAAAATAAAAAATGTTGCCCTTTTCCCACAGCAAAAATCACACATCTCACGTCTGCCGTTTTTCTTTTCTTTTCTTTTTCCCGTCTTTGCAAAGGATTAAAAATTTTCCCTCCCCACCCTATTTAAGAAGCGTGCAATCCCATAGTTTGAAAGGTGTGGTGACAAAACGACGATTGTGCTTACATATAAGTATGGACTACTACCGAACAGAGTCCTACATTAACGCGGGGCTTCCCAAGATCACTACGATCCCAGCGCCATCCGACGAAAATGACATATTGACTCAACAAGAGACTCCTGATACTCGTTCGGCCTCTTTTAAAGCCGCTTCACATATTCCACCTTCTTTAGAAGATGTTCTCACCGGGGTTTCTCAACTGCCATACACCAGAAACCATTTCCTGCAATATCTTTTACAAAGACACTGTCTTGAGAACTTGGAGTTCTTCATTGAAATCGACAAGTTTGTCCAGTTGACGACTATGGCCGAAAGAGAATATAATTGGAAATATTTGTTCACCAATTTCATCGAGACTGAGGCTCCAAAAGAGATTAATCTCCCTGCCTCTGTTAGAGATCATTTTGCCATCGATATGGTACCGTCTGAACAACAGTTACAAGAGGCCTCCAAGATCGTCCTCTGTTATTTACACGAGGGCTACGTTGGATTCATCTCCTCCACTGAGAAGTTACAACAAGATATGATGCAGGAGCGTCAACAACAATACCTGCAACAGCAACATTATCATCATGTCCAGGCTCCAGTCCCAGTTCAGAGAAGAACCTCTACAGCTGGAACCGCTTCAAGATCGAATACACCTTCTTCAAGATGTATTTCTCCATTATCTCCTTCGGACTCATTAGTCGCTAACACTCAAGTACCTAGAACTGATGATAACGATCTTCCATTCGAGATGAGTGACGACGAAGAGAACAGGGACCATGATATTGACATGGACGCAGAGCAAGTGATTCTGGACAGCGAGGACGGCGACTCAATGAGAGCTCCAAGCCCTAACAAGGAGCTTTCTACTTCCCAACAAAATGGTACTACTGATACCATCTCAGCAAGTGGTCGTAACTCGTCTGTATCTTCCAACCACTCCGCTTCATCTAACACCAGATTGAACAGTTTTGTTGGATCATTTAAGAGCACCGACTCGAACTGGAAGAAACTGGCGAAGAAATTCAAATGGAGAAGATCTTCGTACTCTTCCAGTGAGTAAGTGTTATTTTGCATATTTATTATTACGAAAGGTAAAACAGAGGGGGGTTCACATTTTATTATTGTCATTAGCATTTTGTCATGAGTTTTACGAGGTTGTACTTTACATTTATAGAATACCAAATATAAGTTTAGCATTGAATATAAGATAATTGTAGTGGAGTAGAGATGATTTTGGTGATAAACTAGGGGAATTGTTCTTACTAGACTGTAGAGACCCATCGGTCATGCTTACCTTGTTCTTTATACCCGGCTGTGGATTCTGTGGCTCGTATTACCCAATACGGAATTACTTGTTTAGGAACTCATATCCCGGAGTCTTCGGTCAACCAGCTCATCGCGCTCAAAGCCGAACGTGGAGTTGGTTAGAAAAAAAAGAAACAAAAATTTGTAATAGGCGGCATTAGTTCTGCAGGATGTGAAAGGAAACTGTGGACAAAGAACAGAGCGGTGGAGGTTGGTTGACGAACGGTAAGGCCGGGCTCCGAATAGGCTCCATTAATGACAAAAATATTGATCCAAAGTTTTGGATGTGCCATTGTAATGACCCACTGTAATTCCGCACGTTTCGGCGCGCTTACAATTTCTTCCGCTCACAAAGAATGACCTTCTCTTCTTACCCCTACTTTTATCAGAACCATCAAGGGCAAAAAAAAGAAATGACGAAAATTTTTATTTGTTAGACGAATCCACACTAGTATAAATAGAATTTGAAGTGCATTTTCATAAGAATTCAAAGTATTTATAAGCATTTAGAGAGAATATTCTAGCCATAACCGTATTTTTGAACGTATATATGGCTCCTTCATTGATACACGATCCAAACACCGCTGTTAGCCACTACCTTCAGCATCATAATCACGAGTTTTTAAAATCGCAGTCTGATTTAACCAATCTTATTTCCGATCCAGATGTTTCCAATGAAGACCTGGAGGCTGTTGGTGAGGCGTTATTAGCGCTGCAACATGAGCAACAAGAGTTTCATCAAGATCAAATAGAAACTAGTGGAGATGCCCAGAAAAACTCCGCCTTTTATGCATTACCTATAGAATTATTTGTCGATATTATTGGGAAAGTTTACTATGGTGAACGTATCGAGTCACTTACATCACAACTTGAAGAATTCAGTAAGAGTATCATGCCTGTTAACAAATTATTTTATCGTTTGGCCAGAAGATTATTATATAGATATTGTGTTTTTACCAGGCCTAATTCGTTCTCCCAGTTCTTGAATAATTTGATCAACGATCCTACTTTGGGCACTTATGTCAAGACTTTGGACTTCGTCGAATTCACTTCCATCGGTTTAGGTCGGACAGGTAAGATGAATCTGGAAATTCAAATGGTTACCGATGCCACCATTTTGGCATGTCTTCAGAGAACTCCTAATTTGGTTGAATTTTTAGCAAGTGAAAGTATCGACACCGATATCGATATCAATATCTTGAACTGTTTATTCAATGATTTGGCTTACTTGAAGAGTGTTGATTTTTGTGGAGCTACCAATATCAAATTTGTTCAAGCTTTTCTGGATTTGGAGTTGCATCAGAATTCCTACATTTCTCGTTTATCGTTCCATGAATGTACCAACTTGTCACTGGACACATTCAGAGTGGTTTTGTCACATTTGCCTGAAGTTACAAGATTAGATTTGTCCCACACCATGGTAACCCTGAGGATATTGAAAGAGAATATAAGACCTACTGCTAGGTTAACACATTTGTCGGTTGCCAGATGCACTAATTTAACCACCAGAGAGTTGATGGAATTTTTGTTGCACCATGAATCGGTTAATGAAGGGTCTTTAATGTGGTTAAATATTCAGGTTGACTCATCTACTGTTGCTCCTTTGAATCTGGATCAATTAACAATCTTGTTGAAGAAATTGAATGCTCCAAGATTAAGATATTTGAACTTAGGAGGACTCCCTGTCCAAGCTTCACACTTAGAAATCATTTCATCGAGATTCCCATACTTGCAAAGTTTAGGTATAGCTAATTGTAAGATCACTTTACAAGAATTAATTGACTTCTTGACGAAATGGAGTGGGTCTTGCTTAAAAGTGCTCGATTTAGCTGGGTGTCTGTGTATTAACAAATGGACAATTGACCAACCTGTTTTATTGAACTCTTTGAGCTCTTTAAGACTGATCGAAATCTCCAGCAAATTGATCGATGATTTGCCCTCATATCTCATGACTCCTTCTTCTGTATGGAAGCCTTTCGATAATAACCGTTCATCAAGAAGGTCGTGGGTTTACAAAGTGAGCGAAGAAGAGAGAATAAAAATCTTAAAGGATCCAAGTTACAATAGTGACCTGATGAATAACTTAGTTTTTTACGATATGAAGACGGGGAAAAAAATCAAGAACTTCGTTAAACCCCCTAGTTTCTTAAAATACACCTCAAGAAAGATCAACTGTTCCAGGGGGTTCTATTATAATGTTAATGATGATGAGACTGTTTTCCCGGTTGAGTTTACCGAGAGGGGGATTTATCGTTATTATTCGTTGAACAAATGAGGAGTGATGTAGATATATTTATGATTAATGAATGTAATGATATGATGATATGAAGTAGATGGTAGGAGAGTACTGAGAGTAGGTATAGGGAAAAGTGTAGGGACAAGTGAGGGACAAGCGAAGCGAAAGGATAGCGAAAGCCTAACGAATAGCTCATAGAGTAGTGCGCACCATATATAACGTAGCGCATACTTAACGCCCGTAGTGATGCGCATAGTTAACCCCTGTAGCGCATAGTTGGCCTCACTGCACATACAAGAGAGGAACAAGTATAGAGTGCATATAAAAATCTATAAGAGAAAAACATAATTAATTGGGGCTGATAAGACGCGTCAAATAAACGATAGGTGAGATTAAGCTTGTAATAAGTGTAGATAGAATATAGTTTCTGTAGTTAGGACAAGATCGAGTATACTAGCAGACATTCACTACACACTATATCCTGCTGGTCTTTCTATTCCTCCTATACCCACCTATACCTACCTACCCACCTACCCACCTACCTATCTCAAATCTACATTTCCCTATACCATTAGCACTTTATCACTCCCAATCAGGTTATTTGTTTACCTTTCTTTTATGCTCTATTAGGGAATATTTGTTTACATTTTTGCTTCTCAATTTTGTTCAAAAATTTTTTTCCCTCTGCTTTTCCCCTTCGAAATCAAATCTCAAATAAATAACAAAACAAGTATTTAATCATTTCTAAATACATTTAGATATAATACATCTAGAGAACGAAGGATCGCATCGCGTGTTGTTTATATCTAGTCTATTGAAACTTTTAGAATGAGAGAAATTGTACGTTGGAATCTTTGAACTAAGGGCGGTGATGTGCCGTTACAGACACGAGACGGATCAGACGAGTAAAGACGTGTTGGTGTGGCAAGAGAAAGGAATGAGCATGTTTATCAAGATTGGAATGTATTATCAATTTATCATGTAGCGCCAGGTATGGTCACATCACGTCTCGCCACGCTCCCACGCACCCACCACCTTATCCCTTTACAGCATATACTAACATAATCTAGATTCATTTGTCTACTGGTCAGTGTGGTAACCAAATTGTAAGTAAAACAGATCGAATCAGACCATTTATCACATCATACTAACCATTCATATAGGGTGCTGCTTTCTGGCAAACCATTTGTGGTGAACACGGCTTAGACGCCGAAGGTAACTATCACGGTGACGACGATATCCAAACATCCAAGTTGAACGTTTATTTCAGCGAGGCTAACAGTGGAAAGTATGTACCAAGAGCTGTTATGATTGATTTGGAGCCAGGAACCATCGATGCTGTCAGATCTTCTTCTCACGGTAACTTATTCAGACCAGATAACTTCATCTATGGTCAATCTTCTGCCGGTAACGTTTGGGCTAAAGGTCACTACACTGAAGGTGCCGAATTAGTCGACTCTGTATTAGATGTTGTCAGAAGAGAAGCTGAAGGATGTGACTCTTTACAAGGTTTCCAAATCACCCACTCTTTGGGTGGTGGTACCGGTTCTGGTATGGGTACTTTATTGATTGCCAAGATTAGAGAGGAATTCCCAGACAGAATGATGGCTACTTTCTCCGTTGTTCCAAGTCCAAAGACTTCTGACACCGTCGTTGAACCATATAACGCTACCTTATCTGTCCACCAATTGGTTGAGAATGCTGATGAGACCTTCTGTATCGATAACGAGGCCTTGTATGACATCTGTATGAAGACCTTGAAGTTGCCTCAACCAACTTACGATGAGTTGAACCACTTGGTCTCCAGTGTTATGTCTGGTATCACTACTTCATTGCGTTACCCAGGTCAATTGAACTCTGACTTGAGAAAGTTGGCTGTTAACTTGGTTCCATTCCCAAGATTGCACTTCTTCATGGTTGGTTACGCTCCATTGACTTCTTTGGGCTCTCAATCTTTCAGATCTTTGACCGTTCCAGAATTGACCCAACAAATGTTCGACGCCAAGAACATGATGGCCCTGTCTGACCCAAGACATGGTCGTTACTTGACCGTTGCTACCTTCTTCAGAGGTAAGGTTTCTGTAAAGGAAGTTGAAGACGAGATGCACAAGGTACAAACACGAAACTCTGCTTACTTTGTCGAATGGATTCCAAATAACGTTCAAACTGCCATTTGTTCTGTCCCACCAAAGGGTCTTGACATGTCTGCTACCTTCATTGGTAACTCCACATCTATCCAAGAGTTGTTCAGAAGAGTCGGTGACCAATTCAGTGCCATGTTCAGAAGAAAGGCTTTCTTGCACTGGTACACAAGTGAAGGTATGGAAGAGATCGAATTCTCTGAGGCTGAATCTAACATGAATGACTTGGTCAGTGAATACCAACAATACCAAGATGCTGGTGATGATGACGAAGAGTTGGACTACGCTGATGAGGCTCCAATGGAAGAGATGTAAAAAGGCTATCAACAGAACCACTGAAAAATACCTATAAAAATCTAAAAAAAAAATTACAACCAAATAAAGATACCAAGTGAGGAGTTTAGGAGACAACGAAGAAATTAACACCCCACTTCAAAGAATATTTCAAAAGCAAGATATGTCGGTGAAATTTACGATCAGTTTTGTTTTATATATATTTGTTTTCAGGGTTAATACGGGCGTATCTTTTGTTTAGCTATTTGTTGAGGGTGATGGTATACCACGATTTCGCTTCATAGTTGCTGGTTTCTTTTATCGCGATCTGCAATGGTTTATTATCATTATCCCTTGATCGACGATCTGCAGAGAGGGATGTGAATTTCTTCGTTGCTACTTCCACCCACCTCATTATCTGTTGTTTCCCTCACATAATCAGAGGTCTAATCTCTTTATGTCATGTCTCATCCCCTTTTTTAAATCCTTTTCCTTTTTTTAGTCCCCTTTTTTTCTCACTATTTTTTTGCCTTATTAATCTTATTATATCTATACTTATTAAGAATAATGTAAGAGTGAGTAATCTTGACTGGTTTCTATGCGCGCTCCCTTAAGCATCCGTGGCATATTGTTTATCCTTGTTCGATTTTGTTCGTTCGCCTTCCAGTGCGCATTTAAGGTCATCTCTTACCCCCGATTGCCTCATCCAGCCGTTCTTGCCCCCTAACTGCTCGCACATGCAACTTGCAAGTGAGTGCGATACAAGTGCGAGCCTAGTCTAATTTAGTGTAATTTAGTGAGTTTTCGTTTAGAAAAAAAATATTTTTTTCTTTTTCTCAGATCCGGAACTGGCCTTTGGGGGTGGCCGGGATATAAAAGAGGCAAGGGGCGCCAAGAGGGTTGGAAAGAATTCAACACTAGTGATTACCAAATGATAATGACATTGAGACAAATACTATCAGGGATATTGGATCCTCAACAATTGACAAATATAGTTCGAGGCAAAGGATGGTCCGGAAATTCTGCTATTGTAAAAGTGGAAGATGGATCGAAACACGGAAAGCCTAGACGACTTTCAGGGCTTAAGCATCTGGGTTCTTCGGTGCTCCATGAGTCTAAGAACCTTATAACAGGACATTCTGATGGGGTGTATAGTCCTAGATCTACAATGTCTACAAAAGATCTCAAAGTGGTGACTCGTTCGGATATATTGAAACTTGGAGAAAAGAGTCCGTATCATAGCCCTACATCCGGGCATTCCATGAAAAGACAATCGAGTTCCAGAAGTCGTCGCACTGACTCTCCAAAACCAATTTTACGTGCATCTTCCGATCCCGGATACGTCGCCTCATCTGCTTCCAATAATCGTGCAGTTCTGCTATTCATAGACGACAACCCTTTGTATCGCTCTGTAACAAATCATTCGCTTACCAGTGGAGCCAGTTACAAAGTGGTTCTTGATTCCAACAGTGTACTTCTTCCGTGAGCTCCATGATTTCCTCCCGTGAATTCCCTATTAATTAATTTTTTTTTTTTTAACGGCCGTAATGAATATATTCATCCATCTCATCTAACCCCCCGGCTCGGGTATAAAAAAAATTATAATTCCGAGCACTCTCGCTCATTTCCCAATTAGGAAGCTGGAAAATTCACTTAAACCGTTGAGGTTCCGAAAAATCGCCAGCCGTTGTTAAGAAAGATTCAGCTGGTTCCGAAGTATTGACAAGAAGCATAGGATGAGCATTTTTGGACAAGGTTTCATTTCTGGAGTCAAGCAATACTTGCCTGAGACTCCTATCTTCTTGAAGAGTAAGTCTAACAGTGATGTTGGAGAGTCTTCTAACCTCACTTTGAAGGAGGTTATCGCCAATTCTGGAGAGGAATTTAACCATGGAAGTTGGTCTGTTTTGAACCCTTTGTTGTTCAACGGACATATGCAAACCTTTTATCTGGCTGTTGGACTGTTTAATCATGTGGACCATATTTACTATGGACGTGTCAGAGTTGGCTTTTCAGATGGGGGAACTGCTTCTCTGGACTATGTCATCTCCAAGGAACAGTACTATAAATACGGCGGAGATCCGGACCCTGCATTAAAGTTACCACCAAGAACTCGTTTCCTTGATGAAAAGGAAGAGATCCCAGAATTTAATTTCCATTTCGGTACCAACGAAAAGACTCCTTCTGATGATTCCACTAAACCTATTTTGTTGGTTTTGCACGGTTTAAGTGGAGGATCTTATGAAAGTTATGTCAGGGCTTTGTTCTCTGAGCTTAATTTGGACGAGTTTGATGGTGTAGTTTTGAATTCCAGAGGTTGTGCTAGAACCAGAATCACCACTCCTCAGTTATTCTGCGGTTTATGGACTGATGACGTTAGACATTTCGTGAACGAGTTGAAGCTGAAATTCCCTCACAGACCTATTTATGGTGTTGGATTCTCATTGGGAGCTTCGATCTTAGCCAACTTTGTTGGCCAAGACCTGGAAAAATGTCAATTAACTCTGGCCTGTATTGTTGGAAACCCATGGGATTTAACAGAATCTTCGTATCTGTTGCATAGATCGTACATTGGTAAGAATGTCTACTCTCCAGTGATGGCATCTAACCTCAAGAGATTGATTAAGAACAATATGGAACAACTTTCGAAGTCCGACAAGTTTTTGGAATTGTACAAAAAGCACAACGACAAGATCAAGTCGATCAACGATTTCGATAACCTGTTCACCTGTAGAATGTTCGGATTCAACACTCTGTACGAGTATTATAGACATGCTTCTTCAGTAAATCGTGTTTTGAATATTAGAATTCCTACATTGATCTTGAACAGTGTCGATGATCCTATTGTAGGACATGAACTGATTCCTTATGCGGAAGTCGAGCGTAATCCTTACCTTGTTTTAGTCACTACAGACCATGGAGGACACTTGGGTTGGTTCAAATATGACAATTCCAGATGGTACACGAAGCCAATGGTTAACTTTTTCAAGAGATTCCAATCCGATGTCGAATTGGACAAGGCTACAGGTAAAGCTGTTGTGGCAGATGAGGGTGTTTTGCCATATCTGAATTGTTTTGAGGTTGATCGTCTTAATATGAAGAAGAACAAGTTTTTTGTATTCGAAGAGTAGTGTATAGAAGATAGATTAGGGGAATATAAGGATAGAAAAATGGGTGTAGATTGAAATTGTAGATGATATTTTTGGGGGGATTAGATGATAGTGGGGAGGGTATGTAAATGAGGGGTGCTGTAAGAGTAGTGCAAAGGCGTTGTAGGGGTTTAGAGTCTACGGTACCTTAGGCACTGTGGGGTATTGTAGGAGGAGGAGTGGCGTAGCTCAAGGTAATGCAGAGAACTGCAACGTAGAGAGCTATCTTCCAGCTCGTAATTTACATCTCTTGATAAGCACCTCCTACCCCTTTAGGTCCATCGAGCACTCATTAACTCTCTTCGGAAAGCGTTACTCTCTTCGGAGAGCGTTTTAATAAAACATCACCCGCACTCTATAAAGCTCTAAAAGTAATATTAAATTTTTTAAGTACAAACTTATTGTTTTTAGTAGGCTTAATAAGGGACTATAATAATTGTGTAATTTAATCGGTTTATTCTCTCGGACTCACCTTGTCTTACTTCTCGCACGCTCTCGCGCGCTGTCGCCTGCTCTCAAGTCGCCACGCCCCCATCACTCCCATCACTTGTCCCGTCTCTCCCTACTGCCCTCTCCCTTCTTTATACTTCTTTAGGAAATTCCCATTTAAGTAATTCTGTACCTCACGCCAAAATTTCACTATTTTCATCGTCTTTTCCTTCCGTCGCCCTCTCGCTAGTCTCCTTTTTCTTTAGGTCTGAGCTTGCTTTTGACAGCAAGATAAAACCATTACGGCGGGAGACTTTAGATCGCAATTCCAGAGATAACTGACCGACCAAATGAGACTTGAATACTCGATTGCCCTTGCAGTGGTTCTGGGTCTTACCCTGGCCTCTCCAGGAGACCAACTAGAAGAGTTCCAAAACTGCGTAAAAAAGTGCGACTATCTCACGTGTGATGAGAGTCATTTGTATGATTTCACCACTAAAGAGCTGAGATTGCTCAAGAGACAACAACGGGAGTATCAATTATTCCAGCCAGATGGTCCGAATGTGCTATTGAGGATGCTTGGTTGGAATTGCTATGATAATTGTGACTATCAATGTCAAAGAATAGTGACCAAGTTTAGGGAGCAAAATAATGAGGAGATATTCCAATTTCATGGTAAGTGGCCATTCATGAGGGTCTGTGGTATTCAAGAGCTTTTCAGTACCCTCTTCAGTATCTTAAATTTCATTCCGCATTATATGGGATTTCTCAGTTTGAAGCAACAATTGACCCAATTGAGTCGCAGTGGCAGTGGATCTGTCGAATTACATATTGTTTATCGCAATTATATTCTGATTCTGGCCGTCACCATGTGTGCTTGGGTCTCCTCAACCATTTTCCACTTGAAAGATACTTGGAATAGGGAGAAATTGGACTACTATTTTGCCGGACTTGCCGTACTTACTGGTTTCCATGCCATTTCTATCAGAGTATTCAAACTTTTCTTAGAGATCAACCGCACAAAACGTTTAGCATTCACTTTTGTATGTTGTCTTTTATACATATATCATATCACCAGGTTGACAATTGACTGGTCTTACACATACAATATGCAAGCCAATGTTTTCATCGGTTTATTACAAAACGCTTTATTTATCTACCATGGAGTCACTTCTTATATGGCCCTGATTCCTTCCAGAGGTAAATTCACTGATTATTTGACTCATAAAGATTATAATTGGCACTTAACACCGATTGTTTTAGTCCTGTCGGTGTGTTTTGGAATGTCATTTGAACTCTTTGATTTCCCCCCACTTTTCGATTTAATAGATGCTCATGCTATCTGGCATTTTGTCACCATCTGGCCTCTGTTTTTCTGGTATGATTATCTTATAAGAGATGCTCGTATCATCACCGAGCTGAAATATGACTAGATGGCCCCCCTTCACTGTATCACTACATAGAACTCTATATAAATACATGCACTTTTATTAATTAAACTATTCCTCACGGACACTTACTAAGGTGTTTGCCCTTCTTGGGATTACGAAACTTGGAGATCTTGTAAGAGATCCTCCTCTTCTCTTGTAAAGGTTCTCGTAAGGGTTGGAGTGTTCAAGGTACCTCATCGATGACTGTTGGTGGTTGGTTGGAGGTGGTGATGATTGTTTGATATTGACGTAATCCTCAATATATGTCAAGTTACTTTCAGCCAGAGAGCTTCTTACGCTGAGCTGCCTTTGGACACGAATGCTATTTTCTCTCTTTAACGCTTGTAAAACCGATCCTTGTCTTGAAGGGTAGTATGATGATTGGTACAGAGACGATACTACAGATCTGTTGTCGTCGTACTCGGAAGAAGCAATATCGACAATAGAGTTTTGGTAACTGTTGCTGAGAATCAGTGCAGTCGAAATAGTTCCAGCATATTCACTACCTGATACATCATCTCTGCTTTCATAGGATGATAATGACGTCAGAGAGCTATGATTTTCTTCAAATCTGACAGACTCGGAATCATCGTAGTCACTCTCGGTCTCATAATCGGAAATAATGGACTCCAAAATGCTCTCTCTCTTATCAGAGATGGTCATCGGTGGTTCCATTATAGTTTCTTGTGAAGAAGAAGCAATTGACAGAAGCTCATCACTGATATCTCTGTCTTCTCTAGAATCTCTGTAATGGTTGACGTCCAATTTCAATTTGATTCTGTTAGCTACCACCGATTTCAAGTAATGGGACCAAAGTTGAGTTATATCAAGTTCATCGAATTCCTGAGCAGAGTTTCTATGATCTAACATCTTCAAGTCTGGTGAAGGATACACCTCCTCTTCTTCTTCATCTTCTTCAGCTACTTCAAATGCTGTGTAATTTCCTCCAGACAAGATTTCTTGTGAAAGATTTGCCAAATTCACTAACCCTTGCTCTTTTTGGAGGTAGTTATCGATTACCAATGATTCACCTTCCTCCTCTGACATAGACTCTTGTAATGGCATATGTGGTGGTTGTAGTACTTCTACTTCATCTTCAGGTTCTTGAGGCAATTCCGGTTGCTGCTGGTATTGTGACAGCTGTGAAAATACTCTCTGCAGATTTTCATAATGACTTGGACCTAAGATCTTGTCAACTTGTTCAAGGTAACTTGATGAGGCCTTGTAATTGATATCCTGATTTGTCTTTGAAATGCTTTTGTTTCTGTAAAGTGACTTTCTTCCTTTGTTTCTATTCCTTGATAATGCTCCACGCTTTCTGATAATAAGTCTCCATTTCTGTAACTTGCTTTTGAATTTGAGACATTTCTTCAATGTTCTGGTCAACCATCCCTCTTTCTGTCTAATGGCATTTGATCTCTTCAATGTAGATTGCTTGGAGAGGGCTCCTGTGGTATTCTTTCTTGATAATGTGAGCTGAGATCTGAGAGATTGGTTGGTCTTGAATTGAAGTACACTTGGTGATCTAGACAATTGCAGACTAAAAGTTTTGTTCCTTGGTGTTGGACGGATACTGACACTTGACTGATATTTCAATTGAGTCGAATTTGAAACCTGCCCTTCAGAATACTCTGATTGAGGCTTATATGCAGATGAATAATTAGAGCTTGTCATTCTAGATCTCAGATCTTGGAATTCGCTCAGCAGTCCATAATCAGAACTAGTTACTGATTCTGTGACTCTAGTGGAAGCTGCTCCAGACCTGGCTATACTCAGTTGTGAATTATTTGAGCTGGGGAACTCGAACATCATCTGGCTCCCTTCAAAAGACTCCGTTTTTTCTCTTCTATGGGTTTGTTGCGACATATTTTATTGCTAAATTAGATTATAAAACAGATTGCCCCAGGAACAGGATCTCTACACTTATATAAACCAACCTCAAAACTGTATTAAAATAGAAATGGCTGGAGTTGTTGATTCGGTGAGATCATGCAGGTGAAAGGGAAAAAAAAGAGGGTAATTTTTGTATGCGTGGAGGGTGGCTGGAGATTAAGATTTGGTGGACTAATAAGTAGATATTTCGTATATAGCTAAGGGTGATGAGGGCTCGGACGATGGAAAAAAAAAAGACGGCTGATGAAAAGAGGCTGATGAGATGAGACCTCGAGAAAATGTATTACGAAGAGACTGACAATGACAAGGATAAGTATCGTGAGAACTTGGCTTTGACACGTTCATCGTTGCCAGATAGTTTGAAAAGATATTGGGCTGATAGATATGTGCTATTTCGTGAGTTTGATCAGGGGATCGAGTTAACGCCAGAGTTGTGGTACTCGGTGACCCCTGAAGATGTGGCTATATTTGTGGCCAAGTTTGTGAGGAATTGTATGCCTGAAGCGCGGAATATAATGGATTTATTTTGTGGTGGAGGGGGAAATACAATCCAATTTGCCCGTTTTTTTGATAGGTGTATACTGATCGATTATAATGAGGACAATATAAGATGCACGTTGAACAATCTGCGAGTTTACGGAGTGAGAAATAAAGTTGAGCTGATCAAGTTTGATTGGAGTCAAGCATTGGAAAATAAAGGAGACAATTTAATAAGCGCTTTACCAGTTATAGATCTCGTTTTTTCTTCTCCACCTTGGGGAGGTCCTGCATATGCCAAACAACGTCAGTACGATTTGGATAATTTAGAGCCGTTAAAACTCAAACAATTACTCGAGAGTTGTTTCAGGATTTCATCGAATGTTTGTCTTTTCTTACCGCGAAACTCTGATTTGGACCAACTTTCTGAAGTAACTCGGGCCTTGGGAAAATCTCAATGTAAGGTCCTTTACGTCCACCATACTGGACGATTAAAAGGAATCTGTGTATTTTGGGGCTCTCCCTTCTTTTACTGAAAATTCTTAATTTTTTGCATCTGCCCCCATCCGCTGCGCTTACCGCAAAGAAGCTTCTCTGCATGGAACGAGCGAGAGAAGGTTCCATTGGATGAGCTGGCTTGGGGGTCACTTTAATAGAATAGAATAATCCTTGTAAATGAGTTTTGAGAGTTGTAGATACTGTAGAAATAACCGACCAAAGATACTGGGAGCAAGATCCACGCCCTCTCTTTCCCCCCATCTCTTATCATCAATTTTCTCGCTTCGGTTACTCTTTCTGGACGCATTTTCCGCGACTCGAAAAATTTTCAAGATAATCAAGAGGGCCCTACTTACGGGAGATAGCGGGGTAGTTATCGAGGTTAGGTATGGTAAACTTCAGTCTTCAGCCAC
This sequence comes from Nakazawaea peltata, assembly GCA_001599355.1. Lineage (NCBI taxonomy): Eukaryota > Fungi > Ascomycota > Pichiomycetes > Alaninales > Pachysolenaceae > Nakazawaea > Nakazawaea peltata. The sequence continues at coordinate 896,182 of BCGQ01000002.1, forward strand.
ATGTGCCCGATAACATCGACCATGACAAATTTTGTGATGAGTTGAAGTTTTTCGCCAAGGTGGTGTACGTGCTAACAGGGGAATGCGTACTTGATAAGCATGATGTCATCAGGATTTGTTCGGAGGTTTCAACCGTGACAGGGTACATGTCTGTGGTGTGTTGGCTTTTCGCACAGCTTCCGCAGGTGATCAATAATCATCAGAGAGGGTCTGTGGAAGGCATATCACTTGCATTTCTTCTTTGTTGGTTTACCGGTGATGCATTGAACCTTGCAAGTTGTCTCATGACGAGGGCAATGGGATTTCAGATTTTATTATCAGGATATTATTGCATCATCGACGTGATTCTACTGTTCCAATATTACTATTATTCGCATTATTTACCAAGACATCCTACATTGAGATTGAAAAAGAACCAGCGACTCCGGAATGTTAAGAGTCCTCGTTCAAATTTGAAGCAGCGTTTACAACTGATTCATAACAATGCATATCAAGAGATCGATACAGATCCACAGGGTGTACCTAGCATTCCATCTGAGCATATAGCCATTCCTATAAACGCAAAAAATAACTATTCCAGCATACAAGAGTCCGAGGAGATGGACGGTCTGGACTTTACAGGCTCCTCTTCACAGGGCAAAAATATTCAAGCATCAGGATCAAAACCAATGAGTTTTTCCAAATTGATCTCATCTAGTTTTATTACAGGGTTTAGTAAAGTACATGGGGCACCTATTAGTACAAATGGGGTCGCCATGACTACAGTAGGTGCTGCTATTTCAAGAAGTCATAGTATTGAGGACGTGGGGAAGATATTGGCTTGGTCATGCACCTTCTTTTATTTGTCGTCCCGGTTACCACAGTTAGTGACTAATTACAAAAATAAGACCACGCAGGGTGTCAGTATATTATTATTCCTTGCAGCCTTGGCCGGAAATAGTTTATATTCGATTTCATTGCTGACGTCAAAAGAGGCTATCAAGGGGGGCAAAGTGGCTCGTGAATTTTGGAATCGTGAATTGAGCTATTTTCTTGGTGCTACTGTCACTATATTATTCGACTTAATTATGCTATACCAATGGTATATATTCGATTATAGCAAAAGAATTCAACGCCAGAAACGTCATAAACTTACCAGAGGGTCGTCTCGAGGTCGTGGTACCACTCCATTACTGGCAAATCATCGTCATGCTTATCCAATGCTCACTGAGCCAATGTCTCTCACTGATACTATCGAAGTTGTGAGATCTCCAGCTAGTATTCCAGCTAGTATTCTGTTGCTTGAGCCCAAACATCAGAGGAAATTATCAGAATTACAACCATTATCACCTCGTGATTTCTTGATTGAGTCATATTTGGGGGGTGATGAGAACGATAGAGATTAGATTAATTTACAATGCATATATTCATAATGAAAGAGGGGAATAGATGTAGATAAGTAGGTAACTAGTCAATTATAGGTCATGCATATCGCCCTTATCTAGGTGGTAATACCCGAATAGCTTTAGCGAGTCATTGTAGGTTTGCGAAAGGGGTACCGGTACCCCTCAAAGAGTGCATACATAAAATTCAGGGTCAAGCTGAATTCCTCAAGTATCACTTGACTATTCCCACTAACCCCTAATTGTCCCAATCTCACCCCCAAACCATACCTCTCCATCTCCTTTAACCCCCCTTTGCTAACCCCTCTAGGCAGATCAGCGTATTTCCTATTTAGGAAATTCGACCTCCCGAAACGTAAACAATGCCAAAAAAGGTCAAAAATCGTCCCTTTTCAGACATCTCCTCTGCTGTCTCAGAATTGATAGCACGGTAGTTGGTATTTCGTCTCTAGAGTAGATAGTTGGAGAGAGGTGAGACAGTTTGGGTTGTTGTTAGATCACGAAAATATAAACAAAACTGCTTTCATATATTCATTAGTTGTGAGAAGTAGACATCATGTTCGGATCAGCTCCTCCTTCAAGAATGAGAGCACAGACTCCAACAAGAGAGTCACGATTCATGGCCAGCAGTCCTAGTTCCAGTAACGGTGATAGCAGAACCAGTAGTCGTGGCAGTAGTCGTGCTGGCAGCAGACCAGCCAGCAGATTAGAAAGTAGAGCATCCATTAGAGCTGGTGTGGGGGCTATGAATAACAGTGGTAGCGGTGGCTCTTTGGGCGTGAATGGGGGGCCAAGGCCGGCATCCTCGATCTCTGCGCGGACTCCAATCAGAGCTGGACCATCCGTTAATGCAAGTGGTAACGGATCACTGTCATCTTCATCGCGTTTTAATGGGTTCACTACCCCAAATAGACCAGCCAGCTCAATGAGCCATTTCAGACCTTCGTCATCGTTATCACACAGCAGTTCAAGTGGGTCTGACTCCGCTCCATATTCAGGATCTGTCAAAGTCTCCATCAGGCCAAGACCTTTACCTGAGCAGACCCAAGCATACCATTGGGACATCGATACGTCTGCTAACATTGTCAGTACTGCCGATCTGGGAGAATTCCAATACGATCACGTCTACGATCCACTCCTGAGTAATCATGACGTTTACTCGGAGACGGTAAGACCTGTGATTGAGAAATGTTTGGATGGATTTAACGGTACCATCTTCGCCTACGGTATGACAGGAAGTGGTAAAACTCATTCTATGCAAGGTTCCGGTTATGAAGCCGGTATTATTCAATTGGCAGTAAATGAAATCTACGAGAGAATGGAATTCGACCAAAGTAAAAAGAACTATACTGTAACACTTTCATATTTAGAGATCTATAATGAGAAGTTATATGACTTATTGAATCCTGCGACTTCTCAACTGTTACTTAAAGGCTCGGGATCTTCTAGTATGTTCAGTAATAACAGCTCGTTACTCAAAGATGATATCAAGATCCGTGATGATCCACTGACTGGTGGTGTCAATGTAGTCGGATTGCACCAAGTGAGCGTCTCTTCGTCAGACGAGTTATTGACCCATATTTCCAAGGGAGATTCTATTCGTCGTACTGGAGGGACCGATTTCAATGCTCGTTCTTCGAGATCTCATGCTATTGTGATGATCAAATTGAAGATGCACGATTTAGAAACCGGCTCTGAAAAGATATCGACGTTAAGTCTTTGTGATTTGGCTGGATCTGAAAGACTGACAACACAACAAGAGAGACGTAAAGAAGGTTCATATATTAACAAGTCATTATTACTGCTTAGTACTGTGATTTCGAAGTTGAGTGCCCAATCGTTGAGTAGTTCGGCCGGGGATCTGCTGATCCTGCTGCTGCAAAGAGCTCATATCCCATACAGAGACTCTAAATTGACCAGATTATTACAAGGTTCTCTCAGTGGTAGCTCATTGATCAGTATTTTATGTACAATCCATCTCTCTTCTAATGCCGTTCCTGAAACGATCAATACTTTACGGTTCGCTTCGAGGGCCAAGAATATCCAATTGACAGTCAAGAAGAATGAACTGTACGCTGGTGCTGATAAAGATAAGTTGATCCAAAAGTTAAAGATCGAATTGGATAAATATAAACTGGAAGTGAGATCGATGAAGAGGGACTTACAAACTGTTCCATCTCAAAATAAGTCTCGTAAAACATCTCAAAGTTCAATTTCATCGTCAGGATCTCTTAATGACTCTTCTCGTGATGAAATTAACCAGTTACAACTGGAAAATAAGATTCTTATGGAACAAGTAGAGCATTATAAACGTCTTAATGATTACTCCCGGTTGAATTCGACTATGGTAAAGAATGAGCATCTTCAACTGTTGTCTCTGTTGGAAGTCAACCGGAATTATAGGGATGTTCCAGAGATTGTTCTTGGATTAGAAGACTTTTACAAGAAACAAGTAGTTGAGATTGAAGAATTGACATCTTATACGACTCATTTGGAAAACAAACTTCACGAATATGAACTTGCAAATGGATCTAGATCAGGTGAGAAGTCTCAAGGAACCGACGATTCAATGTTAACTAACGTAATCAAAGAACAAGAGGAGGAATTACTGGAATTAAAAGAACAATTAAGATCAAAAGACTCGATTATCAAACTGTTAAAGAATTCTTCAAGGATTAGAGAGTCATTAGACAATGGAAGTAGTGCTAATAGTAGCAGAATTCCATCGTTGACTCATAAGAGATCCGACGAATCGATGAGAAGCTCGGCAGATCTGTACTCTGATTTGAATTTATCATCTGAGATGAACTCCAGCTCTCTTGTTATGGCAGGACAACATACAGATGATTCATTCAGCAATGCTTTAAAGCCAATTAACGAGGACCGGTTAAACATGTCTTTGACATCGTCTCCTCCTAAACATCTTGAGATCGAAGATGCTTGGTAAGTACAATAGGTAGTGTATAGTAAGATAAAATATAATATTGGTATATCTAGTAGAGTAAAAAGTAAAAAAAGAAGTGAATCAAGAAGGGCCGACTATGCGGTGGGTCATTGGTGAGACCGGTCAAATATCAATCAGTCTGGACTGCTTAGATAGCCTTGGCCAATCCAACAGCATCCTTTCCGACATCGTAAATAGAGTAATACTTTCTCAAGAAAGCGTCACCGACAATGGCCATTGGACCAATTGGAGCTGGGAAGTCCATTGGAGTGAAAGCAGAAACACAAGAACCAGAAACTTCCAAAGTGTAGTCATATGGACTAATAGTGAAGTTGTAACCGGCCAAAGTGAAGGTCAAGTCTGGTAAAGAGTCTCTCTTGGCACAGTCGATCGAGTACTGACCGGACCAGCCCTTCTCAGCACCGATTTCGGCATTCAAGATCTCGGCAAGACCAGAAGGCAAAGTGATCAAAGAAGTTCCGGTATCAATAGCAGCACCAGTCTTTTCCAATTCGGCATACTCATCACCAAGTCCTAAACCGTTGAATTCGACTTCCCAATACAGCTTTCTTCTGACAGGTAACCAAGTGATTTCACCGGTGAATTTGGATTCATCGTAACCTCCGAAAGTGGCTTCTCCACCGTCTTCACTCTTGGAGGTATCTCCCAAGTAGAAAGCAAATTGCTTACTGTCCAAGAGACCTTGGTCAATGGCATTGTAGATTGGAGGAACAATCTTGTTAACAGAGATTGTGTCGTAAGCCAATCCCAAAATACCGTCGAATTTACCGAAAGCAAAAGCCAAACCTGGCTCGGAAGTGGCCTCAGCAAACAATTGCTTTGGAATTACCAAATCACCCAAGATCAAAGTATCCTCAGAGACGTAACCGCTCAAAGAACCTGAACCGTATTGAATGGCAAACTCAGAACCATTCGACTTATAAGTAGTCGAAGAGTCATGGTCATACTTGGAATGCAAGTAACAAGCCAATGAAGAACAATCGTTACTTGGGATCCACAAATTGGATGAACCAGTATCCAAGATAACCTTGAAAGTTTGAGCTGGAGTACCCAAAGAAATCTCGGTGAAGTACTGAGCATTCAAATAGTTAGTCAAAGGGGTGTCATGACCTTCATGACCGCCTTCAATGAATGGCACTTCGGCAACGATTTGTTGCAGGTTTGGGTCAGAACCCAATCCTTGGACACTTCCGCGGTTCAGTTGTTCCCATAAGGAAACATACTTGTGATGAACAGAAGAAAGATAATCCTTGAATTCAGAGCCCTTTAAAGTCTGCTCGGTAGGTTGTTTGTGGATTTTAGCCTTGTGAACCTTGGCCTCGGAGACAGAGGCTAATAAGGCCACAGCAACTGTGGTCAAAGTGGAGATTGATAATTGCATAGTTGTTAATGTCGATGGATCTTCCTTTGATAGATGGTCCTTCTCAATTGATGGTATAAATTAAAAGGAAAGCAACCTTTATTTGAGTGGCAAGCTTTATAAGGCTTGAGATGAGTGTTTCCTAAATAGGGAATTGGGTATGCACACGACTTGGTGCCCGGCTGTACAGTGCGCAGTTGGCTAAACATTGCAAGTTATGTGGTCTGCAAAGTGTGGCACTTCTGCTGCACCTCTGCGGGGAATTTGTATAGAATACACTACTTTTACAATCAGATAAAATTATTTGCATATCATACACGACCAAAAGAGGGGTGATCATGGTACATGAAGGGATGATTCCCAGCTGCACTTCTGTATTGCTTTGCTGTACTATCCTCTCCTACTCTCCTCTACACTATCTAATCTTAAGTGCTTATTTACTTATTCGTCATTATTGGCTATTTGCCCAGTATTTAGTTCTTTTATTCGTCTCCACAACATCCCCCATCCTTCTCTTCTTATCGTCCGTATTAGTAATATCATTGAGTTTGCTAACACGTACAAGACGCAGAATATGTTTATCACTTTCATTCTGCTCCTCCACTTGTATATCCTCCGATTTATCCATGAATAATCCAGTCCCATCATTAACCATTAATTGATAACTCAATTGTTCTTTACGATTGGTATCTCTGAAGATGTCAATGATATCATTCTCACGTAACTTGATCTTCTTGTTCTTTCCAACTCTCACATTATTCACATAACATCCATTAGTCGAGTTATCCAATAACCATAAATCTTCTAAACCTTGAGCAGCTGACTCGAAGATCGAATTGGCATTGACAGGGTGTCTTTTCTTCAAAATTATGCAATGAATCTTTGAACAACGGTCATCTAACAATTGGAAGTTACGACCTAAAATGAAGAGACTCTCACCTTGCTTGAAATATAATGATCGAGAATTGGCAATTGACTCAGGGAGTTTCTGTAAAGTGATGAAAGTACCCATTGGAGTAGACATCGATGTTTTATTCAGTTTTGGTGTCGTTGTCATCGGCAGTAAATTGTTCTGTGATTCTGACAACTTCGAAGGATCTTGAATCTCGGGTATCACACGAGACTTCTTCTTCTTAACTGCAGATATTGCCATCTCATTTGTTGATCCAAGAATACCATCAATACTGTTCTCATAGTCCGATGGACCAACCAAATCTGTTGTATCATCCATAGATTCATGTCTAGGTTGTTGAGATCTTGGGATCTCTTTGTTAATCAACTTCTTATTAGGTACTTTGAACAATGGAGCATTCAGTTGTGAGTCTGTATTATCGTCTGGCTTTTCTTCATCGTCGGACACAAGTTCTTCAGCCATATTCTCGTCTTCTTCAAAGAACACATCGTCAACAGGACGGTTATTTCTATGTTGAGACATCTTTGGCTGAGACATCTTTGGCTGAGACATCTTGGTCTGTGATTCCAATCTCTTTTGTTGAGATTGAGATTGTGACAAACTTATCTGTGATTGGTTATTAGACTCTTCAAAGTCATGGAACCACTTATGTTGTAACAGTTCATGGGCACTGAGTCTTTTGTTCACATCCAACAGGAATAACTTATCTATAAAATCAATGGCATGGTCACTAATTTGTAAGTCTCGAAGTAAAGTCTTGTGATAATTCTTGTTGACAATATTAACAAACAAATCATCTTGAGTAGATCCACTGAATGGCAAATGAGCTGTCAAGATCACATATACTAAACAGGCTAATGACCACATATCGACTTTAGAAGAATATGTCTTTAAATCCACGTTCTGAGATTCAGGGGGAATCCGAGATTTCCCTTTGAATTTGGACTCTCCGAACTTACCTACAATAACTTCGGGAGCCACGTATGCTAAAGTTCCACAGAATGTCTTCATAACCGATGCACTGTCACTTATTTTGGCTAAACCGAAATCTGTCACTTTCACCTTGACTGGATCATCTTGAGCAATCAAAATATTATCAGGTTTAAGATCTCGATGAGAAATTCCCTTATCATGAACATATTCTATCAGTTCTAAAATCTGTCTGGTAATTTCACGTCCAGCACTCTCACCAACAGCACCATTAGCCGCCACAAAATCCATTAAATCTCCTCCAGGAACATACTCCATCACTAAATAATAGTTATCCATATCCTCATAAAACAGTTTAAGCCTCACTATACCTGGATGATCCAATCTTTTCAAAATTTCCAACTCCCGTTCGACTCCATCGAGTCCTCCGTTCATCAGTTTACGTTTAGAGATAATTTTCACAGCATAAGTGTCTCCAGTCTTACGTTCGATCAGTTTCTTAACAGTAGCAAATGCTCCAGACCCCACTACTTCGTTCCTAATAAAGAAATCGGAGTGAATACCAAAATTGAGCCCCGACAGCGTGATATTCAGCGTCTCAATATCCTTAGGTATCACCACAATGTACGTTATAACGTCTTCAGGGACACCATTCCCCACGGAAATCTCATCGCCTTGGGTTAATATGTAATTATTGTTCTTTACGACACGTGATCCATTCAAATAGGTACCATTAGTGGATAAATCTTGGAGCATCAAGTTCTTGATATTGCTCTTACTATTCAACCAAACCTTGAAGTGCTTATTACTAATTCTATTTGATTTATTGTTCAATAAGAAGTCACAAACGTTGGCGTTTCGGCCAAAAATCCATTCCTGCTTGGAAGTCGCTGCCTTGGTCTTCAAATCCAAATGATTCTCGTTTATCCGACCCCCAGTGCATACCAATCGACAGATCACATTCTTACCGAAAGTTTCGTCGGAGGAGGCGAAGAGAGCCGGTCGCTGTGTCAGCAGCTGGGTGGGCTGCGTCATTTCCGGTGGAAATTTACTCGGCGACGTCTGCTCCATCTGAAGATGATTCAATTGTCGGGATTTACCGTGAGATTTGATTTGATTTTGAGATGGCACTTAACTTTGAGATGGGTTTGGTTGTCGCCGCGGAGGTTCAGGCGCGCGGTTTGGTGGTGATTTTTTCGAGAATTTTTGGGTTACGCGTTTTCGTAATTTGCTGAGAATTCGTTAGGGATACGCTGAGCTGCGTTAAGAGTTGAGCTGCGTCAAGGGTCGAGCTGCGTTAAGGGTCGAGCTGCGCTAAGCGTTGAGACTGCGCGAGGGTTTAGGCTACGCTGGGAAGGCTGAGCTAACTAGCCACAAAAAAGGGGGCTACCTCTTAAGGTACCGATGGGATAGCCACCCCTTGAGGATAACGTAACCTATTCAGACTGAATTAAAATACAATTTTATCCTATATTGAAGCTATTGAGATTTATTTGTAGTGAGTGAAGATCTGGGTTCATTTCTTGTTTGTTTCTTGAATATCGTTGTAACTTAATCCTCATTTGAATGTGGTCGTGTGGTGATACTTCACACCTCATAACATGGACGATCACAAGGATCCCGACCATACCAAATACCCCAATTATGATATTTAGTAGAAATTGGTGTTATTGTAGACTCAATTGCTTGTTTGGCAGAGACCGCTGCCCCAATATGACTGAAATGAATACAAAACCCTAATCTTTTAGACACCAAGGGGGTTATTTCGAGAATATCTCCGTAGATTTGAAATTCGTCTCTTATTTCACCAGTATTCAACTCTGAAAGAAACTGATGAGATTTCATTTGGAATCCTCCTCTAAATGATCTTTGGGAACTCGCGGTGTTCTTCTTTAAAATCAATACTCTTCTAGCATTCTCGTCTGTGTAAATTGTTGAATACTCTCCAATGGCCATATTTTCAGAGGATTGAGCTTCCCCAAAAAGATACTGTTGCTTAATAAAAGATGCTTGTGGATGACTTCCATTTACCATGAACATTCCTGTTTGAGAATACCGTTTGAAATTCATGGCATCTTCCAATTTCAAAAACACCACCTCAACGACACAGAGATCTCCATCTTGTTCCAGTACTACATATTCCAAAGGGCCTCCTTGGATTTTACATACCACATCTGAAATACTAGTGTTAATTGGGAATCCTGAAATTTGGAGTTTTCTTGAGACTGGACCCAAAGACGGAGTTCTCGATACTTTCTCAAAGAATTCATCTCTAATTTCTGAAGATATTGTTCTCCGTTTTGTCAATCCCAAGTCTTGGATTTCTTCTCTTTTTCTGTTGGGGGTTACAATATCTTGAAATGGTTCACGTTTCACCCTCTTCTTTCCTAATATCCGAAGAGAAGAGCCTGTTGAGTCATCATGATGGTGAGAGAGGATCTTGGATGCATATGACATCGCAAGCAGACGGATAGACACTCTATCTGACAGTTGAGAATTTTCCGTCGATACTTCTTCTCCTGCCAGATTTACAGAGAGAGATGATTTCCGGGACCTTTGTTCATCGTTTCTCACAATTTCAACTTCTTTAGAGTCATTACTGTTACCTGCCTTAATGGCGTCAAGCGACTCCATTTTAAACATCCCATGCCTTACACTCCGTTATTACTCATCAATTATGAATTTATTTATATTTAAAAAAAGGGGATACACTTATTACACAAAAGCGGTGGGACAAAAAATTGTCTAAGATGCAACATTACATATTTCACCTCTACGAGAGGTGTCTCTCTTCATTAATTCACGAAGCAGCATCGTGGCATATGAAGATGTTCCTAATTGCATCTTAATTATGACAGCAGTGAGTGGACCATCAGGATTACCATCTTCAATTCTATTGAAATCTGGGAATTCTTTAGAGGCATAAATTTCATTGATTTTGGACTCGATTTGCTCTTCTGAGAGTATGTCTTTCTGCAGTAATACCTCATCGATCTTATTCTTCTGATATTCCTGTTTGGATCTCAAGATATCAAGATCGGTCTTAACCAAAGTCTCCTCATTACTATTATAATGTCTTATATGGCATTCCATATTAGAAATTCTACTAACGATGTTTCTGTAGGAGCCACTTAAAGAGAATTCACGAACCCTACGGGACATATTATCTGGCTCGAGTCCATCTTGAGCCATTACGTCTTCGTAAACTTGTTTTAAAGCTGGATTTGCAGGGTATACTACGTCGAAACCGGGGGTGGGTAAAACGATGTCATAAATGGAGAATTTGTTCAGCTCAATTTCTTCTTTTGTAACTGGTCTAGCTCTGGTGAACTTGTCCTGCTTGACATCTTCCTCGAAGTCATCTTCATCACTATCTTCTGTTGGAATTGTTTCTTGTGCCGTTTTGTCGTCTGAAATAACCAAATCTCCCTCGACAACTTCCATACCAAATAATTCCATTCTCTTGGAAACAACACAGTTCCACACATATGATTGATAAGCATGACCATACATGATTCGTAAGTTTCTTGGGATCTTCATAATACCCATCAAATACGAATTTTCACTGTATTCACCTTCAGAGTTAGGTTTGTCTTTACTTAAGGCATTTAAAATAGCACATTCGGCACTACTACGTCTAGGCATTTTACTTAAAGCGAAAGTAGCGTTCTTTGTTTTGGCCCATATGGATCTCAGTTCCACTGAGTCTGGTGAAACAAGCTCTTGCTCGGAAAGTAAGAGCTCCAGAGCATCTTTCCATTTGCCTTGAAGCAACTTGACACCCACTTGGTGGGTCGAAATCGAGAAAGTCCCAAATCTCTGCATTCCAAAATAGTTTATGAACCCCTTGGATTGCAAAGACTCTACAGATTCATGAACAATTTCTTCGAGAGGTCTCGATTTATCATAAGGTTGAACATCTTTAATGGTGATGACAAAAGAATTTCCCTTCAAATCTCCCAATCCTAAACCTCTATCGGAGTATTCGAAGGATCCAAGTCTTACACCTTTCAATATTTTGTTCAAGTTACTGATCCTGTTAGCTCTCATTCTCTCTATGGAGATTCTTTGGACAGTGACTCCACGCCTATCCTTGGTACCAGCATATCTGATACTTTTGGTAGGAATTCTCAAGAATTTCAGAAGTAAAGATGCCACCTCCATAGTCTCTTTGTTTTCTTTATACATAGTTACTGTAAGGTGGTCCTTAACTGGACCTAAACCTGCTTCAGCCTCGATATCATTGTTATCATTGTTCTTATTTTTGTTCTTTTGATTACGGTCCCTATTCCGGTTGTTATTTCTGTTTTTAGAAGGGTTCAAGGTAATTTTGAAACGGTTATCTTCTGTGGTAGAACTTTCTAATCTACCTTCAAATGCCACTCTTAACAATTGGTGGATTTTTCCACGTTGAGATTTCTCATTGAACAGTTTGGATGTCTCCATCTTACCATTGTCAGTTATAAGAGACTCAATTTTGGTCAAATCTTCTTCTCCGAATGTCTCAAGTAATGATATTCTATGTTCAGGTTTCAATTGAAAGACTGGCTTCTCTTCCTCCTTCTCCTTCAGTTCAGTCACCTGCTCATCTGCTTCAACCTGCGGCTGTTGTTTATATTGCAGCTCCAATTCCCTCTTCTCCTTCCTACGATCTCTCCTATTCTGAAATCCTTCGTCGGTCAAATGAACCTCATTGCCTTCAATATCAATCTCATTCACAAGAAAATCATAATATCTTTGCTTCAATATCCCACTGAACCCATTATTCGACTTGGAAATGTATGTAGTGATCCCAACATCTTCTTCCTGAATCCCCTGAACTCGAGGATTTTCTTCTTCTGGTCTTCTCTGAGGATTCTCTACCTTTACTTTCTTCGACTCGGGCTCATTAGTCCCCTCCTGTCTCGTCTCAATCTCTCGTTTCATACTACTCATCTTGACCTTCTGACCCCGATGACCTTCCAAATTTTTCAGCTATATAAATTTTTTTTTCAAATAAAGTTTAAACTGTGCGTAGAATTCAATTTAAGAGAGGTTTTCACACTAAGAGATGAAAAATATTTTTTTCCAGCCCTTGTGTTAAACGGATTATATTTGGGATATAAACGATAATTTGGAGAGGTGATATTGACAGATTGAGATGGGGGAGTCATATGAGACAATCCAGAGGAGCAGAGAGATACTCTTCAAGAATCAGGACCCGTTGTTTGATAATGAGGACGAAGAGGGAACCCTGATTTATCTGCATGTGAAAATAAGACAAGATGAGGATTTCAAGAGGCTTCCAAAGCATCTTGAGGCCAAGATTGAGGCAGCTACAAAGGGTAAGAAGGTCCAATCTGTGTTGGGAAGAGTACTGGAAGGAAGTGTAAAGACTGTAGTTGACCAGGAAGTGGCAGAAGTTGGGGATAACTATGTTACAAAGCTTGTGGAAGAAGGATCTATTCAGAAGAAGAAGAAACTTAGCTCTGACGAGAATACCAAGGTGGATTCGGCTATAATATTAGCATCTGAGGTTCCTGAAAAGAACACCAAGCTTGAATCGCTTCCTGAGTTCATGAAAACGGGAGTTTCAGCATCAAGATCCCTTCAATTGGCCCATCAAATCGAAGAAGAATCAACCGGTTCTTTCTTAGGAGAAATCCATCATAAACAACGTCCAGAATGGCATGCACCATGGAAATTGATGAGAGTGATGGCCGGTCATACAGGTTGGGTGAGGTCCCTTGCAATGGACCCTGAAAATAAATGGTTCCTGTCGGGATCTGCCGACTCAACGATCAAAATCTGGGACTTAGTCTCTTCTCAATTAAAACTAACCTTAACTGGCCATATAATGGCTGTAAGAGGTATAGTAATCTCACCTAGACACCCGTATATGTTCACATGTTCTGAGGATAAGACTGTAAAGTGCTGGGATTTGGAGAAGAACAAGGTCATCCGTGACTACCATGGACACTTGTCGTCTGTTTATTCCATAGATCTCCATCCAACTATGGATGTGATTCTGACGGGAGGGCGGGACTCATCCGTAAGATTATGGGATATCCGGACTCGTGTGCCTATCCATGTTTTCAGTGGACACGATTCGTTCGTAACCAACGTCCGTTGCCAGGCAACGACTCCTCAGCTTATCTCTACCTCTATGGATGGGACTGTCCGAACTTATGATATTGTAGCTGGTAAAACAAGACAAGTATTAACTCAACATCACCGTGCTGTTCGTGGAATTCTGATCCACGAAGTGGAAAACACCTTTGCGACTCTGTCCAGTGACAGTATCAAACAATGGAGACTCCCAAATTGTGAGTTGTTACATAACTTCTACCCTCGTCATGAGGCTGTAGTAAATACATTATCAGTAAATCAAGGCAATGTTCTTTTCAGTGGAGCTGAAGACGGGACAATGCTGTTCTTTGACTGGAAATCCGGTCATAAATTCCAACAATCCGAGACCATTAAGATGCCCGGAAGTTTAGATAGTGAGAGAGGTATTTATTGTAGTACTTTTGATAAATCTGGGTTAAGATTAATTACTGGAGAGCTGGATAAGAGTATTAAGATGTGGAAGGAGGATGCTGATCTGACGGAGGAGAGTCATCCTGGACTTCCATGGGATCCTACGGAAGAGTATAAAGAGATATAATGAGTTTAATTGAATTTCGTAATTGGGGGTAATTTTAGGGGTAATTGTCGGTGTATTTAAACTATTTAGACGTAATTGTGGACCTATTTAGGCTATTAAGATGTAATTGTCGAGCTGGAATTAGTTTCTGTATCCCTCTTTTCAACGAATCTCTCGTAAAAATGAAATATCTCGAAACAAACCTCAATTAAAATCAAATATATAATAATCATTTCCAATCTAACCCCCTTCTCTTCATTCAAGGTGGATAAAACCAGGCGAGCTTCATCGGTAGCATAGTCTAATTTCCTATTTAAGATGCCAATACGAGGAGAGATATCCAAATTTCTCGAGATCTCCTTGAAAATCTTCTCCAAATTAGGTTCAGACCAATATAAATCAGGGATTTCTATCAATTCCGAGTATAAATTCAATTTTGCTCGGAGTAATAACAAACGTCCAATAGAACGCATGACCAGCGTACTTTTCACCTTCAATTTCTTACCCAGGGCTAGGTCCTCGGTGATCGTCTTGGTCATTGAAACCTGTGCCTCGAGAGACAGCTCCAATATAGCCAATCTGGTAGATCTAGAAAGTCCAAACAGAAACAGCAGTTTATCTAATAAGCGTTCACTTGGAGAGACACCTTTGATACAAATGATATCTTGATCCATGACCGAAGGACCATCGTACATATCAAGTTCAACATAATCCATGTCCTCACTCTCAGGAGTATATGGTGTGATCATAGCCGAAGCAAGGAGAGGAAGTACCTGCTCTTCTAAAGTCAGCTCATCGAGTCCGTACAGTACTACGGTACCTGAATGAAGGACGAATACATCTGATTTCATTTTCTCATTGATATTAGGGAATTCAAGATGTACCAGTTCGTTTGGGATCAACACTCCGGCCGTCTTAAACCCATTATCATGGCATAAATCCACCAGTTTTCCCAAATCGTAGCTTTCACAAGTCGAAATCGATACACAGGGGAGCATTTTATATTGCTGACCCTTATAATCGTAGGTGAATTTTGATGAATTGGATGTCCCAGTAGCCGATGCCGCCACCCGCCGTCTCAAATTGTTGTTTTGAATGATAGCTTTTGAAGCTCTAGGCACTTTCGACTTGGATTTAATCAGGTATGAAGTCGATTGCAGTTGTAGAAGAGGGGAGTTTCGGTTGGAAAATTGGCGGAATGGTGTGAAAATCGGACATAGAGCAATATTAAGAGCTCTGGAATGCCTCAAAGGCAGCTGGAAACGCAACATCCCTTCTCTATAACTACTAACTACCGCTGAGATGAAGCTTAAATGAAGGACTTTGAGATTTTTAGGTGATGAGTTGTTGATGCCTATTTAGGAAATTACTTAATAAGGAAATACGAGAGAGACCAGAGATTAAATAGGGTAGTGCACAAAATACGAATGTTGAGAGTATTTTTAAGTCGTGCACAGACTAACAATGCGTAGAGAGTTATTTTAAGTAAGTCGTGCACTCTGGGGACAATACTAAATTTGGAAGGAGTTTTTGAGTGCTCGGAGTCAAAAAAAAGTGTCTTTCGTTCCGAAGCTGAAAACGAGTATGATGAAGAGGAAAGCATCGGAAAGGTAAAAACGACATGCTGAACGGGTAAACAGAGGAATTGAACAGATAGGCTTAGGTCAAATTCCATTAAACCCGTTAACAGCAATTGAAGTGGTCCATCTCATCGCCACCCATTTCATTTCTAAGCATCGGCCGGAAGCAACAGTTTCGGAATCACAACTTGTGCGCACTTTTCTTTGTTTTTCTTCTCGCAAACGCATGGAAATACCGGTAATCTTTGATTCCGAGAATCCGAGATCCCGTATGCAACTATGCGTCTAAGTTTACTTTTTTCTTTCCAAAGTGGAGAAGGCATCTACATGACATACCGGCAACGGAAAGGGAAGCCAAGAAGCGTTAGAACAAGGGGATAATGGGTGGCGAAAATTAGTCGCGAGAGAACCGATTGTAGATCTTAGTTCAATTCGGTCTCGGAATCACTCTTTCGTTCGGTTTCGCACTCTCCCAAGTAACCCTCTTCTCGTCTCCGTAACAATCGCACCACTCTTAGCCCTCTCTCTCTGTTTCCGCACTCCCGCCCAGCCTTCCCTTCTGCTCTGCCGTGTTTACATTTTTCAGACCAATTGCTATTGTTCCAAACGCAAAAGATTTTCAATCTTTCCGGCCGGAATGAGGAACAAGACGAAAACGAACCGCTTTGGCTTGCATCCCCTGCGGATGAGTCCCATTCTGCATTGCCTTGTAAACTTCCAGCCGCATCTTGCACAATCGAATAAATATCAGTGAAAATCTCTTAGCGTCAAAAGGAATTGATTTATTTTAAACTTTGTATTCTAAGCTAGTTATATACTTTTTCGAGTGACTAAGTTCTTAATGTCGGCCGATTCGATCACCGTTAAGAACGACGTAACCGAGCTGAACGCTCAGGATGCTGCCTCCGATGAAGTTGCCTCTTATCATGGTTTCGATAATCAACTGGAGCTGCAGGTCCGTGATTTGGCCAGGAAGTTGACCAACGAGAGTGCTGAAAACTTGATGAGAACCGAGAGTCATCTCGAAGGTGTCTCCCAACAAGAAGTATTGGAAGGCCGTGTTGTTCCAAATTACAGTCGTGATTTGGTCCGTACTTTGACCTCCATGTCTCAAGTCCCAGGTGTTAGTACTTTCGAAGAAGGTATCGACCCAAGATTAGACCCTAACTCTGAGCAATTCGATTCGAGATTCTGGATTAAGAATTTAAGAAAGATGATGGACAAGGACCCAGATTACTACAAACACCTGTCAATGGGTGTTGCCTACCGTAATTTGCGTGCCTACGGTATTGCTTCCGATGCCGATTACCAAATGAACGTTTTAAATGCTGCCGGTAAGCTTTTCCATGATTACGTCTACAATGGTATCATCAAGAAAAACGACCCAACTCGTTACTTTGATATTTTGAAGCCAATGGATGCTTTAATTAAACCAACTGAGTTGACCGTTGTCCTTGGTAGACCAGGTGCTGGTTGTTCCACCTTGTTAAAGACTATCTCTACCCAAACCCATGGTTTCAAGGTTGGTGAAGAGAGTCAAATCACTTACGATGGTGTCACTGCTGACCAAATCAGAAAACATTATCGTGGTGATGTCGTTTACAGTGCTGAATCCGATCACCATTTCGCCCATTTGAGTGTCGGAGACACTTTGGAATTCGCTGCCAAATTGAGAACCCCTCACAACAGAATCCCAGGTGTTAGCAGAGAAGAATATGCCAAGCATGTCACTGCCGTCTACATGGCCACTTACGGTTTATCTCATACTTACAACACCAAAGTTGGTAATGACTTCGTTAGAGGTGTTTCCGGTGGTGAAAGAAAGAGAGTCAGTATTGCCGAAGTTGCTTTGGCCGGTCTGTCTTTACAATGTTGGGATAATGCTACCAGAGGTTTAGATTCTGCTACAGCCTTAGAATTTATTCGTGCTTTGAAGGCATCTGCCATGGTTTTGGAGCTGACTCCATTGATTGCTATCTACCAATGTTCTCAAGATGCTTACGATTTATTCGACAACGTTATTCTTTTATACGAAGGTTATCAAATCTTCTTCGGTCCAGCTAACGAAGCCAAGAGATTCTTCTTAAAGATGGGTTACGAATGTCCAGCCAGACAAACCACTGCCGATTTCTTAACCTCCTTGACCAACCCATCCGAAAGAGTTGCCAAGCCAGGATACGAAGCTAAAGTCCCACAAACCCCAGAAGAATTCTCCAACTACTGGAGAAACTCCCCAGAATACCTGGAGTTAATCAAGAAGATCGACGCGCACTTTGATCACGTGAAGACCAACAACGTTGCTCAAGATTTCCATGACGCGCACGTTGCTCGTCAAGCCAAGCACACCAGACCTTCTTCTCCTTACACTGTTTCTTACTGGATGCAAATCCGCGCAGTTATGGGAAGAAATATCTTGCGTATGAAGGGAGATCCATCGGTGGAATTATTCATGATGATCTCCAATACTTTAGTGGCCTTCATGTTAGCGTCTATTTTCTACAACTTGCCTTACTCCAGTGCCTCGTTCTACTACAGAGGTAGTGCTCTTTTCTTAGCTGTGTTATTTAATTCTTTCTCTTCTCTTTTGGAAATTATGGTTTTATTCGAGGCCAGAAACATCGTGGAGAAGCATAAACAATATGCTTTATACCATCCATCTCTGGATTCCTTCGCGTCTATTATTACCCATTTGCCTCAGAAGATCATCACTTGTATCGGTTTCAACCTTTGTTACTATTTCATGGTTAACTTGAGAAGAGAAGTTGGTCCATTCTTCATCTACTTGATTGTCAATTTCATGACTACCTTAACCATGTCTCATTTCTTCCGTGCTATTGGTGCCGCCTCCAAGACTTTGTCCGAGGCCATGACTCCTGCCTCGATCGTCTTATTGCTGATGATGATCTTCACTGGTTTCGTCATTCCTACCAAAGATATGCTTGGATGGTCCAGATGGATCAACTACATTAACCCAATTGCTTACTCTTTCGAAGGTTTAGTTCTGAACGAATTCAACGGAATGAATTATACTTGTGGTGCCTTGATTCCTCAAGGTGGAGCTTACGATGTCGTTCCTTACGAATACAGAGTTTGTTCCGCCGTCGGTTCCCGTCCAGGTGAGAACTGGGTAAGTGGTACTCGTTACATCGAAACCTCTTTCGCCTACTACCGTTCCCATCTTTGGAGAAATTTCGGTATCGTGATCGGATTTTGCGTCTTTTTCTTAGCTGTTTACTTGATCTTCACCGAGTTCAATGAAAGTGCCAAGCAAAAGGGTGAGGTCATCCTTTTCCAACAATCCACTTTGCGCAAATTACGTAAGCAAAACAAACAAAGAGCGGATATTGAGGCTGCCGGTGGCGATGTTAACGCGTTTGATGGCGATCGTACCGAGCTGACTAACGCAAACATCGATAAGTTGGTTCGTTCCGAGAATATTTTCCATTGGAGAAACGTTTGTTACGAGGTTCAAATTAAGAGCGAGACCAGAAAGATTTTGAATAATGTCGATGGTTGGGTTAAACCGGGTACTTTGACCGCCTTGATGGGTGCTTCTGGTGCTGGTAAGACCACCTTGTTGGATGTCCTTGCTAACCGTGTTACTATGGGTGTTGTCACTGGTGATATGTTCGTTAACGGTCGTTTGAGAGATTCTTCGTTCCAAAGATCCACCGGTTACGTCCAACAACAAGATTTGCATTTGAATACTTCCACCGTTAGAGAAGCTTTGAGATTCTCTGCTTATTTGAGACAACCTGCTCATGTTTCTAAGGCTGAGAAGGATGATTATGTCGAAACTGTTATTGATATCTTGGAAATGACCAAATATGCCGACGCCATTGTCGGTGTTGCTGGTTCTGGTTTGAACGTTGAACAAAGAAAGAGATTGACCATCGGTGTCGAAATGGCTGCTAAGCCTAAGTTGCTTTTATTCTTGGATGAGCCAACTTCTGGTTTGGATTCTCAAACTGCTTGGTCTATTTGTCAATTGATGAGAAAGTTAGCTGACCATGGTCAAGCTGTCTTGTGTACTATCCACCAACCTTCAGCTCTTCTTTTACAAGAGTTTGACCGTTTGTTATTGTTGGCTAAGGGAGGTAGAACTGTATTCTTTGGTGATTTGGGTAAAGATTGTGAAGGTTTGATCAATTATTTCGAATCTCATGGTTCTGAAAAGTTCCCACCTGAGGCTAATCCTGCCGAGTTCATGTTACATGTCATTGGTGCTGCTCCAGGTTCTCAAGTTACTGTTGATTATCATGAAGTTTGGAGAAACTCGGATGAATATAGAGCTGTTCAACTGGAATTAGATGAAATGGAACGTGAATTGATTAAGATTCCTTTGGATTCGTCCCCAGAATCTTATAAAGAATTTGCTAGTACTTGGTATGTCGAGTTGTACTACGTTACTAAGCGTGTTTTGCAACAATATTGGAGAACTCCAACTTATATCTATTCCAAGTTGTTGTTGGGTGTTACTTCTTCTATTTTCAATGGTTTCTCTTTCTTCAAGGCTAAAAGGTCCGAGCAAGGTTTGCAGAACCAGATGTTCTCTATTTTCATGTTCCTTGTTGTCTTCAACACCTTGAACCAACAGATGTTACCTCACTTTGTCACCCAAAGAAGTTTGTACGAGGCCAGAGAAAGACCTTCGAAGACTTTCCGTTGGCAACTGTTTATCTTCGCCCAAATCTTCACTGAATTACCTTGGAATATCTTGACTGGTACTATTGCCTTCTTCTGTTGGTACTATCCAGTCGGTTTGTACAACAATGCTCCAACTACTGCTCAAGTTCATGAGCGTGGTGCTTTGGCTTGGTTGTATTCGACTGCTTTGTATGTCTACTCGATTTCTATGGGTCAAGCTTGTGTTGCTGGTCTTGAAGATGCAGAGGCTGCTGGTAACTTGGCTTCTTTGTTGTTCATGTGTTGTTTGAATTTCTGTGGTGTCCTTGTTGGTCCTACTGCTTTACCTGGATTCTGGATCTTCCTTTACAGAGTTTCTCCATTCACTTACTTTGTCTCTGGTCTTTTGGCTACTGGTATTGCCAATTCTGAAGTCACCTGTGCTGACAATGAAATCAGTGAACTTTATCCACCAGCCAATCAAACTTGTGGTGAATATTTGGATGATTATGTCTCGGCTGCCGGTGGTTACATCGTTGACTCTGACGCTACTGATGTATGTAAATATTGTTCCATGAAAGATACTAATGTCTATTTGGCCAGTGTCAGCTCTTATTATTCTCAAAGATGGAGAAACTGGGGTATCTTTATTTGTTACATCTTCTTCAATTATGCTTTCTGTATCGTCATTTACTGGGTTCTGAGAGTTCCAAAATCTAAGAACAGAGTTCTGAATGAACAAGACAATGCCAATATTAAGAATATGGATCAAAACCAAGCTTCTTCCGGTCCAGTTATTACTGCTCCATTGAATGAGAAGCCTGTTGGATCCTCAGCTGCTCATGGTTCTTCAAGTGAATCCGAGAATACCGAGAAGACTCCAATGGATGTCTAATTTTAACTTGATATATTCTATTTATACATACCGAAACATTAATAAATTGTTTGATAATAAAGAGACATTGTGTAGAGTTGGGCATTTGCCGATTATCTAGCAGTTATTTAGTGAATTTTAGACACTTTTTTCACTAATTTTAGACCCATTTTTGACCCCCCAAAAAAGGGATACATTTTCCCACGCAAATAAATATTCGTATATTGCTAAGACAAAAGTAGTAAACTACGAATTAATTTTATGCTCAAATTACCATTCGTAATCTGCTACTGAAAAATTCTCTAAAATTTTTCAAGATGAGATGATAATCGGCTGATCGAGGTCATCACTAACCTGATAAAAACGATAATGTCGAACGAGAAGAAACCAGGATTAGCTAACGAGGCCGTTTTCGTTGCATCTGAGCCAGTTCCAGAAGATGTCGACACCGTCCAAGGTATCGACTACTCCAAGCCTGAGTCTCGTAACTCCAGCGCTAAAGACTTGATCAAGGGGATGAAGACTATGGGATTCCAACTGTCTTCGGTTGCCCAGCTGTGTGATATCATCGAGGCAATGCGTGCTTGGAGAGGTAAGCATATTGATGAGTTAGAAGAGCATGACAGAAAGGGAGAATTCGATGAGGATGGATACCAGAAGACCACCATTTTCATGGGTTACACTTCGAATTTGATCAGTTCAGGTTTAAGAGACACTTTGAGGTTCCTTGTACAACACAAGATGGTCAGCGCTATTGTTGCCACTGCTGGTGGTATTGAAGAGGATTTAATCAAATGTTTGCTGCCAACTTATATGGGAGATTTCCACTTACAAGGCTCGGCTTTAAGAGAGAAAGGTATGAATCGTATTGGTAATTTGTTAGTTCCTAATGATAATTACTGTAAATTTGAGGAATGGATCGTTCCTATTCTCGACACCATGTTGGAAGAACAAGAAGAGAACGCCAAGGCCGGCACGGCTTATGATGCCGACGTTCCTTTCTGGACCCCTTCAAAGGTCATCGATAGATTCGGAAAAGAGATCAACGATGAGTCTTCGGTCTTGTATTGGGCCCATAAAAACAAGATCCCAATCTTCTGTCCTCTGTTGACCGACGGAAGTATTGGAGACATGTTATTCTTCCACACTTTCAAAGCCTCTCCTAAACAATTACGTATCGATATCGTAAATGACATCAGAAGAATTAACTCCATGTCCATGGAGGCCAGTAGAGCTGGTATGCTTATTCTTGGAGGAGGTTTGATCAAGCACCATATTGCCAATGCCTGTCTTATGAGAAACGGAGCCGACTGGGCCGTCTATATTAACACTGGTCAAGAATATGACGGTTCTGATGCCGGTGCTAGACCAGATGAGGCCATCTCTTGGGGTAAAATTAAAGCCGATGCCAAGTCCGTCAAAGTTTATGCCGATGTTACCGTTGTGTTCCCATTAATTGTAGCAGCTACATTTGCTTCTAAATAGATTAATAGTATACATTTGAGAAAATTAGTAGTCCATGTCGTCGGTTGGAGCTGAAACTGTCTGGGTCTCAGCATTAGAAGTATCTTCATTGGTGGTCTCAACAGTATTAGATTGGGTGGGTGGTTCCAGAGCTTTCTTGTTGACTTCCTCGGCCTCTTCAAGTTCTAATTCTTCCTTCTCTTTCTCGAATTTCAGTTTTCTCTTCTTTTCAAACTCCTCTTTGAATTGAACCACCAATTTCTCATCGAATAACCCCTCTACACCAAGTTTATACGTAGTTTTACTGAACTGAGTCCATCTTCCAGACTCTCTATATACTCGCAACAGCTTGAACATCAAGACTTCTTTCTTCTTTCTTTGAGACTCGATCTCAGATGAAGTATACATATCAGAATCTTCCTCCATCATTTCCAAAGTGCTCTGCAGTCTAGCAAGATCTTCTTTAAGTGTCTCAAAAAGCTCCTCTGAGTTAGTAGATTGAGAGCCAGCTGCTTTTGAGATCTTTTCCAACCCTGAATCAAGTGCCCATACTCTGGAAATCTCGTTGGTTCCATATTTAGGAATATGCTTATTTCTAATTTTAGAATTCTTAGCTATGAGATCTCTAGCTTTCAGGACTCTGCCAGTATCGAGTTTCAATTCACGACCAGTCTCGAAATTCTCAGCTATCCAGCTACCCCAAGCTATAGTCGAGTCTTGAGATACAGTAGACATCAAATAAAAGAATTGCAGATCGACCTTTTTACAATGAGTTTGAAGACTCCTCTTGAGGTCCATCAAGAAATCTTTGGTCGATCTGTAGTCACTACGGATATTTATCATCTTCTTCAACAGTGGGTTATCGAAATAAAGCATACCAGTGCAACAGAACATGTAGATTTGTAATTGTATCAGTCTTCTGAATTGGTGAGTCTTGATCATAGCCAGGAATAATTCCTCAGACATAGTCATTGAGGAATTGAACAGGAAATCTTGGGCCAATTTTTGCAATTGTTCACCCTCCAAGTCATTGGTAACTTCGATCTGAGACACATCTACGTGCTTAGGTGCTTTTTTATCATCTTTTAGGTCGAAATGTATGAGATCTTGAACAAATTGCATAAAATCGTCAATCACATCACGATCAACAAACCTTTTGGCGAACACAGCCGATTCTGGATATGTTAAATAGTACCTAATACGGATATATAAGTTATACGTAGTCAATTTAAGCCTCTTGGTGCTATTGTACTGCTCCCTCTCAAAGTCATAGTGTGTATTTACCAGACGACTTGGGTTAGACAAGACCGACTCTCCAATTGCGAAGAATTCGGCGACAAAGAACCGGAATTTCCCGAGAAATGTCACATTTTGTTCATCCTGATAGTCAAATATTCCAGTCAAGGTATTGTAGATGTCGATGATTTCGGTTCCTGGCCTCTGAGAGGCAGAAGTAACTCCACATTCCTTCTGTAATTTCGTCAATCTAGCAGGGCTATTGAAAATCAGCTCTTCAAAGATGGTCCTAATGATCTTTTTGTTGGTCTTAAGAATTATTTTATGCAATAACAAGAATGGAAGATCAATATCGGCCACTTTAGCCACTGCTGCCAAATATATAGACAAATCTAACAACACGAGTGATTTCTGAATCACGTGATCAAGATTCTCCTGTTCCTCCTGAATAAATTTTGTGTATAACCTTAAAATGACAACCTCTAAGACGATCTTTTGGTATGTCAGGGTCTCTTGATTGGTTGTTATGACGCTGGAGTCTAAAATTTCAGTGGTTTTGCTGGTCAAAATTGGGTCAGCGATCAATGCCAGCGAGAGCGGTTTAGCGCTGTCTTGAGAGGATGAACTTTCCCTAACAAGCAGCTCAAAGGGTCCAATTAACGAGTCAGCTACGGCGCTTAACTCAATTAAAGCTGGTCTAACAACCAGAGATTCAGAATCCGCCATATCAATATGCTGTAGTGACCTTAAACTGGGACTGATCCTCCTTCAAGAGTTGAATTGAAGCCTCGAGAAATTTTTGATGAAGTTTTGTAAAGTGCTCAAAGGTAATGAATTCCTTCTTGGGAAGTTGCTGTATATGGCTACTTAGGGCAGAGCAAAGTACGAATTATCACGGAGTAGTTCAAGGTGGGTTAGGCTGGTAGAGACGGGGAAGAGAGGAGACCTGAAAGGTAACCAGACAGAGGTCAGACAAGGTAAAGAACCCTTTGAGAGTAGCCGAGTCAATGAAAGTCTACATTCATCTACATTCATATTTCAATAAACCAAATAAATAAATAAATAAGAAAGATCAATATGATCAATAATAAATAGTAATAAATAATAATAAATAAGCACTAGTAAGGACTAGTATTTAGGAGAGTGGTACAAATGGACGGCACGACAATCACAGCTCGACTCTTTCGGCTACCCGAGGTGTCCAAGCTTGTGTCTTAGGTTTGGCTGTATTATATGGAATATATGCCCCATCAGTGAATGTCTTATTAAGGGCTCCAGCCAGTGGTAAATCGTACAGTCTGACCAGTTTCATGGAATCTCCATCCTTCAAAGCATTTGGAGGAGTATCAGTTCCATAACCCAACCAGAAATGCCATCCCGGCTCCACTTGTGACATATCAGGTCTCCAGAAGTTGGCATACTCGACCCATCTGGTTCTCAAATGGATCTCCTCCTCGTCATGAGTCTCATAAAATTTGTTACCATTTCTATCGGTACCGATTAAGACACCCCGCTTTGTATCGTTATGAGTGGCGATTTGTTTGAAGGATTTCTTGAATCCATTCAGCCAGAAGTTCTTCAATGTCCTTGTTAATGAGACAGACATGATGAATTGATGAACGCGGGTTTGATGTGCAGTGTATTGGATGAAGCAATAAATACGACAATTAAATCTTGAAAATCCCCACATTTTAAAGTAGACCAGAAATTGGCTTTATGTGCACTACTTTTGTTAATTGCCTGTTTAATTGTAAATTGCTCAGTATCACCCGTTGCATCCCTCTCTTTCCTCCGCCAAAATCTCCGCGCGATCCCCGCCTAAACGAAAGAGAACCACCGGCTTGTAGTGAAAAGTCCCTGCCAGATTAATTCTTATCAGTTAGCGCCGATAGAATCACCCAAGATTATACATCATGCTGCTGGCGGAGTCGGGTTTTGAGACTGCCTGGTTCCCAGGTCGTATCTTAATGAAGTTCACCAGCGCCATTATGGAGCAATCCGAAAGTCCGGATTCTCCTAATCAAAGATCCACCTCGATGATCAGCTACTGTGTTTCTCCGTTTGCGGCTATGTGTATGACGACGCTGATATTATTGAACAGAATCATGGTATTTGCGTCCTCTTCATCTTCGTCACGCAATCAGTTACCAATGGCGAGCCGTATATTCTTGAGAACTCTTCTGCTATACTTGCTTTTCCATGGTTCTTATGGTGTTCTTGTAGCGTTGAAGCTCAAGTTCGATGAACATACTAATCCGCTACTGAGATGGCTCTTGTCATCTTCGTGGTTTGACTATGATTACAATGAGTTCAAAGATAAGGCGTTCTTGCTGATGCCGTATTTATCCAAGTCCTTCTTGGATTCCAATGAACGCAATTCCAACCTTGAGTTGTTGATGAAGAGCCCTTCTCCTTCGATATTGAAGCCTTTATATCTGGCTTTGTGTATGGGACAGATCTTGGAATATTTCATTGCTCTGATCGATGGCACTGACCCGTTGGTGGAGAACGGTTTGACTTTATTCGAGTATTCGTTGCTGTTCCAAGAGGTGCAGAGTGCTGGTATCCCTGCTTATGAAGTTTTGGTCGTTGCTTTAGTCGCTGTTTGTAATCAGATGACTATTCATTTATTAGGGTTATTCTCATTGCATCATTATCATCTTTTACCTTCGTCATTCATTGGAAGTTTCATATTATCCTTCTGTTTCTTCAGCTTTTTCAATGGCAGATTCCTGTACTTCCCATTCATAGTCATCATTGGTTATTTACCTCAGTTACTTACACTTTGTATCATTCTTTTGTGTATCCTGATATTCATGCTTCTGGCTCTTTTGAAGGGATCGTTCAAAGATTTGGAATTCAGTAAAATTGCCGACAATATTGGAACTCTTAATGTCTTGATGACTGACGATTTCTACACTGCCTTGACCAATGTGGGATCTTTTGTATTGAATGCGGTCGCAAAGGCTAGTTACGTGAAAGAGATATCTGATATCAAGTTCCATAATAGCACGTGGATTGAGAACTCTCAGATCAAGCGTAAAAACCAGTCTTTTCTCTCCAAAATTACTGGATATAATAATGCCACTGATATTCCACCGGAACTTGTGGATATGAGAGTTAAAAATGCTACTCCAAAACTCACTTCTGGAAGATGGATGATCCTGAAGAGATGTATAACATTCAAGACACTTTTAGTACATTTCAAGGAGATGATGGTCTCGTTGATTACTCGGAGGAAGCCTAGTTTCTTAACATTAGAAGAGCCTTTGAATGTGAGAAGCGATTATTTCCGTGGTACAAATGGAGTTTTGGAAGGTGATGAAGACGAAGAAGATGAAGATTTTATTTTGGAAAACTTTAACAATGAGGAGGAAGAAGATGATGATGATGAAGACGAAGATAATGAAACAGAAAATGAAAATAACGAGCTTGAGTCAACTGATGGAGACTTGGTAACCTCCCATTCTAATGGGGCCCTTGCAGAATTGATTTCTTCTCCTGAAGATTTATTCAATCTCTTCGCTAGCAAATTCCAGCAAAATATTAAGGAAACACCGTCTCCCTACGATATGAGAATATTAAGACTGCATTTACTTCGAGATGACAATCAGGTTGTGACAAGATCCAACCTTAACAGCTCGGAGACTGCTAATAATTTGGTGGATTTGATATTGGAAAAGAGAGCCCTGAAGTTCAAGCTGCTGACTACCGATGCAAAGGACTTTGAAGATGATGAAAGTGATGAAGAAGGTCCTCTAGTGCTATCTGAGTGTGTAATTTGTCTGACTAATCAAAGAGAAATCATTTTATGGCCATGCAAATGCCTCGCAATTTGCGAAAGTTGTCGTGTGAGCCTCATTGTCCGTGGATTTGATGATTGTGTCTGTTGTAGACGCAAGGTGGAGCTGTATAGCAGAATATTTGTTCCATAGTTAATATAGATATTTACCCCCCCCCCCCCCCCCCCCCCCCCCCCGCTTACGATTTCCTGTCGCTAATTCCCCTTTTTCCTTCCCCTTTTTTTCGGCAAACTATATTTGCATATTTTTCATGCAAGACGATAAGACTCGAAGACTTGTAGATATATAAGCGTGGAGAAGAGAGTAGGTTTGGTGTGTACCAAGAGATGGGAATATGTCAGAAACCAAATCATTATTAAGTTTGGAGCCGACCTTGTCTCCTACTATTTTCAATGACCCCTCCACTACAACTGCCGGAATTATAGTCAATGAATTAGTGGCTAGAGTGTCTCACGGTGGGGAGACTTTAGGAGATGATGAGACTATCACCTCTTATGGGGCTATCGATGAAGAGGATCAGGATGAAACGCCTCATGAAGAATTTGCTGTACCGTACAAAGAATTAATGATGACCATGATAGCTCTCTCTATGTGTACTTTCCTTTCAGCTTTGGATAGCACTGTTGTGACAACCTTACTGACAGTGATAGCGTCTGAGTTGGACGCATTACCAAGAATGTCTTTCATTGGAACCTCATTCTTACTTTCATGCAGTCTGCTTCAACCTCTTTTCGGTAGAATCAGTGATATATTTGGCCGTAAAATCGTCTTGTTATCATGCATTGGATGCTTCGCAATTGGATGTTTAATATGTGGTATGTCCAAATCTCTTTGGCCTTTGGTCGTTGGAAGATTCATCACTGGAATTGGAGCCGGTGGTATGAACACTTTGGGTACTATTACGACTTCTGATTTAGTTAGTTTGAGAAGACGTGGGGTTTTTCAAGGTTTCATGAATATTTTCTACTCTGTGGGTGCTCTGTCAGGTGGAACTTTAGGGGGGCTTATCTCAGATCTGTTTGGTTGGAGATATGTATTTTATTTACAAATTCCTTTGATTATATTGAGTGGAAGCTTAATTCAAATATATTTGAACTTACCGGAGGGTTCTATCGGAAGGGGAGTCCAAGGTCATGATATGATGGGCAAATTGAAGAAAATCGATTTTGTCGGCTCTTTCTTACTCGTCTCATCTCTTAGTGGGATCATTTGCGCAGCAGCATTTGGGGGTAATACCTTCGCTTATTCAAGCCCTATTTTCGCTCTAATTTGTATCACATCATTCCTGGCCTTACTGTTGTTTACATACTTTGAACTATACATCGTAGAGGAGCCTATCATCCCGGTAAGGTTAATGGCAGACAGATCAGTATTGTCTTGTTCTTTACTGAACTGGTTCAATAGTCTGGCCACTTATGGATGTTTCTACTTTGTTCCTGTGTTTTTCTCTACGGTGATCGGATTGACTGCGACCCAGAACGGTCTAAGGGTGGTCCCAACCTTCGCCGTTTCTAGTGTCACCGCAGTCGGAGCTGGCGTCTATATGAAAACTACTGGAAAGTACTTGAAATTTATTATCTGTGGTTCCTCTTTGGGAGTGATAGGTACTTATCTCATGTGTTATGTAGGAAGGGATCTCTCACTTTTCCGTCAATTTACTATTAT
Source organism: Nakazawaea peltata (assembly GCA_001599355.1). Classification (NCBI taxonomy): domain Eukaryota; kingdom Fungi; phylum Ascomycota; class Pichiomycetes; order Alaninales; family Pachysolenaceae; genus Nakazawaea; species Nakazawaea peltata. The sequence goes on from BCGQ01000002.1 coordinate 925,605, forward strand.
GGTGCTCCCTCAGATTGCGCATTCGATCGTTATCACAGTGTCACTTTTAGCATTAATTGCACTGGTTCCTCTGGAAATCCAACTGAGTACTACTTCAATTCAATACGCTTTCAGGGCTACAGGATCTACATTAGGAGTATCTATTTGCTCTGCTGTCTTCACGTCTAGGTTACAATCTGCTTTATTGGACAAACTCACACAAGCGGCTCCAGATGGTTTTAACGTACGGAAGATGGTATCCGATCTGCTAAAAAATGCAGAATATGTAAATTCACTGCCACATTGGGCTATTGTCCCTATACGTGAAAGCTACAATGATGGTTGTCATGCTGCGTTCTGGCTCTGTTTTGGATTTTCAGCACTGGCAATGATCAGCTGCTGCTTCATCCGTGAGTATGAACTTCATTTCTCTATAAAAAGAAAATAGCGCTATTTAGATATACAATTAGTAATCAATATTAATTTATTTCTCCACTATCTCCTTAGGAAGTTGTTACCATCGGCGCACTTAGCGGCTCTAGTTTGTGTAGTGCGCTCTGAAAATAAATAAGAAGGGAAAAAAAAGGGGGTGATTTGCCTAGACTGTGAAACAATGCGTTTATTTTACCACTTTCCAACCATTTGTTGACTTCCGCCTCGTGTGGCTAAAGTAGGAGGCCATGGATAGCCGTGCGCCACCTATTGATCGTCTGCCATCTCCGCCTTCTGCCGCATCTTATCGCTAGATCGTTCCTCCACGTTTCGCCACCAAAGCTTGTCTAACCGCTCTCTCAGCCATATCGGGTAATTTCCCCTGCAAAACCGAAACCGGAAACGCCACTCAGGATCATCCCTCATCTCGGAGCACATTATGAGCTACATACCCCCCTGATATTTACTGTTATAATTAGCATATAAATGGGGACTTGTCCGCTACTCAATTGTGAGCTTATGGACCATAAGAAATTTAAATAACACTCTACAAACAAACTCAAATCATGTTCGAAGTATTAAAAGACGTATATCATACTTTAGTTTGGCCTCCTGCACCAACTTTCAAGAAGGAGGATTATCCAGATTTAACTGGAACAGTCGCCTTTGTTAGTGGGTGCAGTGCGGGGATTGGGGTTCCTTTAGTCAAGAATTTGTTAGCGAAGAACTGTCATGTGATTGCCGGTGTTCGTAATAAATCCAAAATGGAAGGAGTCGCCCAGAAAATTGTCACCGAATTGGGAGATAATGATGGCTCTCCTGTTGGAAAATTGGATATTGTTGTAATTGATTTGATGGATTTGGAGACTTTGAAGTCTGTTCCTTCTCAATTGGAGAAATTTACTGATCATTTGGATATTATTATTCACAACGCCGCTATCAGTGTATCAACTTCTAAGGAAACAAAACAAGGATTCAACCCAATTTTCGGTGTCAATGTGTTCAATACGTTCCTGTTGCAGAGATATTTAGATCCATTTTTCTTAAAAGACTCTGACAGTCCATTTAAGAGGTTGGTTTGGGTCGCATCTGCACTGCACTTGTTTACCCCTAAAGGAGGCTTTAACTGGGAACTGTCCCGTGGGCCTTCTAGGGGTCTCGGAGATGATATGGATGCTTATAATGAATCCAAGACTCTGGTTATGTGGCTTGCTTATTATTGGAACGTTATTCACAAAGAAGACATTGAGAAAAATGAAAAAATTGTCAGTTTATCCGCTCATCCTGGAATGATTGCCTCTGATCTCTATAAAGAAGGTAATGCATTAATGAGATATCTGCAAAGCTGGTTATACAGTGTCGAATCTGGATCTTTAAGTATTCTTTATGGTGCTTTATCTCCAGATCTTAATTCTAAGGAGCATCAAGGTGCTTATATCTGCCCTTGGGGAAGAGTTTACCCTCCTAGACTGGATGTCAAAGAAGGTTTCACAAATGGTCAAGCCGAGAAAATGTGGAACTACGTTTTGAGCACTACGGAACCTTACCTCAACTGAGGTGGTATCTCACCCCTTTTAACTTGTAAATAAATATTGTTGACTATCTTACATTAACACACTCTAAGTAGATTTTAACATTAGGAAAGCTATACGCCACCTTATACACTCAGATATATTTCTTCCTCACTTTGTGAACTCATAAAGGGGCTAAATAAAATATATATTAAATATAGAGGAAGAAAGAGAGAAATTAATCCGGAAAAGGAAATCCTTTACAGAGACTCCCCTCTTTACATGGCGTTGTCATAGCAGCAAACTTTATTAATATACACTTAGATCATTCATCATACTTGATGATGGCTATCACGGAATCTCCTCTTACAAATAACTTGGCAATGAATCTCTCTCTTAAAGTTTTCTTCTTATTCTCTCCCATTTCCTCCCAGATCTCTTTCACGTTCACAAGAACTAAGTTACAATGTCTGTCGAATGCCTTTACTTTACCGATCAATTTGTGATTGTTTCTCAACGAAATCAACACCGTAGATTCCAGTTGGATACTCTTGGTCAATAATGACATCGGTCCATTGTTGAACTCATACTCTTCCAACTGTTGGAGTTCGAGCTCGGACAACTCCGACTTCGGGCGGCTCATAAGTTCTCTGCTCTCCATGTTAGTACTAATCATCTGAATATCACAAACTATACCCATACTTACTCCATTTCCTTTATATATCTCTATCGTTTGACCACCGGTTCGACTCCTTTCTTCCGCTTTGTTTAATTCTTTTGGCTTTCTTAGTTTTTGTTAATGAAAATTTTTAGGTGTTTTTCCCTTTGCTCTTTAGAAGGAGAAGAGTGGTAGGGCTGAAGCTGATGGGAGTTGAAGCAAATTGAGAGAGAGGGAATAGTTAAATTGAAGAGATGATAACGTTTAGAGGGTTTGGAGTGATCAGAAACTCTGTGACAATACGAAGGAGATATTTTTTATCTGTGAATATGTCCTACAGTCGAACTCTACATACGGGACCTCCAGGTGGGCTATATAATAAGAACGATAGAAGCCAAATCTCGAATATTTCTAATATTTTGGACGAATTAAATGACGAGAGAGACTTCCATTCGAATAGAGATGGTATTTACAGAACAACTGCATCACAGTTAGTCGAGAAAATGAACAGAGATAGTGGAGAACTGACCGATGTGACGACGGAGACCGAGAATTCTGAAGGACAAAATGAGTCCAGCGTTAATTTGACGCTGACAGGCGGTGGAGATCTGCAACTGAGTTCTGAAAATGATACCATTACGAACACTAGCAATGATGCAGAGCTTCTTAGCATCGAAAATGTTTTAAATACCCATGAATTGTATAAGCAGCTCCGAGAACTGCAGTTCACCGAAGCTCAACTGAAGCTCTTATTAGAGTTGGTGTTATCGCAACTACAAAAAAACACAGAGAAGCTTGTTTCGGAGAATTGCCCGAAGCTTGACTTCCATAACGAAAACTACTTGTTCCAAGCTCTGCAGCTGGAATTGAAATCGGAATTGAAGCTGGCCAGAGAATCCGATTACAATGCTTTGATAAACTCGTCTATTTTACTTAAGAGATTCTTCCAGAGTCTTGAGGATGAATTGAAGATCAACTACAACTTAATGGATAACTCGATACGACTCGAATTTGACGAATTCAAACACGAGAATAATTTATTAAACAGACAATTGGACTTGAAGAATCAGGACTTGAACAATAAGATCGTGACAGATCTTGTCGGTGACTTAAGATCTTTCACAGAGAGTTTGAGATGGACATTGACGAGAAGTGCACTTACCAGTATTTTCGCCTTGGTGTTCCTCGGTATCACCACGTACACAGTAATCAAGAACGCCGAGGAAGAAGAGGAGGAAGAAGAGCTGAGAAAGATTCTGCTGTTAAAGCAACAGCAACAACTACTCCAAGAGCTCAATTCGAAGAAGATCATCGAAAAGATGACCAACCACAATATTGAACAAGAGGAAGAAGATGCTGAAAGGTCCTTAGATGAAAGTTGAGTGTATTTTATGTATGTAATATTTATTGAATATCATAATTTGTGTCTTCTTTGCTTAGAATTTACCTGAGCAAGACGCACTTGGGGAATCCCCTCCATCCATTTACCGTAGCCTTTCATGATCTCTGTAACATTAGCAAGTTGGTAGTCATTATAATACTGCTGTTTCATTAATGCTTTACTGTCCAAAATCAGCTCTGGTATTAAAGGTTGAGAATAACTGAAAATGTCCTTGATCACCTGTTCATTGAATTCAGCATATTGATCAGTAGTGTAGTTATAAACCTTATTGAGGAAACCCACATTCTCCAAATCTTTGACATACATTGGTCTGGCCAACATAATAGCTTCATTTGCTTTGGATAAACCAAATCTTCTTATAATCAGGGCGGAAGCTGCTCCCTCACAAACAAGACCAAGGTTGGAGAAAGGCATCAATAAAAACACATCTTTAGGATTGATGGCATAAACAAAATCACATAAACACACCATGGAGGCAGTCAATCCAACCACTGGTCCGTTCAAACATGCTACCAAGATCTTCTTATGATCAAGAAATACCGATGTGATATACAGATTTCTACCTACAAATTCCAGAAGCCAATAATCACGACGAACATCATGTGGTTTTCCATGCTCCTTCTCTTTCAACATATTAGACATGGACAAATCTGCTCCAGAAGAAAAGTACCTTCCGGTCGATTGTAATATGGTGAATATTGTATCGGGATCATCATTGGCCTTCTGGACCAAAGTACCAAGAGTGGAATATTGTTTCACTGATAACGAATTGAGTGCATCAGGTCTATTCAAAGTGATGATAGCGCATTTCCGCAGCTTGTCTACTCTATATTCAATATCGTTTGACATTTTACATGTATTTTTTTAGCCCCTTTACGACAGGTTCTTACCCAGTATTTAAATAGTCTTCCCCACTGTAATAAAGTGTCACATGCGATCGCTCCCCTCATTACGCCCACAAAAGGTAAGCAATTTGTTTGCGCATCCTCGGCAGTAAATGAGAGAATTTGCATGCGCGGGTGGGAGAGGAAACGTAAAGGGGTAAAGGGGTTAGGAAAGGAGCTGCATAAAGAGGCTACGTAAAGGGGTTACGTAAAGGGGTTACATAAAGGGGCTACAGGTCATCAACTAGATCAATTTCAATAACAGTAAACAATAACAATAACAATAACAATAAACAATCAACATTCCAATTCCAATAACAATAACACTCAAGTCACCACACTTCTACTTCACCTACCCCATATTAATTTATTATCTAGATACCAGATCTGTAGATGGAGGTGTTTTGGCTTCTGAATTGAATGGTATCCCTCCGACTCAATACCAACAACAGCTTCTCCAATGAATATCTATTGTAACCTTTATGGGTGATGAACTCTTTCTCCAAAGTGTTTCTTGAGGTCGACCATCCAATTGGTAATCTTCTCTTGACTTGAGCCATGATCTTTTCAATTTCATCCTTAGTTTTCTCATTCTCGTTATTTGAGTCATTGTTGATAGCACTCAAAGTGGAAGCATGGAATAATCTCAACAGCTCAGTGACGTGACGCTCCGTCAGTATAGGACTCAATTCCAATTTCAGTAACGACTCGGTGATTCTAATAGTAGCCTCTAATTGTCTAACAGTAATTGGAATAGAAGATCTCTCATTCAAATGAGCTTCCAGTTCATGAACTTGCTTTCTGATGTTAATGAACTCGGAAGACAACAATTCAGACAGCTCTTTAGATAATCTCGGAGCACATTTAGTTTTACAGTAATTGATATATCTCTTCATCTTCAATAATGGAATATCACCCTCGGCTTGTTGTTGATCCATCTCCGCACCAGTATGAATATTCATAACATGTCTAGCCATCGATGTATCTCTTTCAACGTTATGGTCATCTTTAATGATGAAGATCAAATCGAATCTGGAAAGAATAGTCGATTGGAAATCGATATTTTCTCCCGCACTCTTGACGTCATCATATCTACCAAAGATAGGATTCAGAGCCAGCAAAACCGAGGTTCTGGAGTTCAAAATAGTAGTAATACCGGCCTTGGCAATACTGATAGTCTGTTGTTCCATCAGCTCGTGGATCAGCACTCTGTCCTCATCTCTCATCTTATCAAACTCATCGATACAGACCACACCACCATCAGCCAAAACCATAGCACCTCCTTCCAAATAGAATTCTCTAGTGGCAGGATCTCTTTGGACAGTCAGGGTCAAACCGGCAGCAGAAGAACCTTTACCAGATGTATAAATGGAGATTGGGGAGACCTTCTCAACGAATTTCAACAATTGAGATTTCAGAGTACCTGGGTCACCAAGAAGTAAAACATTGATATCTCCTCTTAATCTCAGACCATCAAACAAGATCTTCTTCGAACCCCCCATAAGCAAACACGTGATCAGCTTCTTGATATCTTCATTACCGAAAATGGAAGGAGCGATGGAACGCGAGAATTTCTCGTAAATTTCAGGGTCACGTGATATCTGTAAGAATTCTTCCTCTTCTTCTTCTGTGAATTGTAACTGGTTGGCAAGACTGGTGTCACTTTCGATACCTAACACTTTAAGATATGGGTTTCTGATGGCAATACCACCTCCAGAACTTGGACCACCTTGTTTTTTCAGTTGGTAAATCAGATAAATACCGGTGACGGTACATTTGTTACCTGGGATCAATCTGTTGGTCAAGTTTCTGTTAACCGTCAACATGATATGTCTTGGTAATTCACCCACTGGAACATCTTCTGGGTTCTCTTGTAATTTCAACACTTGTTCATCGACAAATTGTGATTTGTCATGGATGATGATATATGGATCAATACCACATTGGTCTTTCTCCAATTTTTCACCTTGACATTTCTTAGGTAATTGGATAGGACCAAAATTCGATTGGATCTTCAAGTTTTGTGTATGTTTACAGCTTTTACACATAATCGAGGTCATTGTCAGTTTCGAGTTCAAGGTGGAGGTAGAGATGATGATACCTGAGATTCTGACAATCTTGGAAATATATTCACTGGACAAATCTCTGATAGTGACTTGATTGTTTTGTGAAATTAAGATCAACTGACACGTTGGGAAATTGAGAGGAATCTGCTCATTTGTCAAATATAAAATCTTCTTCAGGATCTCGGTGATCGATTGCTCGAACAACGGGATCATTTCTGTTGGATCATCATTCAATCTCTTATTCAACTCTTCATTGTACACAATCAAGTGTTCATTCAAAACCTCAAGCTTATAACTTTTGGAAAGCAAATTCTCACGTAACTGATCTCTATAGATGAACTGGTTATCGATTCTGAACTCCAAAATGAAGTTTTTGAACATCTTGATGATCTCGGAGAACTGGTCATCCGAAACATCTTCAGGAGGCAACACTGAAGCCCCGTATACGGCTGGACTATCAAATGACATTGCGGTATTGTATGTAAAATAGCTTGAGATCTAATTTCAAAACACCCAAATATATGAACAAATAAATAAAAATCAACGGGAGGAAAAGATGAGGAAAAAAAATGTCCCAAAAGGGAAATATTTAAAATTATTTCGTGCGTCAGACGCGTCTTATTATTATTCCAAATTAGGAAAATTGATAATATGTACACTATATGTCATATATATATTTAGGGATCAAGGGGTGAACAGGTACTCTTCATTGGAGACATTTACTCCGTTGAGAAGAATTTCATCAAGGTCATTGAAATTGAAATTGAGTAAACCTGTGTTGATTTGTTGTCCGGATTCTCCTGTCCATGTACTGATATTATTGATCATTGTAGTGGTACGGCCTGTGAAGGGGGTAATTTCTGAGCCCGAATTGTTTAATTGAGTCGAGGAAGTTGACAGCAGTGGTGGATTGGCTCCATTAGGTCTAGTTGTAGAGATATTTTGGGTACTATGATCTGAATGAGTATGAGTAGCATGCTTCTCGGGAATTTTTTCCAAATGTTTGTCCGAATGTTTCTCCTCAATATAATTCCCATTTGAGTTAGTCCCATTAAATGTGTAATTAGTATAGTCATGAGTAGTGACATTATTAGACTCTGGAATGTCTTCTTGGAATTGAGGTTGGGACAGGGCGTATTGATTCGAAATAGGAGTTTGTGAATCATCAGACGAAGGTTTCAATGGAGGTGAATGAATTAATAAATGACTTAAAGATTTTGGAATCGATTTTTGTAATTGTCCTTGTCTTTCTCTTCTAGCCAGTTCTTCTAATTTCTCCTCATCAGTTTTCACCACTTTGAAATTATTTATAGACTCATCAAGACTGAAATGATGCATTGGTTTTCTAACAATCAGTGGTGGCATACCTGGTCCATTATTATAAACGATTTCACTGGAATCAGGTCCACAACGTAAAATTAAATTTCCAATTGTAGCATTCATTAATTCGTCAAAGGTGTCTCTAAATACCAACAGGAACTTGGTACGTTCAGACATTACAAATAAACATATGGAACACAGTCTTAAGTCATCAAGACCACTAAACAATTCTCCACTGACTATAGGTCTAGTGTGTTTAGAGACATCACCCAATTGTTTTCTACGCATATCATCTTTATTTCTGGTCAACCAAAGACAGTAAATTAAAGTGACACCAGCAACAAAAACAGTATGAATATGAGTAGTAGAATGTCCAAATACGGTTTTTTGGTGGAACAGTTTGAATAATTGGCAAATCTGACCCGCCAGCAGCTGACATTCTTTAAATAACCGATCTTCAGGATCCAAACATTCCAAAAATGGCTGGATTAATACTCTTACAGATCTATAATAGTATATACTTAAGGTCTCATTTTCGACACCTTTAGCAAAACCTTCACAAGAACGTCTCCAAGCGTCCAATTGGTCGAAAAATTTCTCAACTAATGGCACTTGAGATTTGCTAACTTTAGAAGTCAGAGATATGATATTCAAAGTCTCAACAAACTGCAGCTCAATTCTACGGATTTTAATCATCTGGTTGATGAACATTGGTCCATTTGTGGGGTGCATCAGATTAGAAGGCTCATATTCAAATACCGGCAAATCTGGATCACACATACTTTCAGGTAAGACATACTTCTTACTTACCAGAATCAGAGTAGTTTTCTCAAATATATAACTTGACCAAAAGACTCTCATCATTCTATCTCTCATTTTCAAATCAGTCACAGAATCATATGTCAGTCTTTTATGTAATCGTAATTCGATACATAATTTCATGGCATCTTTAATAATATCAAAGACACCAACAGAATCACGATCTGTTCTCGTCAAATATACAACGAGCAAGGTCAAAATCTCAACTTTACTCAAATCATCAAATTGTTTACATTTAGTAAGGTGTCTTAAACCTGTACAAAAGAATCTCTCAGGCAATGGACCGTTATAACGTCCAGTAGTCATATGTAAAGAGGCCAGAATCAGGAAAATCAACCAAATTTTGGCAAATGATATATGGAAGTAGTCACCTTTTGTAATCAAAGACTGTAAATCATTATTGAAGTATGATTCATGGATTTTATGGATCTCCCGTTCGTCGAAAAGTGGGAATTTATACTGCAATCTAGAGAAATATATATCAAGAAGTTGTCTTGAGTAATGCTCGTTGATTTCATAGACCGGTTCATTGTTTAAGAATTCTTTTAAATTGTATTTTGACATGAATGAGTTATTATAGTCGTTCTCTAGGTTGAAATCCAAATGTTTTAATGAGTCACGATCATGTTGTTTCTCGAAGGCCGAGATATTTGGGAGAATTCTTGCTGGTAATTTTTGAGAGGGGATAGGAGGTGGAATGGAAGTGATTAAAGGTGGATGTGCAGGTGTTGGAGGTGGAAGAGAAGGTGCACTCAGAGGCAGAATTGCTCTATTCCCACTGGTCATTGAAGTAAAATTATATGGTGGGGAATCTTGTGATAATGGGGAAACAGGATTTTGATCATCGATATGAGGTGAGATCTTCTTATAATTCTTCAAAGCATGAGTCTTTTGAACTAATTTTGCATATTCAGGTTCAACTTTGACATGTTTATCCAATACTCTTTCTAAAAATTTGATCTTCTTTTCCAACAACAAAGTATATTCGTCTTTTTGGGTGGGTTTAATGCCATATTTCAGTGGCTTGACACATTCGACTCCGGCTCTCAAACAGGTCGTGCAACTAGGCATACGATGATCACATTTTTGTTTTCTCTTTTGACAAAGGAAACAAGAAGTGGAGCGACCTTTTTTATCTAATTTTAAATCCAGCGAAACACCTGGGGAAGAAGGGGAACTCTCTTGTTTAATGGAGAGGTGATCGTCTTCATCGGTGTTTTGACGTTTAAGAGGTATTGAACTTGATATCACTGAGTTTGACGACGATGATGGGGCTATCATTTTGGTATCTTCTTGATGTTTTGTAATTGAAATACTTGGACTGATTTTTGGTTTTCTCCCCATAATGCAGTGCACGTAATAATAAATATGGGGTGCCTAAAAATGATAGGGCTGAGAAAGGTTGAAGGAGGGATAAAGATGGATGAAAATCGAGGAACAACAAATTCTTAATAATATTGATCAAGCTTTCAAGTTTCAAAACACTCCAAGCAATATACCGCTTCTGCCGGACAAGTATTATATATATCAAAATAGATCTATAACAGATCGCTGTCCGCAGGAAATTCCAGAATTCACCCCAGGAGAAAGGGCCGAAAATTTTTCGTTTGGGAAAACGGAGGAAAAGGAGGGGCAAGTAGCGAGATTTTACACCCCGATGGAGGGGCAAAGGTTAGGGGGGAATTCCCGTGAGCGGGAATCAATGAGGGACAATGCCAAGAGTTATGAGTGAGCGGAAGAGTGGCTGAGATTATGAGAAATAAGAGGGGACAAGGTAAAGGGGTCGTGAGCTCTCAGCCGTTAGATATGGCGCATGAGCGCGTCTCGATTGAGGTGGGGCTACTTGACGGTGTGACACCCGGAAACAAAAAAATAGGTCATCTATTTGTTCTTATCAAGAGCAGAAAATGAGGGAGTACCGGAAAGAAAATGAACGAGGAAGGTGATGCATAAGTGCAGTAGTTTATATGTAGATGGTGTAGGCATTTCAGCATTTAACTGCAATTGGTAAAAAGTAGAAGTTACTATTAATTGATCTATGGTGACATCAATAGATTTTATGGATTTAATTCTGAGGACTCTTTTCGGCCTGATCAACGGCCATCTATCAATGAGCTATCGCTTCTATGCATCTAGCCTCCAACTTGGATCCACCGTTCAACTATTGATCCACCCACTTACTTTCTCCTCTCTCTCATTTCTACTCCCCGTATTCGGCATTTCCCTTCGATCCCTTTCCTATCAAATTATCGTGTACAAATCTCTAATCCCATTTGTCGTGTACAGTATCCCAATCTCTCCCCTCCGCACTATCGATGACTGATTGTGTAACGAGGGGAAAAAAAAACCTGCGGTTGCTCCCGTTTTCGTGCGCGCCGCTTACAAACCCTTAGTTTAATTAATAGTGTGCTTACGTTAGCTCGGGACTATAAGGATTAGTCACAATAGATAAACTTCAGGGAACAATTGACAACGTTTAGAAGGCTTGAAATAACTATAACAATACGGCATTAGTTTGTGATAAGGTATCTTCCAACTTCCTTTCTCTTATCGTTGTACATTGTCTACTCACATGTCGTCTGCCTCCTCCGGAAACCCTTCCCCTACCCTACCGATTTTACCCCTATTTTAAATCACCTTGACCCTGCCTTCTTTATCTCTCCTCTACCTGCTCTCCCCCCCCTCTCCCCCCCATTTGCCCCGTTGCTTCCTCTCGAAACCTAAAGAATTTTTTCCTTCCGCCTTTTTTTCCTCCGTTTGGGCCAGAAGAAAAATCTTCGCGGTTTATCTCAAAAACGTCAATTAATCAGTCATATAGTCGCGAAGGTATCAAATAAGTTACACGTTACAAAGTTACACGCTACAAGTAGAGAGAACACAGAGAAGAGGTTGCAACTGGTCATATACAATTTTTGGAATACTTTGGTATCTGGATATCCGCCTTTTTAAACCGCGCCTGAACACACATTTTGAACACCGCCGTAATTTAATCTTTATTTTGGGACGGGTATTGACTTGAATAATCACTTTAAGTTGGTCTGCTGTTATGAGCTATATCACTGAATCCAGAATGTTATCCGAAAGACGTCCTTCCATTGCCGAAAGAAGAGGCAGTATTGCTCTGCTGCTTGCCGAGGGCTCCGGTTCGGCTTCACCAAGTGGAGTAATCGACGGCGCTACAGCAAGAAGACCTTCTATTATTCCATCTTTGGCTGGAATTGAAAAGCCAGAATCTGACCAAGTCGTTCCTGATGAATGTGATGTCATAATCATCGGAACTGGTCTTGTCGAGAGTATATTACTGCTGTCTTTACAATGGCAAGGAACCAACGTTTTACATATCGATAATAATCCTTACTATGGTGATACTTCCGCTACTTTGACTATTGATCAGTTGAAGGTCTGGACCGAGAATGTCAACGCCAAGAAGCCAGGCTTCTACGGTTATTCAAATGCCATGTTATACATCCCAAGACCACAAGAATTGGTCTCGAAAGAATACGGAATTGATATCAATCCTCGTATTTTATTTCTGAAATCCGATTTACTCACTTTGTTGATCAAATCTAGAGTGTACAAATACTTGGAATTCTTACCATTAAGTACATATCATACATATGAGAACGATAACTTCGAGAAGATCGCCTCTACCAAGGAAGATATCTTCACCGATCAATCCTTGTCTCTTGCAACCAAGAGATACCTTATGAAGTTTATGAAGTTTGTTTTTAACTACGAGCACGAGTTGGACTCTTGGAAATCTTATCTGGATAAACCTTTCCAAGAATTCATCGAGCAAAATTACAAGTTGCTGCAACTGCAATTGAATGAGATTATCTTCTCTATTCTGTTATCGTCTACTCTGAGCATTTCTACTAAGGAAGGTCTTTCAAGAGTACGCCGTTATCTTTCTTCGTTTGAAGTTTACGGTGAATTCCCTGCTATGTACTCGAAGTATGGTGGTCCGGGTGAAGTTTCTCAAGGTTTCTGTAGATCGCTGGCCGTTGCCGGTGCCACTTATAAGTTGAATACCAGATTGGAGTCTTTTGACGAGCAATCTAAGGTTGCCAAGTTCTCTGATGGAACTTCTATCAAGGTCAATGAGAAGATCGTTTGTTCTCCTTCTCAACTGCCTTCCATTCAGACTTCTAGTTTACCTAAACAGAAATATGAAATTTCTAGATTGGTCGCTGTTGTCAAGAAATCATGTAAAGAATGGATGATTGAACGTGAGAATGCATGCCTTGTTATCTTCCCTCCTCACTCGTTGCCTACTGATAATGAATATCCAATCCAAGTATTGATCCAAGGAGCTGGTGCCGGTGTCTGTCCTTCTGGTCAAAGTGTTTGGTATTTGTCTACAGTGGAGAAAGGTGAACGTGCTAGATCTGATTTGGAACTGCTGTTACTGAAATTAGAAGAGAGTTTGCTTAGAGAAAGTGAAGAAGATGGATTGGGTACTGTCTTGGATCAAGAAGAGATCTTTAGCAATAGTAACATGATTAATAGTGTCAAATTGGGCAAGTCTTTGAAAGATTTCGTTCCAAAACAAAAGATTCAATACTTGTTCAAGTTGGTATTCACTCAATTCACTTCTACTCCTCACTTTGGTGTGGTAAATTCCAAGTTATTCAAGCATGAAGAATCCTCAGACCATACTCTCATTTACTCGAATATGCCTTCTTCAGAGATTTCTTATGATGGTGTGATAACCGAATCCAAGATCTTGTACTCCAAGATCGTTGGTGATGACGAAGACTTCTTTGAAATCGATTTCGAGGATGAAGAAGAGTTCTCTCATGATCAAAAGATGGCCATTCTGCTGGTGACTCTGGAAAACGAAAGAAGTAGAAGAAACAGCAGCTTATCTCCTCAATTCCGCTCTCAAGCTAAACCATATCAACTGTTCTTCCAAGAGCCATTGAATCTGCTGCTGTCTGCTCAAGCTGCTGCTCGTTCAAATGATAGTGCAATCGAAGATGGTGATGACATTGAGATGGATTTTGATTTATAGATGTCTTCGCTAAAAAAAGTTGTTCTTTGTGTTTGTTTTCTCTCTGATATGTTTCAGTATCTATAACTCTTTTCAGTTCTTTTAATATACATTCAATGAAATATATAGTAGGATGATCATCTGGATTGATCTATCTATCGGATCTAAGCGAGATGACTAGCATTGTGACGTTGTGACGTTTTAACATCGCAACACCAAATGAGCAAAATATTACTATATGCAAAAAACATTTATTTGCCCTAACACATATCACGTGACCACAAACCTATCCAAAAATTCACGACCTTCTAAAATTTTTCATACCAAGAAAGTGAAAAAAATTTTCAAATCTATTCATATTAATAGTCTAAAGAAAGCACTGACCAGAAACTATCTGAGGAAGAAGTCTATCTTATAGAAAAACTTAAAATGTCTGACGTTGAACAAGAACAAATTATCGAGGAGGTTGAAGCTTCCGGAGTTATCTCCATCGAAGACGCTTTGAAGACCGTCATCAGAACCGCTTTGGTTCACGACGGTTTGGCCAGAGGTTTGAGAGAAGCCTGTAAGGCTTTGACCAGAGGTGAGGCTCAATTATGTATCTTGTGTGACTCTGTCACCGAGGAGTCCATCACCAAGTTGGTTGAGGGTTTGTGTAACTCCGGTGAGGAGAAGGTCCCATTGATCAAGGTCTCTGACGCCAAGAAGTTGGGTGAGATGGCCGGTTTGTGTGTCTTGGACAGAGAGGGTGAGGCCAGAAAGGTCGTCGGTGCCTCTTGTGTCGTCATCAAGAACTGGGGTGAAGACTCTGCTGAGAGAGAACTCTTGTTGGAGTCCTTGGCTGACAACTAAGCTCGATAATATATATATAAAATTGATACTAATCTAATGTATGTATATTAACGATTTCTTAAATACTGTAGAATGGTTAGAAGAAGAAGCCTGACTTGCGTAATTCATGGGCAAGATTATCTCTTGTGATTGCTTGGAACTCGTCAATCTTTGGTTGGTCATCGTAGTGTACTGATAATTGCATCACATCATCATCGGCTATTAAATTTTGTACAAATGTGTTATTGTAGTTATGATTTCCTGCCGATGGGATTTCATCGAGGGACAGATTGGTGGAGTCATTGAGTTCCTGGTCTTGGATTTGTTCTAACATTTTGAATTCAATTGAGATGTCATTGTTTATAAGCATGATCACACTACTTAACCCTTTCAAATCTCTTTTAAATTGTATCTTAGTCAGTAATCGCAGCAGTCGTATCAATTTGGAGAAATATGTGAAATTGTAGAAACAAGTAAGTGAATCGTCATTTGTTTTCTCAATCATATCTTGCAGATTCACTTTATACACATTTAAAGCTTCCAAAAGACGTCTTTTCCGAGGATATAATAACTTTGAATACCCCAATTCTCCCTTTGAAATGAAAAGTAACGTATTTATATCGTTCTTGGTATCACAATGGACAAACATCTGCTCAGTCTGGATCTCCTTCATGTCTCTTAGTATATCAGAGAACAATCCACCTTTTAAAATCATCTCCATCAAGATCATATTATTATCTATCTCGTATTCTTCGTAATTAAATTCATCATCAATAAGATCTAAATTAAAGGTCTTGAATTCTACTCTTTCCAAGATCAATGCGTCTTCAAATGATAGCACAAATGGGTGGCCATAACCTCTATAACTGAGAATGCAATTGGTTTTAAGAGCCACGTTCTTAGTCTCCATATGCAGTTGAGCCTGGTTGTTCAGGATCGTGACACTTTCTAAAAGAGCCAGTAAATCGATCACAAAGCGTGTATTTTTGGTGAATGATTCGTCCAGGTCATCATCTTCCAGATCCACTGTTCTCTGAGATAGATCTTGATCACCGTCTGGGGCATGAAATTCGTATGAATCAAAGAAAGTAGCTTCGAGGTTCAATTGAGCTTTGCAAATATTGAGGTCACTTACTTTGAAGAAGACCCCGGTGGGTGTGAGGATCACTAGACATTTGTTTCCTATGGGCGCTATTGATCCTAGCACATTTGCCAACTGTTGGATTGAGGTGGTCGACAGGGTGAACAAGATTTCATCGTCAATCATGGCTGGGATGTGGTCGCGTTATGGTGAAGGGAGATGGTCAGGGGAAGATTTAAAGGGGGCGCATCGCGCATCGCGTGGGAGAGGGCAGCGGTTGCGAGGGAATGGCCAGAGACTGCGCGGAGGTTTGGCGGAGGTTTGGCGGGAATAGGCAGAGTCTGCGCGGAAGGCTGGCAGAGCCTAGGCGGAAAGCACAAATATTTATCATGTGACCCTAATCAATCACTAACCACACCATTCAATTAATACCAAACCATGCCGCCAAGGCGCAATAGTAGCCGAAACTTAGGTCTAATACTGTTAGGAACCGGATTAATTGCTCTGGGGTTAATTTATTGCTATAAAGAGTACCCTGAATGGACCGGATTCATCACTCGTAAGGACGACAAGAGAAGTAGCGGGGTAAAATATAGGTCACACTCCATATGCATAGTACCATCGGCAAGTGTATTGGCTGCAGGATTACCATTAAAGGAATTAAGTGAAGAATTAACGGATTTGGTATTCATTTTACCTCCAGGGATCCGGAAAGATGATCTAGTAGAGTTCGGATTTAACCCAGAAGACTCTTTAAGCACAAGACTCATAGAATGTGATACAAAGTTGGGAATATTCCATGTGATGAAACATTTGAAACAAAATTACAACTTAATATGCTTTGGAGACTTGGATATGGATGAAATTGAAACAGAAGGACTACAATTGAATCATTTCTTACGTCATGTAGTGCCCCTTGAACAGAACAATGAGCTGATACAACAAGAAATATATAATATAGTAATGTAATGAAATTATAAATTAAGTATTGTTTCTGATGATGTCTCTGGTCCCGCCAAAGATGATTCCTTCGGTCTTTTGGTTGGCCCCACCCATGTATCCGTATTCATGGGTACTCCATTTGTACAGTCTAGCAGAAGCCAAATGAGCTGGTTTGCGAGGGACGACTGGTTTCTCCAGTAATTTGGGACCAATGATATCTATTGATGGATATTTCTTATTCAAGCAACGAGATAAACTCTGGATACTCAATAAAACCTGATATGGATCTTTCTTCTCGAATAAATCGACCGTTTGGAATAACTCATCTTGAGGAACTCCTTGCAGGGTACAATATTTGATGACAAAGGAGATGTTTTCCATTTGCATGAAGGCGATCTTGCTTTCTTTGAACTTGATACGGAATGGAGATGAGGTGTTGTAATCGGCTTCAATGGTATTGACCAACTTACAAAGAATTGTACCATCTTTCAAACTCTCACTTAATTCTTCGCCGCCATATTGCATCTCGAGCGCCTCATCGTGTAAGTACTTGAATATCCAAGGACGAACGAGGAGAGCGAGGTCCTTATATTTGGACAATCTCGAGTTTTTCAAATCGGTATCTAATGAGCTAACAGCCATATCTTGTTCCTCCATCTTGAATGTTGTTACAGGGGGGGTATTCTCTCTTATATAACGGATCTTATCAGCCACTTTGGGCTATTTTTTTTCTTTAGGTGTCAACTATTTACTATGGGAGATGATGTATCGGAGGCTGAGAATGGGTCGAAAGTGAGAGGTCATTTAACCGGAAGAGGTTAAAAGATGATAATGACAGATCATTGAGAAGATGAGGTTATACCAAATTAGAATACTTCAATTTTTGTGATTTATCTTGATTTGGTAAGATCTGAGACAGGGATAGATGTGGGGGGGGGATGTGTGGCTAGTGATAGATGAGGGCCAGTGAGAAAGAGGCCGAGAGGGTGTGCGCGCACTAGCCACCGAAAACAAATTTAGACCGAAGTTAGAAAGTGCCGTGTGGCTGCTTTTTTTCTTCCATGTGGCGCACCGAGGTGCCGTGTGGCGCCATGTGGCACCGTACCCGGGCTAGTGCGGGCTAGTGCACTCCTTGCGCAATAAAATTCCGCTTTTTTTCCCTAAAAGAGTCATTCATGTGGCAAGTGAATGACCAAAATCAGAAAATTTTGCAATTTCCATATTTTATAAATAGCCACATTATTTTACTTGGCCACATTTCCCCCCAAATCCATATTTCACTATTAAGAAGTTCACATTTATACGAGTTTAACTGTAACTAACGATGAGTCAGTATACATTTAAACAATGCTTCATCGAAAGCTTCCACCCTATATGGTTCGCCAGTGTTATGGGTACCGGTATCAGCTCGGTAATACTATATGAGTTCCCTTACAGAGCCTTTTGGCTTCAAGTGATGGGATTGGTGCTATTTCTGATAGCTTCCTTACTTTTTATTATGCATAATATCTTCCTTGTGTTGAAGTATCTGGTATTTTACAGAAGTATAGAGTTCATAATGGACTCTAAAGTGTCTGTGTTCATGGGTTGTTACCCTATGGCCCTTTGTCCATTAATTAATATGGTGCTGTTCATAGTTAAAGACTATGGCTCACAAGATAATGAGCATTGGTTTTTATTTATGTACATATTATTTTGGTTTGACGTTATAGCATCGTTGGTGTGTGCATGGGGTATCACTTTTGTCTTGTTCTGGAAATCTCAGATCAAGGAGTGGAATAGTCATGGTATTAATGCAACTTTACTTTTGCCAATCGTCACTTTAACTGTGGCTCTGACAACAGGCTTCGTTATATTCGATTATATACCTGAACATATGCGTTTGTTCCATTTAATTTTATGCTTCGTGATATGGTCCAATGCAATTATGTTGCTGTTCCCCTTCGTCAGCATATATTTCGCCAAATTGTACATCACCAAATTGCCTGCCAAGCCAATGATTTTCACCACTTTTATTCCGATTGGTTTCTTAGGTCAAGGAGCCTTTGGTCTGTTTTTATTCGGTGATTGTGCCAAATCGTACATTGAATCTGCAGATATTGCATCTTCAGATGTTTTGGTGCTCATTGTTCAGGTTGTATCGGTAATAATGGGTCTTATGATTCTCTCATTTGGATATTTCATGACCTTCATCGCCTGTGCATCGGTAATAAGTGCTGGACAGCAACAAAAATTCACCAAAAATTGGTGGCTGATGACTTTCCCATTGGGAACAATGGCTGTTGGAAACTCAAAATTAGGCGTTTTATACGATTTAGAAGTTTTCAAAGTAGTTGGTGGTATTTATGGAATTGCTACCGTATTAATCACCGTCACCTGTCTTCTTGGAAGTCTTTATGAAGAATTCCCTCACCAATGGTACCAACAAAAATTTTTCGCAGACAAAGAGACTTCTCGCACCGCTTCTTGTAACGATATTAATGACCTGGCACAAGGAATCGCTTCAGACGATTCCACCCTTGCATCTCAAGTATAACCCCCCCAATAATAACCCCTAATATTAGATTTAATTATTGTAGTGCATAAATAACCAAAACTCCCAATTAGGAAACCATTTTCTTCTTCAAATTTTCAGCGATTTTCCAGTAAAAATTCTCATTTTGAAGAGGGTTGATTTGATTGAAGAGGTGCCACAAGCATAGAAAAGGGATGTCTGGTATTTCTAGTAAGGTGAAGATTGCTCATTCGTTGAGGGTGTTTACGGCGCTGCGTTTTTTGTCGTCAAGCAGCACCGTTTTCAACCAAGAGTTGGGCCCTGTTAAGAGAACTTTTGACGAATTTATTTGGTACGAGAAGACTCCAGAGAAGTTGAAGCATTTTGTATATAGACCGAAGCATGCCGAGAATGTATTGAGAGCTGAGTTGTTCGACAAAGAGACTGGAAGACCTTTGAGACCAGCCAAGTTCGATGGGTATCCAAAGCTGTCTTTGTTGAACAAGTACTTGTTGAATATTGAGAGTTTTGAAGAGCTCGTCGAGCTGAAGAATTATATTAGACAGTTGGATGAGTTGACATCGTATTTGAAGTCGATTCATTTGATCAATTTCATCTTGAAGAGTGGAGAATTTGAGAAGGCTTCATATGGTTTAAAGACCGTTTATAGTTTACAAAAATTCAACTATGATGAGGAGTTGGTTAGATTCATTTGTTTGATGAGATTATTGAAGAGTGAGAGTTCAGGGGTCAAAGATTTTGAGTATTTGTCTAAGAAGTTGGCTGTTCCATTGAAGAAAGCTTCTGAAGAACTGAAGGCTGACCCATTATTGAATCTTTTAGCTTACCTGGGTTATGCTATTGTATTGGACAATACTGGATTCGAAGGTGCTGAACTGTTCAAGAAGTTTACTGCTCCACTTGTTGAACATATCTCCAAATTGAAGGTTTCCGAGTTACCAGAAGGATTCCAGGACAAGTTCAACGTTGGAAAGAAATTGGCTTTGTACTCATCTCTTAAATTAGAACACCTGGAATTGAAGAAGGCCCAATTGGTGTTGTCATCTATTCCTGAAGAATTTGTTGCTCCAGAAGTTCAAACTCTTTTACAAGACACCGTCGAACCTTTCGTATCTACTTTGGATGATCTCATCCATGGCATTGAAGGTCATGAAGATTTCTTGACATCTATTGATTCGAGAGTGAAATTCCCAAGTGTTGGGGTTGCTGAGAATGCTGAAACTGAGCTGTAGTTCCTGTATATAATAATGAAGTGATATAGTCTAGGTATTCGTAGTTGAGGTGGAAGATAAACCTTTGGTGAACGTAGATCTGACCCCTGTCTTAAATGGACCCACCTCTCAACACCGAATTCACCCCCTCCTTTTCGGGATCGCTCAGAAAATTTTTTCTCACCTTTTCAGCCAAAAATGACTCGTTAGAAAAATAGCACCTTTGATATCGGGAAGAAGAGAAGAGGGTTTGTTATAGGAGAGTAGAACATGAGTGAAGTAACTGAAAAGGTGGATAATACGGCCACGGTGAATCTGGGGAAGAAGAATGAAGAGGATTCCACCAAGAAAAATGCCCCTTCCACTCCTAAAAAAGAGTCCGATACTCCATCGACTCAGCTCTCTAATAAAGAGTTGAAAGAATTGAAGAAGAAGGAGAAGGCCGCTAAGAGAGCAGCTGCCAAGGCTCAAAGTGAGGCTGGTAATGGAAGTGCAAGCGGTAATAGTGGTGCCGCCAATGCTTCTGGACAATCACTGTCGTCAGATTCTCATCCTAAAGCCCAGACCAAGTCTAACATTAAGAAACAAGTGACTCAATCCAAGAATGTGAAAGAAACTCAAAAGATGCTCCCGTTATTCTCGCATTTAGAGACCCGTGAACAACGTGTACTGACATCTGCCGTCTTGGCCAATATGACACATCCTCTGATCATCTCGTTGTCCTTGAAATTCTCGTCATATTCGATCGTTGGTTCCACCCCACGTTGTCGTCTGATGTTGAATCTGTTCAAAGAAGTCATTGCTTCTTACTCTACTCCAGAAGGAACTACATTGACTAGAAACTTGTCTACAAACTTGTCGCATCAAATTGAGTACTTGAAGAACTCCAGACCGTTGAGTGTCACTATGGGAAACAGTATTCGTTGGTTGAAACAAGAGATCTCTTTGATCCCAATTGACATGAACGATGAAGATCTGAGATCCCTTTTATGCGATAAGATCGATCAATACGTGAGGGAGAAGATTGATTTAAGTCATGATGTCATCATAGATAGTGCTTCCAAACATATTCAAGATGACTACACCATTTTAACTTATGGACACTCTGAAGTCTTGGAGAAACTCTTTATCGCAAATGCTCAACAAGGAAAGAAGTTCACAGTCATCATTGTCGACTCGAGACCATTGTTTGAAGGTCGTCGTATGCTGAAAACCTTGACACTGAACGGAGTCAAATGTCAATACCTGTTGATCAATCTGTTGTCTTCTGTTATTGAAGATGTCAACTATATCATGTTAGGACTGCATGCGATGTTATCGAATGGACGGTTATATGCTCGTGTTGGTACAGCATTGATTCTGATGAGTGCCAAATCAAGAAACGTACCTGTTTTGGTGTGCTGTGAGAGTCTTAAATTCAGTGATAAAGTTCAATTAGATAGTGTTACTTTGAACGAGTTGGGAGATGGTGATGATTTAGTTAAGATCGACTCAAAACCAGTACAAAAGAAGGCTTTCGCATTGGAGCTGTACTTGAAGACTAAGGAAGCTGAGACTGTTGATGAGAAGAAGGGAAGTAAACAACAACAACTGCTGCTGCTGAAACAACTGCTGCTGCTGCTTGAACTGCAACAAGCTCAACAATTGGAATCTCAACCTTTGGCTAATTGGAAGACAACGGCTAATTTGAATATCTTAAACATTATGTATGACTTGACACCTCCTGAATATATCAAGAAGATTATTACAGAGGTTGGAGCATTACCTCCATCATCTGTGCCTGTTATTTTGAGAGAGTACAAGAATGCATAGAGGGGTATAGTGAATAGATGATAATAGGTGATGGATGTAGTGAGTAGATGATGGGTATATGGGTGTAGTGAATAGATGATAGGCAGATGAATGTAGTGTTAAGTAATTGAGGCAGGGGTATTAGTAGCTTTTATATTATTTTGAATTGAAAGTTATGCAAGGAAAGTGGGGTAGAGTGTTGTAACGGGGTTATCGATTAGCATATGCTCAAGATTGTTGGGTATTCTGTAAAGGAGAGGGATGAGGCTAGAGCTTGCACATGCCAAGGAGAGATTTCACTAAAGGAGAGCACATGCTAAGAGAGTTACATCGTAAAGGGGCTACATCGTAAAGGGGCTACATCGTAAAGGGGCTACATCGTAAAGGGTTACATCGTAAAGGGGCTACAATCAGTTTCCATAGTTACGGAACACAAGAGGGGAACATGTCAACCACTTAAAAGAACTTCGCATGACCAACTACATCTCAATTACATAGACAAACTGTTTAGCTGCATTCCAACTCTATTTCTATTTACCATCAATCATTTCAACATCAGCATCGTTAACTTGGGTCTTTAAACCGGAAACGTAATTCTCCAATTTGGACCAACTCAGTTTACGCAGCTCGGTGATCTGTTTGATCTCTTCCTGTTGCTGTTGGTACAGCAAGAGACAACGTTCAAAGAGATTGGCATTATGAGTACTAAAGTGCATCAAAGCATTATCGGCTAGCAGTTGAATGGTACGATTCCAGTTATTTCCCGAACCCAAATCGAATTCATCATCCCCCAGGTCGACGAAATCTGCCAATCCATCATCTGATCCACCCAAATTCCGGATCACCAAATCTCCATTCTCATCATATTCGGTGAAATGCAGCGGATGGAAACTGTTATTGTTATTGTTATTGTTATTGCTGTGGTATCTCTGCAATTCTGCTTGTGAAGACAGTTCGTAGAGAGATGCAAATATGATTGGTAATATCTCCTCATCGTTTTCCATCACCAAATTCAAGAAATATTCATTCTTCCAATAGCATAACACCTTTTCACTAACTTGGAAGTGAGGGGATGCTATACATTTGCCCAATTGGGCGAATAAAGGAACTCTAATTTTTATGAATTCTGAAGGTTCCATTGTTTCAAAGATGTCTTCGACTTCGTTTAAGAACATAACTTCCTTTGGAGAGTTTACTTTTGGCCAGAACCTTAATAATCCCATGATAACTTCTTCGGTTAAAGTTGGGTCTTTCTCCAAAAATTGTACTACTCCATATGCTAATTGTGGATGATACAAAGAGAGACATTTTGGCTTGTGTAATGGGATCAAAACACGGCAGAGGAAAATTTTATGTTCTTCCTTTAATGGTAAAGCAAACCCATTGATGATCGACCCAAGAATCTCCAATAATTCGGCAATTCCATTGAATCTTTCTGTCTCGTAGATAAACTGTAAGAATACATGGCTCATCACTTTACGGATGTACGATCTTAAGCTCAATACCTTTCCATAAATTCTGTGTAATGTTGTCTTGAGGAAGTCTCTTTCACGAGGATCTTCGCTATCGAAAAGCTCCAATAAGCGCAAGACAAAGTCATGATCTATGTATTGTTTGGCAACAGTTGGACTGAAGCTCTTGCTTTCGATGAAACGTAAGAAGAAATCGTAGACAAGGTTCATATGAGGCCATGATAATTCACTGACAGGTTCATCTTCATCCGGATCAAAAACATCACCTACTGGGTTAACAGGAGGTGGAATTGGACGGAATAAGTTGGCACGGAACATATTAACGACATGCTCATAGACTTCATCAGCATAGGTGAAGTTGGGATTAGCAGTGAGGAAGTCTGTCAACTCCTCAAGGGTCAATCTCTTGATTTCCTTTCCTTGAATGTCCATTGAAGGGTCATAAAAGTCGAATAAAACGTTACATTGATCGACTTTTTGGATGAACAACTCTGTGATATCCCTTGAGCTACCCATAACTTCATCGAAACTTGGTAATCTTTGGATTTCGGCCTGGTGGTGTGGCTCAAAACGTGACGACGAGTGTCTTTTTGGGGATTTAATCAAGTCAATGTCTCCATTGGTAGGAGTAGGTAATCTTTCAAATGAATGAGAGGCTCCCGGATGACCTGCTAAAAGGTTGAAGTCCTCTCTAGGGGACATGCTTCTATTTGGGCTGGCAGTTGCGTGGATGTTGGTGTTTGTGCTGTTGTGAGAGGAGGTTGCCCCAAACACAGGTACCGGTTGTTGTACAGCTGGTGGCGTCACACTTACCGAAGGCGTCGTAGTTGACAGGTCTGATATTTTGGAAGCCTTAGGGGATGGAGTAGCCGGCAGTTGTTGAGATTTCCCTTGTGGACTCTTTAACCCGGCCGAAGAAGAAGAGGACGATCTTGAACTTTTCTTGGAAGAAGAAGAAGAAACTGAAGAATTGGCAGATGAGCCATTGGATTTCAGACCTTTGGTATCCTTAGAAGAAGATGATGCTGATCCCGACCCGGGAGTCCCATTCTCTTTGGAACTCTTCTTACTAGTCCCGCCTGCAGACGAGGAAGCGCCAGAAGTTCCAGCGGGTCCGCCGCTACTTTGGCTCTTGGTTCTTGAAAGTCTTTGTTTGAACCCTTTCATCATCTTTTAATTCTCACCCTTTGATTGTGATACAAATGAATCTAGGACGTGATGGATCGACTCTACTGGTGGTGATTGAAATTGGATTGTTGAAGCTTATCGTTAATTTCAAGAGCTGGAAAATGGGAGAAAACAACAAAAAAGAAGGAAAAATCAAAACAAGGGCAAGGGGTTGGGGGCAGGAAGGGCAAAGTCGGAAGGGCAAGATAGGAGGAAGGGTGTAGTTGGATTGACAGGGGGGAAGAGAATTGAGATTTCAGTAAGGGAGATCTGATTAGACGGTCATAGGGTAGTAGATCAAAGGTGTTACATGTTGAAATATTGTGTTGAGTGCCAGTAGACTGAATTGCTCTACGTGTTAATTCTGTGAGGCTCTTTCCGACTCCATAGAAACTGCGCGGAATAGCAAGGGGAGAGGGCATAATATGGCATAATATGGGGCAATCTAAAGATAGACTAAGGGGTTGAAAAGTAAGGGCAGATTTTAAAGGTGAGACATTGGTTTAAGAGGGGGTGATAAAGAAGGAGTAAGAGGAGTAGGGGAGAAGGGGAGGAGTAGGGGATGGAAATAATGCGATACCTGATGAGTGGGATAGAAATTGTGATGCCAACAGTTCACAGAAGAAAAAATCTCAGAAATTGAATGAATAATGCTAAATCAACAGAATAGTCAGTTGTCATTTTCTCCATATTCTGCCCTTTCATCCTACTCTCTCCGTCCGAATTTCTGACTTCCGCCCAGTCTCGGGCGGAGATTCTCAAGAAAATAAAAAACACTAGGCAGAGCAGAGGGAAAAATTTTCAAATTATATTTCAACTATGATCTGGGAATGAATTGGATAGTAGAACTGGGGGATATGATAGTTGTTGTGGCGGGAATATTGAACTAGTTGGATCATATTCATACTACGACACTATTAAATCCTTTTAATCTAACTCAAAGGTACGTTTACTCTATATTCTCAACTTGAATGTCTCTTATGATGATCCTTTCTCCCGCCTGGGAGGGTTAAACCTTCGAGGCCCGATATCTTTTTAGATGAGGAACTTTTAGAAAGAACCGCTACACTGATCAGACATTCAAGAAATCAAAGAATTTATTAGTTATAACAGAACATATCAGACTAACATGAATAAATAGGAGTATCATTCTGGAATTGGCGGGATGAAGATTGGTTGTTCGTTTTTTTTGGCGTTACGAAGACTGAGGTAACAATTCCAAGCAATACTGACCAAGTTAACAGTCAACAAACGGTGTTGGACTGGAACAAGGGCGAAATTGAAGAATTGAAACACCGGCCAAACTGCCCAATTCAGTACTAAAGTGGTTTTGTAGTTTAATTCCAAATTCAGCTTCAATTGTGAGGTGGATTGCCCTTCCATTAATGACATGCAAGTAAAGTAGAGTGGGATTCCTACAGGAGCCCATAATAATTGATCAGCAGCGACTCTGGCGACAGTGTCACGGACGTGGTTGACCTTGGCGATCTTGGATGGAGCTCCAGGGAATCTCACCTTTGAAAGAAATTTGTACCATTTGTCTCCGATGAACAGGAAGACACAACCTCCGTAGATCATGGCCCTCAGTGTTCTTTGCCAATCGTAGCGTTGTAAATCTTTTGGTTTTGGGGTATCGCTATCTGGGAAAGGTTTGATATCGGTGAAAAAGACCTGAGCAATCAGATCTCCAGACCCAAATAAGAACTAGTAGAGTTAGTAGATTGGATTTCAGCGGGAATCACCGGTGGTACTTACTGCAGTGGTGAGGGCATTGGTCAAGACAGGCCTTGTCTTGATCGAATTGCTGTACAGTTGAAAAATTCGAGACATTGATGAACAAGAACAAGAACAAGATTGAAATCAAGATCTGTATCGATATTTATCAAGGAGTGAAAAATCACTAATCGGGAATTCTTGCCAAAGGTAATCTAAGGCAGAAGAATAGGAAAGTTTGCCGATGGAGTGAAGGTCGTGCACGGAGAGAAGAGAGGAAAAGGTCGTGCAGGGAGAACAAAGAGTACTGGGGATTTGTGTGGGTAGTTGGAAGGGGAGAGACGAAGGGGAGGAGCGAGGGAGAAGTGGGTAAGGTAGAAGGATGGAGTGGGTAGAGGGAGGAAGAGCAGATGTGTGACAGGGAAAAGCACCACCGTGAGATCTAAAGATAATGAACCTCATAAAAACTCCATTAACCAATTCCATATATCAGATGCAGATGAGATCAACTCTATTCTTTCTATTTTAGTCAATTCAGCAATAAACCTCATTACCTTTGTTAAGGGCGTAGCAATGTACAATAACTCTAAGAGCAATCGATCGCGTTGTGTTGGTTGCTGGTGACCTAAAAAGGGCAGAGTATTTTTATTTTTCTGTGGTTTGCTCAAAGTCAGGGCTGTGCTGGAGTCACCGGCGCGACCAAGTTTGAAATTTCCCTCGAGACAAGGAGAATCTAGGAACCCGGATTTGAGGATAGGTGAAAATGAAGTGTCGACAAGATAGGTGATTGAATTGTTGAATATGCATGTTGGAACCAGAAGCGAGATCGAAGGCTCGCGTTGCTCAAATAGTATATTCGACGACTGGAAAGATTATCACGTCGGCCGGGAGTTGGCAGGCAGTGAAAAGGCACTGAAATTGCGTGCATTGTCCTAATTAGGAAATGATATTAGAATGATAACCCTTTTAGGAAGGCGCGTTTGTGCTTTTTTTCTCTTAAATTAAAAAGTAGTGAGATTAGGTATGCATGGAGGGAGGTTCGGGCAGGGGCAAGGTTCGGGGGAGGTGAAGTTGAGATTGAATAGATGAAGAAATAAAAGGTCGTTTGTAGAGTAGGTTTGAGCTCGGAGATATCTCCGAGGGTTCGTAGTCTGTCTCCGGTGTCTCTTTATAGGTTCAAATATGGCTCGCTTTTTTACGATGCCTCGGCTATTACGCACTCCTCTCGACGCAGCAGGGCCAATTGCACATAATAAATTGATGTTGCGTCCTGCCCTCCCACTTTTTTTTATTTTAATGTCCCCCCTATAATTTCAATTTTTCGACCACCACACAAAAAGTGCTGCTGGGCACGAAATTTCACTATTGAGACAGTGGCGACGGGAGGAGATCAAAAGAGGAATTGATTGTGCAATTGACCTCAATTCGTCTCATACCACCCTCCCAACCTCTCATCTCAGTCCTCCCTCCCAACCTCGCCCTCTCACCTCCCCCCTTCTCTCCTGCCCTCCCCCATGGCCTCCTATCCCTCCCCCCTATCTGCTGCAAAAAAACACCAATTCTGCATAATTGAAATTAACCTCTTTTCTTTTTAGGGCAAAAGCTGCTCGCATATATAAAAGGCGAGGGGAAATTTCAGCTTGCAATTTCTCAATCACCAACTTGAAATTAATTTATATTTATATAGGTTGACCAATCCATTGATTTTTGTTAATCGATTTAGTTATATCACACCTGATTGACACGTATTAGAAATGCACAGAACATACTCTATGAGAAATGCCAGAGCTCCAACTGCTTCGCAGTTGCAGTCTCCACCACCTCCTCCTTCCACTACCAAGGGAAAGTTCTTTGGTAAGGGATCTTTGACCAACAACTTGAGAAGATCTACTGCTGGATCTTTCGGACCAGAGATGGCCAGAAAGTTGTCTCAATTGGTTAAGATTGAGAAGAATGTTATGAGAGCTGTTGAATTGACTGCTTCCGAGAGAAAGGTTGCTGCTAAGCAATTATCTTTGTGGGGTGAGGAGAACGACGACGATGTCAGTGATGTTACTGACAAGTTGGGTGTCTTAATCTACGAGATTGGTGAATTGGAAGACCAATTCATTGACCGTTACGACCAATACAGAATCACTTTGAAGGGTATCAGAGATATCGAGGGTTCTGTTCAACCTTCTAGAGAAAGAAAGCAAAAGATCACAGACCAAATTGCTTACTTGAAGTACAAGGACCCACAATCTCCAAAGATTGTTGTCTTGGAACAAGAATTGGTTAGAGCTGAGGCTGAATCTTTGGTTGCTGAGCTGCAATTGTCCAACATTACCAGAGAGAAGTTAAAGGCTGCTTTCAACTACCACTTTGACTCTTTGAGAGAGCACTCTGAGAAGTTGGCTTTGATCGCTGGTTACGGTAAGGCCTTGTTGGAGTTGTTGGATGACTCTCCAGTTACTCCAGGTGAAACTAGACCTGCTTACGATGGTTACGAAGCTTCTAAGCAAATCATCATCGATGCCGAGAATGCTTTGGCTTCCTGGACTTTCGACACCGCTCAAGTCAAGCCAACTTTGTCTATCAGAAGAGCTGACGAGGAGTACGATGAGGATGAGGATTTGGCTGAGGAAACCGAAAACTTGGCTGTCACCGAACAAGAGTGGGCTGAAGACAAGCAATAGATTGCTCGTTACTAAAATCCATTTCTAGTCATCATTTCGCTTCCTTCCTTTCAAACTTATCCAAGTGTGTTTTTAGTTGATATTTACAAGGCTTAATTGCCTATTATTCTGTTGTTGTGAGTTACCAAAGTTGGAGCCAAATTGGTTTTCTACTGGTACAAAATTTGAAGACCTCTTGAATAAAAGAGCTGTGTTATAATTACAATATATAATTATATCTTTTTTGAAGATAGTTTTTTAAGTGTAGCATTAGGGTCTTGATAAGACAATAAGATCAATTCCACGTCCAGCAATGGTTCTTGGTCTGTAATTGACTGTAAGTTGGTTCTTTTTGATGTCTTCAGACTCTGTATGTTGAGGAATAGTATTGAGATCGATGTCATCTTGATCTTCTTCGAGAATCACCACCTCATTGACAGGTTTATTATCTTGTAGATCTAGTTTACGCACCAATAATTGAGCAGACCCGCTGCCAAACCTTACGTTCTTGGGCACTTCGGCACCAGCAAAGATCTCGGTCTCCATCACCACTTGACGGAGCAGTTCCAACGTCTTGATGTAAACTATGAGAAGACATTGCCAACCTTTTTTGGATTGTAATTGTACTGAGATTTTATTACGGTTGGAGGCAGTCAATTGGTCGACTGGAGTATCAAGACATGCCTTCAATATATCATCTTGTAATTCTTCCACTAAGGACCTGATATCTCTATTTGAGAGTCTGATTCTGGCCAGTCTATGGAGTCTGACTATCAGTTTGCCTTTTGGAGTCAGTAGCAGTGGGACAGCATGTTCTGCTAGTAAATGGTTAGTCAGTATGGCCTTTCTATTGACGAATACTCTCACAGGTAGCGTAAGGTCATTGGGTAGGGCGATGAAGGAAGTTCTAATGGTTAGTAAGGAGTTGGAGGTAGTTGAAGGTACTGACGTGGGTACTTTGAGTACTTAACGCGGGTACCTAACGCGGGGTGGACTTACATTGGAGCCATAATATTAGATCTTGCATAGATCCGAAGGTAGTAACCAAACTCGGCCTTAAAATCTTGTGTCAGTGCCTGTGTCAGTTCCTCTGCCAGTGCCACCCGCGCCCCGTGCTGTCGCGACACCAAAAGCAATTTACAAAAATCAATTTTCAACTCCAAATCCCTTGTTATATTGACCTCATCTGGACTCATTACAAGACAAACAAACCACAATATGAGTTCAGAATCGCCTGCCAAGGGTACTTTAACCCTGCAGCAAGAGCATTATCTCAAAAAAGAGCTCATCAATCTCCAATTGATCAAGGAATTCAACTCCCTCTCAGTGACATACAACGATGTGACTGGGTTGAGGAAGTTTGGAAGTCCTTTTGCTCCATATGATCCCAGCCATCCTCCCTTAAATTACGAGGAGAGCTTGGCTATAAGCATGTCATTCCAAGATCATTATGATCTGGAGTTCCCGTTGTTGCGTCACTTCTTCAATCGGTTCCTCATCACGTTTCCCTTCATCGAACGCTACCAAAACGCCAGTGACAAGAACAACAATGAACAGTTCTGGGTCAACAAGGTGCAAAAATTCTATGAAATCTGGAAGAGCAAGAAGATCAGTAACTCCAATGACCGTGGAGAGCTCTCGAAACGGAAATTGACCCTCTTCAAGATCATAAAACTGCTCCTTCTGCTCTACAATTCCGCCCTCCCGACAGTCTCTGAAGAAGAGTACCGTCAGGCGACGCTGAAGGGGGACAAAAACCTGTACAAGAAGTTGTCGAAGATTGTGCCGTTGGAGGAGGTGGTCCTTGACGTTGCTGACGTTGTCGGCGAGCCCCACTACGTAAATGGACTCGATATAAACGTCGTAGGTGTAAGAAAAGGGAAGGAATTGAAGGAATTGAAAGGTTTGATGAAACAATTGAGTTTCTGGTCGTCGTCTAAAGCGTTGGATCCCAAGGATCCGAAGAATTACTCGAGCTTCTATGAATTTGTGATCGAGGTGAGGTCAGAATCGACCGGGAAAGTCCATTATGTAGCTAGAAGATACTCAGAATTTCAACTTCTCCATAAGAAATTGTTCCAGGTGTTTGCTGGGAAGGAGTTGCCTCGATTACCTTCGAAAATAAAGCAAGGATCGAGTTTGGACGTTGAAGGAGGGGAAGGATCTGTAGATGTAGGTGTAGACGTAGAGAGTGTAGATGGAGATGGAGATGGAGATGGTGGAGACGATGGGGGAGATGATGGGTTGGATGACGAACTTGAAGAGATTGGGGGTGATTCTGATCAATTTATCGAGTCTTTGAAGGCTCTTAAATTGAAGAATGGTAATTTCAAGTTGCCTAGAGAGAAGATGAGAGTCGCAATGAGGGGTTACCTTCATAGTTTACTCAAATCTCCTAATATTTCTAACTCTGAACTCTTTTCTGACTTTTTAAATCGTGATAAATTCGGATTTATCGAGTCGGAAGAGTTGAAAACCGACATAAATGTCCGGAAACAGATAGATATCATGGTGGTTGCCCAGCAGATCCAATTCCAACGTGCTACTATTGAATCTATCAAGAAATTACAGGCATCTATTGAGGATTTGAAACTGAAATTACTTTCTTCCGGTGAAAATTGGGGGTTATTACCATTTTTTGAAGAATTAGAGACCAAAAAACGAATCCAAGACCTCTCTCCGCCTCTTCAATCCTTTGTAGATTTGGCTAAATTCGAAATCGCTTCGACATTATATGAGGTATTCCTTGCCAATGATCAGTCTCTTGAATTTTTCAAGATTTTGAAGAAAATACACCAATTCTTCCCCTATAAAATGGTTGCTCTGATCATGAGATATACCAATCCTATGGCTATTATGAAGAAGTTGATCGACTTGTTTTTGATTCAACCACCTTCTTTTAGCGGGAATGGGAGATCTTTATTGCAATACATTTTCACCTTGGGATTGAATGATGATTTGAGACATCTTTTGAAGGAGATTTCAACTTTGAAAGGTAATATTCAGCTGTTGAATCCGAAATATAATGTCGTTGTCGAGAAATTGGAAGCGTATGTCGATAATAAAGATGACAATGTCATTATTAGAATTAAAAAGAACGCTTCTAAATACAAAATCGATTTAGTTCTTTCTATTTTATTGAATAATAATGATTTGGGGGTGAAATTGGGTCCGGATGTGGTGGATGATCTTTTGGATTCTTATAGGAATCATCTCCGATTGAAGGAGATCCATTCTAAAGAATCTGGTGTGCAAAATGACTCGTCCAGTTACAAAAGAACCGTCTCAAGAGCTCAATTCTTCACTTATCTGGAGGATTTGTTCAAAGCTATGTTGAGAAAGAAGGATAAAGATAATCTTAAAGAGTTATGGATCGAGCCTGAACTCACCAAGCTTATCAAAGAATTGATAACCATTTTCTTCCAACCCCTCATCAAGATCTTCACAGAACTGGATATCCATTTATATATACCGATTTTCCGGGACTTTATAAGTGATTTAATTAGGTTGATCAGTACTTATCAAAACAATTATTCACTTCTTCTTAGTACTGGAGAAGCCGGTAATATGGTGACCAAGTTCATTGCTCTTTTAACCAAATATGAACTGCATGTCTATGAATTTATTCATAATTTATATATAAGCGATAAGAACAGTGATGAAAAATCCCGAGTATTCACTAAACTTGTCGACTGGTTCAACAGTTTCATTGTATTGTTGAAGTTTGTCAAGGATGATCGTCCGGATCTTGGTCTTGACCTAAATAAACTAGTCGATAAAATGGTCTCTGAAGGTTCTATTGACAAGGAGAAGTTGTTGCTGGAGGTGAATAGAATCATTCTGGAGATTGAGAAGAAGCGTAAAATCTATCTTGAGATGGTTGAGAAGGAGCAGGTGGTTATTGGTGGATCTAAACTGGTAGCTAGCTCTAAAGTAGCTGCCAATTGGACCGAGATCCACAACAATTTATCTGCTCTGATTAATATGAATATTAGTGACTCTGGAGAAGCTGTTAAGCCTATTGCTGATTCAGAAATCGATGAGTTGAATATGGAGCTTGTTGAAATGGAAAGTAGTGGGGGTGAATCTCTTTTGAAGAAGATGAGCAATGAAGATTTCGTTAAGATGATTACTGAGAATGAAGTTGAGAGGAGATTGGGGAAGGTTAAGAATGAGGAGTATTACAATGATGAGGAGATGGACTTTGAGATTTTGAAGAGGGATATTGAGATTAAGAAGATGATGGGTGAGTTTAGTGGGATGATATTGGGGGTGTTACGAGAGAGTGGTAAGGGGGGTAGGGAAGGGATATGATTTGAGTAGTGTGGTGACAGTTTGGTGACAGTGTGGTGACAGCGCAGAGGTCAGATCTGGGTCAATAACACCGACTGACTGTCTATAGTCACTGACTGCCTATTGTCACTATCTATTGTCACTGTGTCACGATATGCACGCTAAATCCGAAAAATAATTTCCTAATCGGGTAATCCTTATCGGCTAAAAAATCCCCCCCATTTCTCACCTTCCAATCCCCCCATTCCCTCCTCATTCAACTCATGGACTCATTCACCTTAACTAACGGGCTCAAGGTCCCTGCCGTCGCCTATGGAATCGGCTCAAAATGGTCAAGAAACAAGAAACTGACCCCCAACGAAACTAACTCCGAACTAGCCTCCAATATCGAGTTGGCCTTGAAGAAAGGCTTCACTCATTTGGACATGGCCGAGACCTACAACACATACCTGGAAGTCGAGGTGGCCTTCAACAAGTTGCGGAGCTCCGGAGACTTCAAGAGAGACCAATTGTTCCTCACCGATAAGTACTGGACCGGCTTAGGCTCGGGCAATATGCCAAAGAGTTCAGGTCCAAAAGAAGCCTTGGAGAAGTCCTTGAAGGTGTTGGGATTGGACTACGTAGACAGCTACCTTATCCATTCACCTTTCTTGGAGAAGGAGATTCATGGGATTTCCACGAAAGAAGCTTGGAAAGAGATCGAGGAGCTCTACAAGACCGGCAAAGCCAAGTCGATTGGAGTCTCAAACTTCGACGTTGAGTCTCTTGAGGAGTTGATGGGTTACCTGGAAATCAAGCCTATGGTCAACCAAATTGAGTACAATGTGTACTTGCCCAACCAGAGTACTGGGATTGTGGAATTCTGCCAAAAGAACGGCATCTTGGTCTCTGCCTACTCACCTTTGGCTCCATTGTACAAGAAATCGAATGATCCTGAGGAAAACTCCAAGCCAGGCCCAATTGACGGGCTCGTCGAGGAGTTGGGAGCCAAGTACTCGAAGACTGCGACTCAGGTTTTACTTAGATGGGTTTACCAGACCGGAGTCTTGCCGGTGACTACATCTCAAAACGAGCAAAGGTTAGATCAGATTTTGGATATTTTCAGTTTCGAATTATCGGAGCTGGAGGTTGGCCAGATCTCCCAATTGGGCTCAAAGCACTTCTATAGACAGTACTGGATCGACCCATTCCTGAAGTACGATCCTTAGACCTTTTTTAGTTCATCTTTAATACAATTTTCAACGAAATCAGTGTAGAATCTGAGTCTTTGACGGTCGTCCAGCGATGTGTGGGACTCGGAGACGATTCTTAGCAGGAATTCTTGGTATGAATCGAATTCAAAACGTTCTCGGAGCTCTACTAACTTGTTTAGAAGTGATAGGAAATGGTAGGTGGGCCTTTGGAGTTCCAAATCCTCGATCTTTTTGTAGAGTTTTCTTGAAACTTGACGATTTATCTCGGTGTATTGGTCGGTGGAGATCTGTTTGGAGGTGTAGAAGGGTCTAAGTTTGGACCTGACGATGAGCTTCTGGAGAAGATGCTTTTGGGAGAGTGAAAGACCTTCTTCTGGGGGAGGGCCGGTTTGTTGAGTCCGTTTTCTTTTCCTTGGGGGGTTTTTGAGGGGTTCGTGGGGAGAATTTTGGGTTTCAAGGTGAGAATTATGAGCCTCAAGCAGATCAAGAGTGAGTTTAGAAGGTTGAGACAGGTCTGTCGATGGTTGAGGTGGTGGTGGGAGGGGTGCAAGCGACTTCTCATCGTCAGAACTCACCATCACAGACGTAGGAGATGTCTCATGAGATGAGGAAGGTGATTTTTGAGCTCCAATTGGACGTTCTTCAGGTAAAATATGGACTCTTTTGGTATATGCGTTTGTTGAGATGCTACTTAGAAGACTGGAGACAGTACTTGGAGGTGCCAGACCCTCCAGAGACGGTACAATTGCTGGTGGAATCGACTCAGTACTGGATTTTTCAATTTTACTACCAGACGAAGCCTCTTCTGGCTCAGAAATCCTACTATGTTTCCTACGGACCGGTTTTTTCACCTTCTTAGCATCTCCAGACACCCGTGAAGGTCCTGGTGACACCCTTGCACCATCTCCTTCCGACTTTTTAGCTATATCGTACACTCTCCAAGCATCTTCTTCTTCTTTGGAAATTCTCGGTGTCACAGAACGAGATGGAGGACTCAATTGACCGAAAGTCGACCCGCTATTCACTATACCACCATTCACAGCACCTACAGGTCCTACACGGTTGTTGTTATGCCTTCTTAAGTTCCTCTGTCTTCGTCTGATCGGTTCAAATGGCAACCCCAAAGCGTTGCGTCGATTTGTTCGTATTTCATCTCTTAAAGATGCAATAAACGAGTTCACAGCTCTCCCTGACAGTCTGATACTAGCAGGATACCTCATAGTATTGCTGAAGGAGCTCATTGGATGAACTACACTGTCTCCTGATTGAGGAGTGTCACACATAGGACAGTTCCAAACTCCATCGTAACAGGCATTCCCCAAACAGTTAGGGTGGAAGCTTCCAGAGCACCCAGAACAAATTACAAGACCTGTAGACACAGAAGAAGGTCTGTCACACAAGATACATACCGAATATGGCACTAAGTACCGATGGTTTCTCAGTGGAGGAATATAATCTGGATCGAATCCGGTCCCATAACCATCTTCTTCGATTTGATCCTCGAGCAGATAATCCAGATCGGTATCATATGGGGTTGGAAATGTTTTATCTTCGATCTTGATCTCTTCTATAATGCTCTCGCCGGCATAGAGCTCAATCACATTGAATTTGGCCCGGCACAGTGGACAAGTATTGGCTCTTTCTGCCCACGATTTGATACAAAAATCGTGATAACGATGATTACACGGCTTGATTCGAGCCAGGAGTTGAGTTTGCCGGGTCGATCTCTTTATATCAGATGCAGCTTCAGGTAACAGATCCAAACAAATGGTACACAAGTCTTCTTCTTCATCTTCAACTATCTCATCGTTCTCAATCATACTGGTGTCATCCCCTTGCAGGCCAGTGACTGGCAACGGCAGGGGGTCAGTGTCAGGTGGTTTTGCCATTTTCCAATCGGAAATGGCTTCAGATTGTTCGTAGTCATCCATGATATCGGATTCGCTTTGTCTGAGACTGTCCAGCACTCACGTTTCTCGGATTGACAAACACTAACTATGAAGGCAAGATGAGGCAAACGGAGCGGAAAAAAATATTTAAAAAAAATCCTAACTTTAAATGTATGTGATTTTACAAGACTGTGCAGATAGTGTCGTGGTTGAGAGATCATCTTGTGTCAGTGCATCGATTAGCGAGATCGAGTCACAAACCTTAAATCATGTCAAGACATCAGTTGGATTTGGTGATGTGCTTGAAGCAGCCAGGCACATCTGTTGGTAAATTATGTGATAAGTGTGATGGTAGATGCCCTGTGTGTGATTCATATGTGTCTCCTAAACTGAAGGTGCGAATTTGTGATAGTTGCTCGTTTGGGAAGTCAGCAGAGAAGTGTATTATATGTGGGAACAAGGGTTCCAATGAGGCGTTCTACTGTTCGGAGTGTTGCAAGCAAGAGAAAGATAGAGAGGGGTGTCCAAGAATCATAAACGTGGGAGCGAATAGGACAGACCTGTTTTACGAGAGAAGACAGATCAGGTCGTAGCTTTACGGTGTCTCAATTTGAGTCTACTTTTCTCGATACTTTGAACTTATTTGACATGGTTCTGATGGTTTTGATGCTGCTTTAACGTTTCTAGTTGAGGAAAACAGGTCATCTCCATCCCAGTATAGTGCATTTTGTATAAAAATATGATATTATTTTGATTTCAAATAGGATTAAAAAAGAAAATAGAATGAACCTGAATATAATGCCGACTAAGGAAGCTTAATTGAGTTTCCATGTCAATCAAATGCAATACCATCCCCATTCGAACTATCCTCTCAACCAACCACTGTCTACCCTTCTTGAGCACTTTACGAATTCAAAATATTGTTGAGCATAATATGATTTTCAATCTGTCTCAGCAGTTTACGATTTTGCCCTTCCCCACTAAAACAAACCTGCCCCCAAATATTATGCCCAATCTTATGCCCCCTGCCCAAGGCTCAACTTTCTTCAACAATCCCTCAAATCAATAGGTCCCAACTACTCCAGACAATCAAAAACTCATCGTTACGAGTTCTTGGCCATTACCCTCATGGTAGATCTTCGCATGATTTACCAGCGGACTCGTCCGGAAGACAAACCCGGTACAGATGTGCCCATTGTCGCTCCCAGCCTGACTATTTCAGGTGCTCCAGACGCGGCACAAGATATTGCTGGACCAACATTGCCAGCAAATAGCGGCAATTCTCCCCCACAAGTCTCATCTACCACATATTCAGTGTCACCAGATTCATCATATAGACCAATTCGGTCCAAATTACCATATTTCAAGCTGAAATCGTCGTCGGTTCGGTCCAATTCTTCCCCTCAAATTGTAGTTGAGGATGATTTGATGGCTGACAAGGGGGGTAATCATGGGAATTCTGGGGAAATTTCGAGCTCAGCTCATCCTTCAGGACTCTCTAATCCCCAAAGTGAACCAATATCGAAACAGCATGAACGAAGAAGGTCATTTTTCACCCTCAAAAAGAAGAACAACTCTAAAGAAGTTCTTAATATCAGCACTGACCAGGGATCATCCGGTACACATCCGGTATTTTTGACACCTCAAGTCCCCGAACGCACTATACCCGATCATCAGACATCGGTTTCGCATAATCCAACTAGACCCACTTACCAAAGATCCGTCTCATATCAATCTCATAACGATAAAGAGCAACATCTGACAGATTCAGACGATTCTTCATCATGTTCTGCTCATTCTCATCAGAAAACTCCCATTCAAGGTGATAAAGATCTCCCAGAGACATCATCATGTTCTCAGGAAATCACTCCTAAGAAACTTAGACTGCGTAGTAAGACACTTGGTGATATTCAGGAATCTCAAAAGGCTCAAGAGGGCGATTTTGGACCTCCAAAGTTTGTGATTAGTCCATCTAAGAAGACAGATACGGTGCCATTGGATCCAGCTCAGGCTCAAGGTCAATCTCAGGCTCAAACTCTGACCCTGCCCCTGACTCTGCCCCCATTAAATTCCTCCCGTTCATCTTCAAATATGCTCAGCATGATAACAGGCTTCGTCAAATCTTCAAGACGTTCAAGCTCAGTCTTAGCTCTTGGAGAATTAGCTGCATCCACTGCACCTACTCCTGATAATCATCTTACTCCAAGCTCAGTCTCGGATTCCACGCCAAATTCTTCAACCTCAGAATATTTCACTCATCGTTCTCGTCTGTCGTCCTCAGCTCAATTATATCCAACTCTAGATGAAACCCCCCAGCATTATATCAATCGTCTCATCATGTCTGATCATATCACAGAGATCCTAACTCTAATATGCACCAAAGATACCACTTTTAACTCCCAGTGTCTCGAATATTACTTGAAATTCTTCAATTTCGAAGCCGAACCCATCGATGTCTCCCTCCGTAAATTGTTACTCATCAACGAGCTCCCAAAAGAGACTCAACAAATCGATAGAGTCTTCGATGGTTTCGCCAAATGCTACCATTCTCAAAATCCTACCGTAAATTTCTCCCATGACGTCTGTTTTATCCTTCTGTTCTCATTATTAGTCCTTCATACTGATCATTTCAACCCCAACAACAAACAAAAAATGACCAAATTGGACTTTGTAAAGATCGTCAAAGACAGTTTACAACTGTTTTTGGAGAAATTACCTCAAGATCAGCAGAAACAGATGGAATTCACCGTCAAAAATATCGTCACAAGAGAAATTTTGGAGTATTTCTATGATAATGTAACCTATACCTCGTTCAAGAGGCTTGAATATTGCTCAAAAGAATGGTTATTCCTGATTAATGATGGAAAAAGCATCGATTTACTTGAAAATCCCGACTTTTCTATAGCAGATCCTCGTTCTTTTATTCGTTCTAACCTAAATTCCGTATCTCTTACCACGGCAGGAAGTTTGAGTGGTCCATCTTTCACATCTTCCACAGCTACCCCATACCATGGCCCTTCAGCCTCGACTTCAAGTCTAAATTTGACCTCCGGAGTCAACCGTAAACGTGCTAGTAGTTTCTTCTCAAGTACCAGCTCTTCCAGTGCTTATCTGAACCCCATTTATGAGTACATGTTAGGAGCACTTCCAAGAGAAGATTTGAAATTGGGATTCTCATTCCAATTATCAAATCCTTTCGTTGGAATGCAAACAACCGACGACCAATCTCCTTCAGATCTTCTTACGACCTACAAAAGTAAAGAAGATAGCATCTTAACCGAGACCGAAGACCGTATAGACGAGATAGATATCGATATTTACAATCAACTAGTCGATAATTTACTCTCTAGTACACCTTCGGTTCTTTTAAAATTAAATAAAACAAGAGCTGGAATGATCATGAATAAATCTAAGACGACGATCATCGAGGATCCCGACTCTGATCCCGATGAAAAGCCCGATCATTCCAGTCAAGAATATGTCTTGAGAGTCTTTAAAATGGGTAAATTGTATAGACAAGAAACTAAGAAACTATCCACAAGGTCTGTCCTCTGGAAGCCATATTTCGCCCTCTTAACTTCGATCGGTTTGATATTCTATAAAGATATCAGCATGTTGAAGTTAGATAAGGTCGATATCGAAGGCCACCAGACGATTATCTTGGAGGAACAGACTGCTACTGGCTTTTTCGAAAGTAGTCTGGAGCCTGGGATCATTATCTATACCCATGGACTCTTCGCAGTGAGAAATCAACCTCAACTGCAACGTCGTACCTCCAAATCTTCCAATTCCTTTGCCTCGAAACTAGAAATGCTACAATTCACTGTCTACGGTAAGAATACTAAAGACATTTATTCGGTTTCTGAGAAAGAGGAGTTGAAAGAATGGGTATTTAACATAAACTACCTCGTACTGGTGAATGATTGTTATTTGGACTATGATCCACAACCAATCTCAGC
The DNA here is from genome assembly GCA_001599355.1 of Nakazawaea peltata. Taxonomy (NCBI): domain Eukaryota; kingdom Fungi; phylum Ascomycota; class Pichiomycetes; order Alaninales; family Pachysolenaceae; genus Nakazawaea; species Nakazawaea peltata. The sequence goes on from BCGQ01000002.1 coordinate 966,380, forward strand.
CTTAAAAAGCCAGCATATTCATGAAATCTACCCATTAACCACCTTGACTTTATTGCAAAAGGTGAATAAATCGAATAAAATATTGACGACATCTCTTGAATTGTTGAAGAAATTGTTTGGAGCTTGTGATAATTTCGATATTCTCATGCCGTTCCATACCAAGACCCGGGAACTTTCATTATACTCAGCCAAGTTATTGAATACCAGGATCAATTGGTGTTGGTTTGAATTGAATAAGAATTTAATTATTGTCAAAGTATTGCTTCATTCGATCAACAATCTGGATGCTCTGCAGCAACTGAAAGAAGAGCTGGAGCTGGCACTGGAGGATCTTATTTCTGTCCTGCCTTCGCAGCTGCTCTCACAACAAGGCTCCATATCTTTACTGCCTGGCCCGTTGCATCGAAATAAGACCCTTGGAAGTGTTATGCTGGTGATTGATTACAGTATTGCTGATTCTTCTCTGGTATTTGCATCTACAGATAGTTTCCAAAGGGGAGACGAACAGCCTCAAAAGACCGAGTCTGATCAGACTGGATCTGATCAGACAAATGGACTCGGTAAAGTACATAGTTATGCAGGAAGTGATTCATCTCTTTCTTCATATTATGATTGTGATGATTAAAAGTTATAGGATTTATTAGTTCTTATTTATGTGTAGACATGAGAATTATCTTCTTCCTTCCTTCCCCTTGCCCTTGCCCTTGCCCTGCACCCCCCTTACTCCCAGCCCCTGTTTGCCCTATTTTTCCCTAACCCCCTTTTCTCAGTAGAGCTTTTCTCAGTTACGCTGCTTCTCTCACAATTCCCACGGCTATGAAAATTTGAATATTTTGCATCTCGTTACTATTTCTCTCTAGCATCTCCCATGAGTTCCAACAATCTCTGGATCTTCATAGTTAAATCCCTCATTCTGCATAATGTCCTTCCTAAATCCCGCACATTTGATAGCGAACTCCTTTTGCCACTCAATTATTCGTCCTTATCTTGCATAAAAAAGCTTATTGGTGCTAGATGATCTCGGCTTGAAAAGAAACCTCAGCCGTGAGATATCATGAAAACTTCAACCTGACAACTTCGAACCAACAGTTCATTTTCATTGGTTTCACAGTATCAATTGCCCCAGTTGCTTCTCCAAGTCCTTCTCCATCTTCTGCTCCAGCTCCTCCTTCAGCTCCTTCTCTCCCTCCTACAAATCTCCCCGCATTTTTCACCCCGCAAAAACTTTTCCCTGTGGCTCAGCCGTAGCTTCCCCCCTCCCCCATAATAAAACGCTTTTCCTTCCTCGTTTTCGGATCACTTCACAAAATCAAACGAGGATCGTCGCTCCAAAGGTTTTTCCTCAGAGTGAGTCAGTCAAATTCGCAGACTACGGCTAGCATCCGTCATATTTAAACAGCTCCAATCGCTTAATTGAATTGGTAATTGAATTGGCGCAGACCCCTAACTAAAATAATTGAACTTTCCACTCGTTGAAATCATGACCAAAGAAACCGTTTTACTCTCTGGAGCCTCCGGCTACCTCGCCTTACACATTGTCGACTGCTTATTGAAGCAGGACTATAAAGTGATCGGAACAGTGAGATCTACTGCCAAAGGTGAAGAAATCATTGCCAACTTCAAGGAAATCTATCCTGACCCTGACTTCTCATATGAAATAGTAGCCAATATCGATGATGGAGGAGCCTTTGACGAAGTTTTCAAGAAACACCCGGAGATTGATTACGTTATTCATAACGCATCTCCGTTTGCTTTCGGTATTGGTACTGACATGCAGGCAACTTATATCAACCCAGCTATCAATGGTACTCTTAACATGTTGAATGGTGCCAAACAATTGGGCTCCAAAGTGAAGGCGGTTGTCATTACTTCTTCGTATACTTGTGTCAGAGCATTAGAAGTCTCTGAACATGAACATGTCTACACCGAAAAAGATTGGAACCCTATGAGCTTAGATGAGGCCAATAATGGACCTGTCCATGCCTACTTTGTATCTAAGAAATATGCCGAGAAGGCTGCTTGGAAGTTCTCGGAAGAAGAGAAACCTCAATTCACTATCAGCACTATTCTCCTGCCCCAAATTTTGGGTCCCCAAATGTTCACAAACTTATGGGCAAAGGACAAATTACCCGTCAGTCCTAACATGCTTATGAAAGTATTCAACACGAAGCCAGGGGATTCATTCGAGGAATTGTCTAGAATGAAAAGTTTATGTATCGATGTGAGAGACTGTGCCCTGCTCCATGTTCTGCTGATAAAGAAACCCGAATTAGCAGGTCAAAGATTACTCCCTGCTATTAAGGCTTACACCGGTGAAGAATTATTACAAGTGCTGAACCAAATCCCTGAGTTGAAAGGTGTAGTTGCTCCAATTGACGAGGCCCAAGTGGAAGCTTCTCTTGCTGATGCTGACAAGTTCGATTGCAGTGAGACTTTAAAACGTTGGGGTAAAGAGTTGATTCCTTTCGAGAAAATGGCTGCAGATGCTTTTAAACAGATTTATGAATTCAATCAGGCCAAGGCTTAGAACTAATCGGGTATTCCGTTAACCAATGCTTGGGCGAGTCCCTCGTTTATTGGGAAAAGTATCGTAATACAATGCTTCTTTAATCTTTAATAATAAAACATCCCCCTTGGCCAATCACTAACCTACTCGAGCAATTGACACTGGCACCTCCCACAACTCCCTACTAAGTCCCTCTAGTCCTCCTAACATCCGCTCAACGAATATCAAAATCCAGTAGTTAGTCTGACTACTGCGCGAGGGGTTCGAGGTTGGATCACAAAGAGAATTGAGGGGGACTACATTTACTGTCTAAATTGATTACCTGAAAATCAATTCGTGAAACTCAATGCCTATTTTTAAGCCCGTACAAATGGAGTATGTGTTATTTATTGTTAGAGGAATGGAACAATCCCACTCACTCGACTGATGAGCCTCTACGTTTCACTCCCATGGTCCTGCCACCATACTTAATACCGTCAATCTTCGACTGTTCAGCTATCTGTAGCTCCATCTAATGTAAATCTTAGTCGTCTCCTGCCAGCTTGTGCTCAAAAGGGTATATAATTCCTTTAATAGCGCCCCCCTCCCCCTAATGTATGTGTCGCTCAAATATTCCCTTTCTCGGGTATTATGGGGCGTTAAAACATAAGCGAAGAATCCGACTTAGTGAATCCGAAATTCTGAATCCGAAATAGGTTTCAGGGGAGATCAATAAACGAACCAACTGAGTTATGTTACAGTTTGACTAGTTTCGGATTTCGGGGTTCTCGGGTTTCTCAGGCTTCTCTTTTTTCTTTTTTTCTTCGAAATTTTCGCTTAGCGATCGCATCGCTGCTCTTACTACCAAAAATGACAGATTTACCGAGCTATCAAAGCCGATTACCTGGTAACCCCCCAACATTATTCCCTCAGTATCAATAAACAATCCGAGTATGATGAACTTCACCTGCCTTTAGTACCTGACGGTAATTGAAACTCGCCACCTGTCTACAGATGCCAAATAATATTTAAAAGGCACACACTTCCTCCAAATATCGAAACCTTTTATTCTACAAAACTAACCCCCAAACCAAAAACACGAAATAAATGTCAAAAGGAACTGTCTTACTTACTGGAGCATCCGGCTTTCTTGGATTGCACACCGTCAACTCGTTATTGAAGAACAGCTTCAAAGTAGTTGGAACTGTCAGATCGGCTGAAAAAGGTGATGCCATTGTCAAAGACTTCAAGGAACTTTACCCTAAGTTGGATTTCTCCTATGAAATTGTTGCCGATATGGGTGCTGATAATGCCTATGATGAAGTTTTGAAGAAGCACGATGAGATTGCTTATGTCTTACATACTGCTTCTCCATTTACATTTGGATCGGGAGCTGACAAGGAAGAATTCTATGTCAAGCCAGCTGTCAATGGAGTTAAAAGCATGTTGAAGGCTGTCAAACTGTATGCTCCTCAAGTCAAGACCGTAATCCTCACCTCCTCTATGGCCACCATGAGAAGTTTTGGTGGTTTGGACAAGGAGCATGTCTTCACTGCCAAGGATTGGAATCCTATCGAATACTCTGAAGCTAATAAGAGTGAGATGCACGCCTACTTTGTCTCCAAGACCTTTGCTGAAAAGGCTGCTTGGAAATTTGTCGAAGAGGAGAAGCCAAACTTTGCCTTGAGTACCATTATTCCTCCTCATATCACCGGTCCTCAAATGTTTGAGAAATCATGGGGCATTCCAGGAATCCCTATTAGTGCTTTCCTCTTGAGACAAATCATGGAATCTAAACCAGGAGATCTGCCAGGTCCAGTTAGTGGATTATTCATCGATGTTAGAGATGTTGCTGAGCTTCATGTCTTACTGTTGACGAACCCTAAATTGGCAGGCCAAAGATTGTTTGTAGCTTCCGGTTTGTACACTGATGCTAGACTGATCCAATTGTTGAACGAGAAGCACCCAGAATTGAAGGGTAAAGTTGCCTCGGTGGATGATGCTACTGTCAAGGAATCCTTCACTCGTTGTGACAAATACGACTGTGCTGAGACTATTGAGAATGCAGGTATCACTTTGATCGATTTGGAGAAATCCCTCGGAGATGCTTTCAAGCAATACTTCGACTTCAAACTGAAGCAATCTGCCTAAGTGTCCTTAGTTCTACTGAGTTTTATCTCTCTAGAACATTTCTATGTATAAAGTTATAATTGCCAGGTTTATTATTTGCTATGTAAGCTTTCTAAGAGGCATGGACTGATTGTTTGTTACCAAAGTTTATGATGTTAATGCTCTCTCACGTGCTGTAGTGTCAATTGGAAAGTTGTGCTTATTGTTTAATCCCCATATCAGTCAGAAAAGGTACGGCTGTAGCGTTTTGCCGAATTCGGAATTAAGATCGCCCCCTTTTTATAACCGAGACAGCTTGAGAAGCCCCTGAAATCGGAAAATGCGCTTCTTTATGAGCATATTATTAATTCTCGGAGTTAACTCCGCTCATGCAGGGTAGAATGCTAAAAAGCCTGGGCAAAACAAAAGGCTATCAAATGGGGGGAGAATCCTCTTGGGACCCTTAATCCCGGAATCTCCTTCACTGATCCACTATCACCTGTATTCTGAGAGTATTTTGAGACTGCTTGATATATGACTGCTTGATATATGACTGCTTGATAAATTCCTTGCACGGTATTCTACCAGAACATTTAATTCCATTATTGCCGATGATTTTCAACTGCGCTTCAAGTCCCATTTAGAGTTTTTCGGTGTTTATGGAGATGAGAGGGTAGTGTTGCAGTGAGGGGTGTATTATTGATGAAACACCAATAGATAGAGTAGGTAGACTTCAATTTTGGCGCTGAGGGGTTCGGAAATAATGGAGTTATCTTGGAGATGGACAACAATCCTGAATGAACAGCACCCTCTGCACGTTGTTTGAAGTAAATCTTTTGAACCTTTTGCGTGGTCTATAAACTAACAAAAGGGCTAAGGCCTAGTTCCCAGAAACAATATTTAAATGAACCAATTGCTCTATTAGATCTCTTATATCAACTCCAAATAAATATAATATATTCAACCTGAACATCAATGTCCAAAGAAACAGTTTTACTTACCGGTGCTTCCGGATACCTTGGTTCCCACACCCTCAACTCTTTGTTGAAGAACAATTTCAAAGTCATTGGGACTGTTAGATCAGCTGAGAAAGGTGAAAGGATCATTGCTGATTTCAAGGAACTTTACCCTGATTTGGATTTCACTTACGAAATTGTTCCTGATATGGCAGCTGATGGGGCCTATGATGAGGTATTGAAGAAACATCCTGAAATTCTTCACGTATTACACACTTCTTCTCCATTTACTTTCGGTTCAGGAGCTGATAAGGAAGAATTCTTTGTCAAGCCAGCTGTCAATGGAACTCTCACCTTATTAAAAGGTATCAAAAAGCTTGCTCCTCAGATCAAAACAGTTGTCATCACTTCTTCTATGTCCTCAATGAGAACTTTCGGGGAGTCTGACAAATCACATGTCTTCACTTACAAGGACTGGAATTCTATCGAGTACTCTGAAGCTAACAAGAGTGAGATGCACGCCTACTTTGTCTCCAAGACCTTCGCTGAGAAATCAGCTTGGAAATTCGTTGAAGAAGAGAAGCCAAACTTTGCCTTGAGTACTGTAGTTCCTCCTCGTATTAATGGACCTCAAATGTTTGAAAAATCATGGGGTTTAACACCATTGCCTATCAGTGCTCAACTTTCGAAAGATATTGTAGAGTCCAAACCTGGAGACAAGCCTAAACCGCTCAATGGGTTGTTTATCGATGTTAGAGATGCCGCCGAACTTCATGTCTTGGTATTGAAGAATCCGAAATTGGTTGGTCGTAGATTATTCATTGTCTCAGGAGAATGTACTGATGCCAGAATGCTCCAGATCTTGAATGAGGAATTCCCAGAATTGAAAGGGAAGGTTGCCTCAATTGATGACGCCGCAGTTAAAGAATCCTTCACTTATTGTGACAAATATGACTGCTCAGACGCTTTAGAAAGATCAGGAATGAGTTTGATTAGTTTGGAAAAATCAACTGTTGACACCTTCAAGCAATATCTTGATTTCAAACTGAAGAATGACGCTTAGACTCTTCTGCCACGTCTCAGTCCACCTATATAATTTATAGTCCACTTATCAATTGAGAGTATCCCTTTATTTTTCGTACTTTGCTCTTCTCACATGTGTAATTTCTCAACTTTCCCAACCGTTTCTTGCGTTCAGCCTCGTGTCATCTTTATTCGTAATGTGCTCTTATTTGTTCACCGTACTGCTTCATTTCGTAATTTGCTCGTCTTCCCCTCTATTTTTTACAACTGCGCAACTAACTTAAAATTCCATAAGAGGGCGGCGCTAAACAATTAAGCGAGAGCTCATTACATGCACCAAGATGCCATTGAGTGAAAGAGAAGTGTTGCCGTTGAGTCTCCGTCCTTCCATCCGAGGAGTCGAGTACGCGCCTCTCGATATTTTACTCGAAAAGTACGCCTCCAATCCTAAGAAGCTCCGCTTCCTCCGGAATTATGAGCAATATTTCCGCGCCATCACGTCCGAGACTTCATATGGCCCGGCATCGTTCCATTCTGCGACTGATGCTGCCGATTACTTGAAGAAACATCGTATGTGGTTCCCATACTTGAGATTGGAGACCTTAAGTCTCCCGACACCGGAGGATTTCGCCGCTCAACTGAGGCTGGCACTGGCCGCCAGACCAAGCACTAAGCTGGACGTCTCAGACACGCCTGTTGACGGCCTAGATGCTGCCAATCTGACAACTACAACTACTAGAGAACAACTAGAAGAGCTTGCTGAAGCTTTAGAAACCAATTTCTTCAACTATTTGCATATTCCTTACACTTTCGGAGAACAGCCTATTCCTCCGTTAATCAACCACGTTTCCAACTCGATCGAAAGTGATATTTACATGGTCGGTGGGTTGACTTTGATGTCACAAGATGAACAGATGGCTTTAATGCATGAATTGACCAATGACGGCTTGATTCCACTAGAAAATGTCCACGTTAACATGGATTACAATTTACCCATCCCATTAAACAAGGAGATCATCAAGTCTCCATTCATGAAACCGAACCCGGACTTGTATGTATATTCATCTACTTCTCAGACAGTTATAAAGCCAGATTTACATCTTCGACTGGAACAACTGCGGTCTTGGAATCGTAAAAGACGTTCGATGCAAAGTGGAGTCGAACCAGAGGAGGAGGATGAACCTCTAGATCTCGATATCCCTCCACCTCTTTTAGCGGCTCACTCTTGTGTCATCTCTAAACGTCATATCTTCTATTATGGAGGTTTCGAACTCAAGACAAAGATCACTAGACACGATACTTCCACTACTGTCGATAAAGAGTTTGTCGTAAATAATGAGCTGTGGATTCTCGACGTGAGCACCTGTACTTTCAAACATGTCGCATTGAATGTCCACCCCACTTTAACCACGAAGTTCCCTGGCCTGATTCCTCGGTTTGGTCATATCTGTGTTTCGGTCACTTTAGAAGAAATGAACTCGGTAGAAATGAAATCTGCTAAACAAGATGCCATTTTATCGTCTAATGCCACCTCCAGCTCACTGCTGGAGTCAATTCGGAAAAATAGTATCATTGCGACAGGCTCCAATGAGTTCACAAACCCGCTGTTGGTCTATATAATGGGAGGTTACAAAGAATCTAAGAATAAGAAAGACTTTATCCCATTGAATGATCTTTGGAAAATCGAACTTTTCGTCAATTTCGAGAACAAAAGATCCAATTTCATGAACTTTAACACTTCATCTTTACTGTATCCTATTGGTGACTTTGATTTAGATCATAGAAATTACGATGAGTTCCCTTCAAGTCGACACAGTGTGCGTTCCGATTGGACTTCCTCTGATTCTGAAACTGATGAAGAAGAACTGCCTCTCAAGCAACCCAAATCTCGTCGTTCATCTTCGTCAACTTCCAAACATAATGTTCCTCTTGATGAAGAAGGTGTATTTTCAGGTATTATTCGTAATGATAATCAAGAATGGCCAGATCCTCGTGGGTTTTTCGCTGGACTGCTTTTCGATAATTCTCAGTTATTTGAAGATTCGGTCAATTTCGATTCCTCCGAGTTCAACAGTGAACAAGATGCCTCTTCCACCACATTGCTGTCCCCAATTCCAAAAAGAGCAACTACTCTTCCTGGTTTTGGAGGAGTTAAACCAAGTAGTAGACCCGGGTCTCCTGGAGCTTTAGATTCCGGCTCGAATTCGCAATATTCTCCTAAGCTGTATTCTCCACTTTCGCCTAGTGCTGAACAACGGTTGCTTTCATCAACTTTGGGAGGAAGTAGTACCAGCAGTAAAAGGAGATCGGGGAAACCTCTGCAAACCCCATCGTCTTACTCTGGTACCCCTACGTCTCATCTAGGGCAGTTCAATACCCATCCAGTCAGAAAGACCTTAGTAATTCATGGCGGGTCCTCTTTCCAGTACAAAGTGGTCAATAACAAGGTAACCAATAAGCCTCAAAAGTACTCTAAAAAGAAGATCTTAGATGATTTATGGTGGTTCGATTTGATCCAAGAGAAATGGACCAAAATCTCCACATATATCCGTGACGAGAAACTGAGTGAGACTGGTGACCTGGATTTGAACCTGGACTTACAATTAAGAGAACTGCAAGTGAAAAGATGTGGTCATACCCTGATCAAAATGGATAGTAGATACTTGGTTTTGATGGGGGGAGCATTACCAATTGACTTAGAACATGAGAAGTATTTCCACGATTATAAAAAAGCATCTAGTGAGGAACTGAAATCATCTTCTAATCGCGATGGTATAGCTCAAAATCTCCTGTTCACTCCGATGAGTCCAGTTCCAAGTAGTAATACACTGACGACAGCAGAATCCGAAGAAGGAACAACATCGCAGACAATGACAGCCGGATCTTCCTCCGAAAGCAATGCAGATTCAATGCAAGATGTCGTTGTGAAAAGAAAGGGCAAGAAGCGTACCAAGAGCAATCTGCCTGATGAAGAAGAAGCTTCTCTTCAGAAACTTATGGAGAAGAAAGCACCTCCTCTGGAAGATGGATATCATCGTCTTTTAATTCTTGATATGACAACCCAATTGTGGAGAACACTGAGGTATTTCCACAATTTCAATGATAGAGCTAGAAATTACACAGAATCACCTCTTGAAAGTCTCCTGATGAAAACTCCCGGTTTTGATATCCAAAAGATTGCCCTGTCACTTCAGAAACTGTTCTTCAGTAACATTTGTGGTACTCTGGTGACCTTTGATTCTCGAATTTTCGTCATAGGAGGTGAATCTCGTCCTCATTTGCCTGAAGAGATCATGAAATTGAAGAAATCTTCCCTCAAAGATCAAGACATGCAAATCTTATTTGGATCTTTATGTGTATTTGAGATCCCCCTTGGAAAGTAGTGTACATAATATCAATAGACGTTTGAGTTATCTCTAGTAGTGCGCAGTTTCCCAATTTCTCCATCGTAACTTTTCGGATAGCCACTGACAAATTTGCCCGCTCTGATTCGCTGCGCATGCCCGGTTTTCTTGCCCGTAACTTGTTCCGAACTTCGCTCCCGAGAGTTGGCGTGGGGATGACCAAAAAGCTCAAAGAGGTTTTTGATATTTTATTTTATTTAGTGATAGTTGATAGTTAGTTAATCGGTGTATAGATTCAGGATAAAATGCTTGCTCAAAGATTAGGATTAGGATTGGCTATCAAGCCAGGTAAGTAGATTATAGATATAGCAACGATGTGTAGTTGCAGTGTTGAGCTCATCAACTCTTTCGGTATCCGCCTAGGAGTCAACTGGCAGCCAATGGGATCAAATTTCCATCCATGTTCTTAATACTAACTCGACGTCCAGTTTCAAGAAATGCCTTCGTCGCTAGAAGATTCCTTAACACTGTCAAGACATCTCATGAATACGAACAAGAGATCTTGGTTGCTCAACGTAAGAACAGACCAACCTCTCCTCATTTGACCATCTACCAACCACAATTGACATGGATCTTGTCCTCATTCCACAGAATCTCCGGTGTTTACTTAGCTGGTGGTTTCTATGCTTTGACTTGTGGTTATGCCTTCGCCAGTTTGAGCGGTTACGATGTCAGCACTCAACAAATCGTAGACTTTTACAGTACTCTGCCAGAGTACGTAAAGTACTTACTGAAGTCTGCTATGCTGTTCCCATTCTTCTTCCACTTTGCCAACGGTCTTAGACATTTGACTTGGGATGCTGGTAAGGAGTTGACCATCAAGGGTGTCTACAGAACTGGTTACGCCATAATGGCCTTCACTGCCATTGTCGGTGGTGTATACTCCTTCTTGGTCTGAACATAAATCATTATTTATTATTTAATAATTCATCATATTCATTTTCGTATTTCAAGTGTAGAAAGATATGCTATGGGGTAAAAAAGTGATCTGTAGGATTGTATGATCTGCTTGGGTCTTTATAAACAGAGCTTCACGGGAGATTTCTAGTTGAACTAAGTCTTTATCACTTTGTTTGCAATGAAATTCTCTATTCTTTTACTCTATTTGAAGCTCTCAAGGGCCCTCCCTCTATATTTACATGCCCTTTCACAGAATGGGTCGAATATTTCGGTGGTTGAGACTCCTGATCTTCTTGATAGCTGGGAACAAACAGGAGTAGTATACATTCTGCTGACAGACGAATTATGTGGTGAAGATATCCCCTTTGAGACCAAAGATATCACCTCAGAATTGGTCTTGGATATGGCCAAATTACCTAAAATGGGGGAGAAGAAATACTGTGTCTCTGGAGTGAAGAACTCTAGAGTAGAATCAAAGGCAAGTTTGAGAGCACCTGTATCTCCTTGCTTAGACAGCTCTTTAGGAGACGGAGGTAGCATCTCCAAAGGTTTATCGATTTCTGTTAGTTTGGGGGGTTCGATCTCTGCAGGTTTAGCCGATCCATTATTTAATTTAATTAGTCTTAGTGGGGGGATAGATGGGAGTGTTGGGGTGGGTCTCTCATTCAGTCATTCATGTACAGCAGCTGCAGGGGATTCTATTCAAATGTGGATGACTCCAATGGTAGGTGTCACAGATTTCGAATACAGAACCTACTACAAATGGAGAGGTAACAAACATTCCTTCTCTGATCTAAAGAAAATTAGGGGTTTCGAATTTCCAGTGGGTAAATTACAGCCAGCTGTACAATGTTTGAAGGGGGAATATGCAGATTGTGGTGCATTAGTAGTTCAAAACTTTGAGATTCCATTAAAGCAGGATCTCAATTAAGCGTGTACAAATTTGACTCCATAAGATTTAATGTCCTAAAGATTGATTTTCAACAGATAAAAAAGGGGATATAAAAATTATATAAAGAAAAGGAAGAAAAAGTGATAGATTTTGTAGGATTTTAATTGGAGATAATATGGGGAGAGTGGAGGAGATTGGATGATCATTCAGATAAGAGCCACCTTTCGTCACCTCTATCCCAATTTGACTGCCCCCCCTTTAACCCTCCTCCATACCTCCTCACTCCCGGCTCTTCTCGCTCTTCTCGCTCACCCTGCGTATCTTCGTGCCCTGATAAGAACCACACAAAAAAATCTCAATTAACTTTTTTATCTCAAAAACAGTGCAAAAACACTAAAGAAAGTGCAAACAGGTGGGGTCCCAATAGAAGAGGAATCAAAATGAGTGTGAATTTATCAATCAGAAGAGTACGATTATTGATCGAAGAAATCAACGATATGGTAGAAGAAAAAGTACGGCTTGCACATATATCAGAGACTACTCATGATGGCGACATACCCGATGATGAGAGCAAGAGCATCTTGGATAATTTGGAGTCGATCAAAAAGTTGATATCTAATGTGGATTCGGAGTTGTTGTACAATTTAAAAGAGTACGAGAAGAATAAAGATATGTTAATTAAGGAAAAAGAAGAGTTTGATGATTTGATTGTGCATTTAGCACGACAACATGACGATGGCGTTCTCTTCTTTGGCAAGTCATCTAATGCATTACAGACGTTTAAATTAGGACCTTTAAAGTGTGTTCAGGAAGCTGAGAGGAGAAAAATAGAAGAAGAAACGCAAAAGACAGTCAAACAAAAGAAATCTGTGAGATTTAAAGAATCATTGATTGACCCTCCATCAGGTTCAGGCATAATATCGACTACAGATATCACCCAAGGTACAGAATTACAATCTCTGAAACAGAATTTATTCCTGTCTACTCAGGAAGAAGATACCAGTTCAATTAATAGTAGCATTCAATCGTTCGATGACTTGTCCAACAGACAAATTTTCATCAGCAATGAACAAGAATTCCTTCAACAAGATTCAATGATCGAATCTCTCTCAGATTCTGTCCGCCGCCAAAGAGAGATGGGTCTAGCCATCAACGAAGAACTGGAAGATCATCTCATAATTCTTAATGACCTCGAGCGTATGATCGATGGAACTTCTGATAAATTAGATCGTGGACTCAAACGTTTAGACAAAGTTAACACCAAACTTCGAGAAAACGCCCATCTCGTCACCATCCTTACCCTCCTCTTCATCCTCATCCTACTCTTAGTCCTATTTTAACCACACACAATCTATATTTAGAAAAGTCGTGCACAATGTCCGTTTACTTTTACCCCTTTCAGTACTTAAGGGGCTGCATCAATTTTTTTCTTCTCATTTCCAGCTGATGTCACTTGAAATTGGCTTCGACGAGCTTTTTTTAGTATATAAACGAGCAGATATAATTGAAAAGAGCATAACCTGGACACTTAAATACGTGATCTGGAAGCTGTAGTAGACGTACAAGTCAGATAAGACCCTACTTTTGCCAAATCAATTTTCGATTCCACACCGCCATTTAGCTCATCTCACGCGTCGGTTTTATAAAGAGAGAAATGTCCATCGATATCAAACAACTGTTCATTGATCTGGGGCAAGGGCATTTGTTCCTGGAATGGGAGTCACTTTCTGAGAAGGAGCAGCTCCTGTTACTTGATCAGCTTGCTCAATTTGGTGATCCCGCCGCCTTATTGACCTCGGTCAAAGCAGCCATTTCTTTATCCAAATCCAATTTGTCATCTACTAAGGAAGTTGAACCTTTGCCAAAGGACAGTTACGCTTGTTTGCTGGATGAGAGACCTGAACAAATCTCTCAATGGGAGACTGAAGGTTTAAGATTAGTCAACAATGGTGAAGTTGGTGTTATTCTTATGGCAGGAGGTCAAGGTTCTAGATTGGGATCCTCTAGTCCTAAGGGATGTTACGATATCAATTTGCCATCTCATAAGTCGCTTTTCCAATTACATCTGGAGAAGATTAGAAAGATTGTGGAGTTGTCCAACGAAAAGTTCGGCAACAACAACGGTAGAATAGCTTTCTACATCATGACCTCTTTGCCAACTAGAAAAGAGACCGAAGATTTCTTCCAATCCAACAAATATTTTGGATTACTGAAGGAGGATGTCATTTTCTTCAATCAAGGAACTTTGCCTGTCTTTACCGAGGATGGTGATAAGTTGTACATGGAGACCAAGAGCTCTATTTGTGAGAGTCCCGACGGGAATGGTGGTTTCTACAAAGCCATTCATAAATCAAATTTGTTACAAGATTTCTCCGAAAGAAAGATCAAGTATATTCACATGTTCTGTGTGGACAACTGTTTGGCTAAAGTGGCTGATCCGGTATTTATTGGGTGGTCTAAGCTCAACAACTATGATTTATCCACCAAAGTAGTCAGAAAGAGAAATGCAACTGAAAAAGTAGGTCTCATTGTCTTGGATCAAGAGAAACAATGTCCATGTGTTATCGAGTACTCTGAGATCTCACAAGAATTGAGTGAGAAACTGAATCCTGATGGTTCCTTATACTTGAGATCAGCAAATATCGTCAACCATTGTTACAGTGTTGAATTATTAGAGCGTGAGATTGAGAAATGGATCCTGTCTCAAGAATATTTACCGTTCCACATTGCCCATAAAAAGATCCCACATTATGACACGACCACTGGACAGTTTGTGAAGCCAGAGGAACCAAATGGGATCAAATTGGAACAGTTCATCTTCGATGTGTTCCCAGCTATCCCATTGAGCAGATTCGGATGCATGGAAGTTGACAGAACAGAGGAATTCAGTCCTTTAAAGAACGGGCCAGGTAGTGCTAATGACTGTCCAGAGACAGCCAGATTACATAGTTTACAATTGGGAACCAAATGGGTGGTTGCCAGTGGTGGAAAGTTGGTAAGTGAAGATGCTCTTGTCGAGGTTAGTCCATTGTCCAGTTATGCTGGTGAAGGGTTGCATGACAAGGTCAATGGTCACCTCTTCAAAGATGGTGATATTGTATAGAAAAGGTCGTGGAATAAATATCAAACGATAAGATAAGAAAAATTGTAGTACGGCGCACGCAGGGCAGAGGGCAGAAAATATAAGGGAAAAAAAACAAAGAAAAGCAGAGGAATGATCTGATATAAATTGGGGACAATAGAAAGGGAGGGGAAAATCGGTGGGAAATTTAGCGAATTTAAAGGGGATTTAAAGGGAAATCAAAGGAAATTTAGAAGGATGTTCGGAGAGATCGTTTAGAAGGAACATTTAACGAATTTATTATTGTAGACAGATAAATGTTATGAGATTTTTGTAGTGGATGAGGTTAAGGCAGTCACAATAATTCTCCTAGAAGTCTCTATGTTTGTTCGACCCACTCCTCCCCCGTCTCTTCGTTCCTTCGTTCGTTCGCCCCCTCCCTCATCTTCCTCTGTTCGTTCGCTTCCCTCTCCCACACCCCTTCGTTCCCTCATAGTCTCCCTCCATTTCCTCTGTCCCCACCTGTTGTTCTCCCCACCTGTCTCCTCGCGTTTTCTCTTCCCTCTCTTGCCCTCTACCTCCTCTTGCCCTGCCCAGCCTCGCGCGCTGCCCCCCTCAGAAAAGCCCAGAACAAATCGGGAGAACTTTTTTTCACCACCATAAAAATGGAGATAGAGGTGATTAATCGACAGTTTTGACGGCAGGCCTTGTCAGAATGACCGACTACACAGCGGAACAAGAGAAACATGTCAAATCCATACTAGAAATCGATCGTAATGACTACTACAAGCTTCTTCAAGTGGAAAAAGGTGCCTCCGAGACAGAGATCAAAAAATCGTACCGCAAATTGCTGATCAAATTACACCCCGACAAGAACAAGCACCCAAAATCTTCGGAACTGTTCAAAAAAGTGCTGAAACTGTTCGAAGTATTGGGAGACTCCGATAAGAAACGTATATATGATCAAACTGGATATGACCCAGACTCTCGTGGAGGGTTTGGAGGAGGAGCGTCCTCGGGAGCATCATCCGGTTTCTACAACGGAGCTGGAGGTGGCGGTAACCCATTCATGAGACGTGGCGGCGGCGGTATGTACCCTGGAGGAGGAGCTCAACTGTTTGATGCTGAAGATTTACTTAATTTCATGTTTGGAGGTGGAGCTCCAGGTGGAACTCTGTTCAATACTGGAAATGGATTCACTTTCAGTTTCGGAGGACCTTCTGGATTCGGAGGAGCTTCCCCATTCGCATCTGCATTCCAACAACAATATGCTCGTCAACAACTGCACCAACAACAGCAAAGACAGAGACAGAGACAACAAGGACAAGCCACCAACTCAGATCAACTCAAAGATACTCTCAGGCAATTATTACCGATCTTGCTCTTCCTTCTCATCCCACTTCTAACAACATTTTTCGGTGGAGAAGAATCAGAGACATTCTCAGCTACAGGATCCAAATTGCCCAAGTTCTCTTTCGAACTGCAACCCTCATTACCTATCCAGAGATTCACCTCCAAATATAAAATCCCATACTACATTAATGAGAAAACTTTCACCACCAATGGAGGTTACCAAGATCTGGAGAGTGCCAAATTGAAGACCTTGGATAAGCGTGTCGAACACAAGTACATCAACGACTTGAAATACAAATGCCATAAAGAGAATCTCCAGAAACAGGACGCCATAGAAGACTCTCATTTCTTCTTCATCGTCAACGAGAAGAAACTAGCAGAGCTGCATGCCATGGAGACCCCTAGCTGTGATCGTTTATCCAGTTTAGGGTTACTCTGAATACAAAGTACATATCTATAATAAATAATTCATTACGTTCTATACTACCATTGGGTTGCGTCCCATTTCAGCATCTCCTTCGACTGTTGATTCAAGTCTTTACCCAGCTTCGTCCGCATGTAAAAGATTGGACAGTCATTGTTCGAACATAACACTTCTTGATGCAATGACCCTTGACAACGTTGACATTCTGTCCATAACTTGGCGAATTTCAGTTCCAACAGATTCAATTTCAGTAAATCTTCACTATAAAGTTCCAGACCTAAACCTTTCTTGATACAATTATCACACAACAGTTGATCATCTTTTGGAAGTGGACTTTTACAGTTCTTACAAAGTTCGGTCTTCTTTGCAAATCTCATAAGCCCACCTGTCTTTGGCAGTGACATAGTAACAGTTCTGGTATGAGCTCCAGTTAAAAGTTCTTTCAGTCTTTTTGGTCCTAAGATTGGCTCGAAAATTCTCATCAATGGTTTACTTAATTGGTTATCCAAGTAATAATTCGAATCAATAGGAAGAGAATGCTCCAACAGGTACAATGGGTCTTCTGATTTCTCGTAGTTCTTATCACTAGCTGTCTTAATGATCACATAAGCTACACGATCACCGATCGAAGGCAGAGAACCAGCATCTCTTTTCTTCATTCTCTCAGCTAATTCCACATGCAGTTGTTTACCAGCGTAGTCGTATCTCGATAACAGCTTAGTGATGACCAATTGAGACATATCGACTCTATTCTGTAATAAATCGGCAATAGTTTTCTTGACAAACTCTTCAGCTCCAGAAACATCACGTCCATACAAAATCAATTCCAATACTTTAGTGATCACATTCTGAACCAACCGACAGTTATCTCTTCTGACTGTCTCAATACCTTTAGTATCCATTTTATCAGCCTTCTTAGTATTAGTCCAGAACAATCCAGCGTATCTCTTCTTGTTAATCAACAAATACGGGAAATAAACCTTTTCGAATTCCAATTTGATCGGATTAATAAACTTGGTCGAAACATACAGAGCAGCTTCTTCTCCTAATTCCATACATTTTGCCAAATCTGAATACCCAAACTTCACCATGACAGAATCTGTATCACCATAGATAACTTGAGCATCATAGTCATATCCATTCAGAACAGTATACTTCTCTTGGACTGTTTGTTTAGTCTTTTCGATCATGATTCTACCAAAGGCTGTAACAGATGACGAGATAGCCAAACACGGCAACTTTCCAATCGTAGCACCGGTGAAACCATACACAGAGTTAGCAGAGATCTTCAAAGCCAATTGTCTACCATTCAACACCTGTTTCTTGAAAGGGTCAGTCTCGTTTTTCAAATCTTTCTTAGCATTCTTTCTTGCTTGCAACAATTCTTGTAAAATAGTAGGCAAAATACCTTTCTTTAAATGCGATTTAACAAAATAGTCATTGTTAGGAGTCAAAGTGTAGTCTTTACCCTCTTGAAGACCTAACCTTTCGATAGTCAGTTTGTTCAACAAGGTGGTATAACACAAGTTATGAGCCATCATAATAGATGGATACAAAGAAGCGAAATCCAAAGTTGCAATTGGAACATCATAATATCCTCTAACAGGTTCAATAACTGTGGCACCCTCATACTCTTCGTTGGTTCCTTCGCTCTTCAAATTCGGAATAACAGTATCCAAATCAAGACATTTACGGAACAATTGCGAAATAACTTTAATCTGTTGCCCTCTAGTGATCAAGAACGAGAAAGGTACACCTGTGACTCTCGCCATCTCAGTATAATTAACAAGACACATAAGCTTATCAAGTAATCTCATAGGCAAATAAGCATCCTTCAAACAATACACAGCCAATCTTCTACGAGTATCAGAGTCTCCATTTTGTAAATCGGTAATGATAGAATGATGAACGTCTTCCTTTTGCTCCCCTAAGAAATGAGCAGACACAGAATTCAACGTATATGAACGTAATTTATAATCTCTTTGAATAATTTGTAATAAATCCAATTGCATACGTCCCTCAATATTGATATTCTTATTCTCACGAGTACCATACGCTCTTGAACTGAAGACCGAGTCCTTAATCTCTTGTTTGACGTTGGTAAGTTTTCCGAAATATGGGAATTTCTCCAATTTCAACAGAGCTGCTCTATTGATAAGGTACGGTAAATCGAAATTAGCCGTGTTATAACCAATGATGACATCCGCATCCACTTTGACGACGAACTCCTTCCATTTCATCAACATTTCTTCCTCAGTCTCATAAGAATATATATCGGATCCTACAATTGGAGAACAACTCTTAACAGTGAACACATTCCGTACAAACGGTTGAGACTCTCCCGAACGAGTGACTACATTAGCAATTTGAATGACAGGATCAACCTCAGCTTCAGGGAAAATACCTTTACGACCAGCACATTCAATATCAAATGATAAAATACGCAATGGAGCAATCTTGGAATACTCACCTTCAGTATCATGAGCGATCAAATCACGATAATCGATAGAAATCTCATGTTGACATGTAGAGATACGATCGAGTGGATTCACAACCTTATATTTACCCAGTGGCAGAGTAATCCAGGACATACCGGTGATTTTACAGTCGATCATGACCCTCAAAAGATACTGAATATTGTCAAAAGTCATCACTCCATCTACTGGGAATAACCCATTATGATTCACCTCACCACGTTCGAACAGAGAACGAAGTTTCCCGATATGTTTGGAGTTATCGACAACCACCTTCATGAACGGGAGCTTGGTGTTATCATTATAACCCCAAATGCTCTCTTTGAAGACGATCTCAATCTTATGTAATCCTTGGTAATTCTGCTGGAGTTTTCTGGTGAAATCCGGTAAATCTTTATCACTGAATCCCTTAGGAACCGGTACGTAAAAGTAATGGTAGAATCCAGTCACGTAACAGAAGACAGTATTACCTTCTTCGGTAGCACCAAAGAAACGGATCACCGAATTATTACCCATGATCCCTTCGTCAGCATCCAACTGTTGGAAAGTGATATCACTAATAGCTGGATCGAAATCTGGATCAATAGGCGGTCTTGCCCACAGATCAACCAGAGTAGTATGACCTTTGATCAAGTCACCCTTAGAAGCAGCCTCCATCAGCTTCAACTCCTTCTCAAATGCTGACAGATCAGCATCTGGATCATCGACACCACTCAACTTCGATTTATAAGAGTCTAAAGATGTGTAATGCTTCCGCGGCAAATTGGCGTCTCCATTGATACCTTGATTGGCGACGGGTAAGGAATGGGACGACAACTTGATTCGTTTAGTATCTAATTCATCACCCTCAACATCCTCACTCATATGCTTCAACATCAGTCCCGTCTCAGCTACTGGTGCCATCTTACTGTATCTCTTCGTCTTAAGCGCCCACCTCATCAAGCTTTAAAATTTAAATTAGAAATAAATGCGCGACGCGTAGGAATTGTAAAATGCTCAACACAGCCAGAGCGAGGTCTCGTGTTTATCGTAAAGTGCTCATCATCTTAAAGGAGGATTGTTGTCTTCGCGTAATCGTAAAGTGCTCACCTTATTAACCAATCATAGCTATGTACGACTCGAGGTGAAAAATGGGTCTGTTGACTAGGACTTGTAGACGGTGAATAGGTGGGTTGACAGATACAATGTTGAGAGCAATTACTCGTAGATATGCCACAGCGCTGTTCCTGGAGCAACCAGTGTTTAATACGGTTGGATCTCCACCGGCTATGTTGGACATTAAATTGCCAGCCTCAGCGGTATTAAATTTGAGATTGAGTTCGCAGTCGTCGATCGTGAGTATCAATGGAGATGTCAAGGATTTATCCAGAGAAGTTAATATGATGAATTTCCCACTGCTGAAGCCTGTATTATACCAAAGAATCGTTAATACCACCCCTGTCTCCGTTTTAGTATCGAACGGTACCGGTGTTCATAACTTTGTCGTGGTGAACATTCCTGACTCGGCTCGTCCATGGTACGTCAAGGATCAAAGTCTTATTGCATGGCATACAACTAATGTCACACCTCAATTGAGTAATAAATTGTTGGATACAATGAATATTTTGAATGTCACTGGCCAAGGTGCTTTGGCACTTCGTGGATCTGGTCTGATATTCCAAGTCGAATTGGATGAAGGTGAATCTCTTCTTGTTAACCCTGCTAATTTGATTGCTTACCAACTGAATGAGATTACTGTACAAAAGTTGGAGAAGAGTTTTGTTGATTTCAAATTGCCGTCGTTTTCTATTCTTGAGACGCTGCAATTGCAATTTGCTCGACTCCTGAAAGTATTTGCCCCATCCCAATCACTGCCAGTAAAATCAGAAGTGCCTCTGGAGATCGCAGAAACCACTACTCCTTCAAAACCAACTTTTTCGGACCGTTTCAAAGCATATATCGATCGTAAAAGACGTGAAAGTGCTAGTGATAAATTATTCAAGGTATCAGGTAAGCTGACTTTGATCTTACAAAATAATGTTTAGATAGTATCTACATAGATGAGAATATTCTTATTAGTGATTGAATGTAGTATAGAACAGTGAATGGATGGCTCTTGGATCACCATTGGATCACCATTGGATAACCATTGGATAGCCGTCCATCTGCAATACCTTGAGCATTGACTTAACTATTGATCCTTTCCCCTTCCTTGCCATTGGATTTCTCAGCTCTCGCAGTTTGATAGTTGAACTGGTCTTATATGATCTAACACAGTCACGATAAGATCTAAACGAAGTTACTTCTTCGTTCCCCTCCTTCGTATGTACCCCTTTACAGCACCCCTGTTATCTTTTTAGCCCCTTTATGCATAACAATTACCTCCCCTCATTAACCCCTCATTTAATCACTCATCTAAGTCGCATACAGCATGCTTTATGTACATTACTATCACATGCTACATTTAGCACATGCTCCATTCATCGTTGCACTTCTCTACCCCTTTCCCTACTCTTTCTCTAA
The DNA here is from genome assembly GCA_001599355.1 of Nakazawaea peltata. Classification (NCBI taxonomy): domain Eukaryota; kingdom Fungi; phylum Ascomycota; class Pichiomycetes; order Alaninales; family Pachysolenaceae; genus Nakazawaea; species Nakazawaea peltata. The sequence continues at coordinate 987,963 of BCGQ01000002.1, forward strand.
CCTATTCGGTACCCCTTTAGACCAATATAAATAGCCCATCTTCCTAATAAATTTCTACTTATCAAGTCTTTATCTCTTGAACTCATTTGAACCCCAAGCTTTACCACTAAATAAATCATTGATATCAACTTTCATCCAACCCATATCCAGATGAATCATTAATCTAACCATCTAGCTAATGTACTATACTGAATCCCCGGCAAGAGATATTCCAGCACTACTTGGTTAACCCCTTTTTATTCAAACTGAACACCCCCTGATATTCTTTCCGAAACATCAAAAGAAACACCAAATTCAACACCAGCCCACTCAAATCACCCATAACATATACTAATGATACTCCAACCCATAGCTCACCTGCCCCTGATTCAGCCCCTTTATTCCCAACCCACCCCCATCACCTCAAATACCCCTCGGTGCTCAGCATTGTACGAAAAACAATCAAACTTTATTCAACTAATTATCCAATACATATTTCCTAGTCGGATACTACGGAGACAAGCAAGATGAGTGTGTCTGGCGAGAAAAGAGCATCTCCACCTTATGGATCTGAAATGGGTGACTCAAATCGTGTTATTAAGAGAAGATTTAGGATTCCACTGAGTTGCAGAGCTTGTAGAAAGCGTAAGACTAAGGTGAGTGATGACAAATGACTGAAAAATGGTTTGAACATCATATTAAAGGACTGCCGGTGATCCTCTCAGATTGACAAACCACCACCCATTAAAACAATAATACTAACATTAATTTAGTGTGATAAAGAGAAACCCAAATGTCTGTATTGCCGTGCAGGAGGCTATGAATGTATATATGAAGACACAAAGAGTTGGGAGGTTTTGACCAAGAAGGCTCCCTCGACCCTGTTACGTGGGCATTTTAAAGAGTTGGGCCTTGTAGATGGAATAACTCCTGACGACACATATAATGGCGACATGCCTCTCCCATTAGCTATATCTGATGATGATCGTATGGATGCAGAGAGTATGTCAAAAAGTGATTCTGCAGGGACCCCAACGGCCCTGTTGCAGCCGTACAATCGTACTCAACTGCCTCACCCATTTAAATCTCTTTCGTATTCAGAACGTTTAGAACAGGAGTTGATGCAGCTTCGAGGTCAGATTTCACGTATAGAAACTCTTATTGGATCGGTGAGAGATCAGGATCTTACAAATTCAGCTCCTGAGAGGCCTGAAACCACAGAATCAACTGTACTTCCTCGAAACCATCCGTTTATTCTGGCTTCCGATTCGATTGATTTCTACGACAAAAATCATACATTGTACACTCCTGGTGATCTGGTAATGCCTACGCCGTATTTATTCAGTTGGATCACCTTGTTGAAAAAGGATCTGTTCAATAACCTGGTTTGGATCCGTTTGATGAATCTTACTGGTAGACATGTTGGAGAGTTTGCAAGTGCCAGAGCAAAGATTTTGGGTTTACGCTTAGATAAGTCTGTCAACAAAGATAAGGATGACCCTTTGAAAATGCAATCAGAACAGTATCGTCAAAAAGTCTTCGAAAAGGGAATCAATGCAGCTGGTCATCTGCTTACCAAATTTATTGAAGAGTACGTACCACAAGACAAGTCTTTGGCTGGAGACCCATTGAACGAAAAGATTCAGACACTGTCAAACCCTAAACAATTCTCTTGGAAACTGGTAGTGCCAAGACCTACTTCTCAACACCAATTGAAGACTCTTATATTGGAGAAGTTACCTACTAAAAAGGCTATCTGGTTGTTGATTGACCGATTCTTTAAGTACGCTTACCCCTTCATGCCGTACTTAGATGAGTCTACTTTTATGGAACTGACAGCTAAGATAATAGGTCCAAGGACCATGAATGAAGTCAGATTAGCAGACTTGAATATCGAAAAGACACTTGAAATCGCTCACGTCGGAATATTGTTATTTGTATTAGAATTTGGAGAATTCACTTTGATTCGTTCAGGAACGTCAGTTGAAGAGATTCAAGAAACGGAAAAAGATGCAGACGTACAATATTTGTTGAAGAACCCATTAAAGAAGGATAATGCGATGCTGCTGAAATATTGTTTCGCCCAATTCCGTTTCTTCAGACATGTGAGTCTTGAAATTTTACAGTTGGCAATTTTCAAGAGACTCTACCAACAGTACTCCCCGATCGATGGAGATAATCTTGACAATCGTGAGCCTCAGATATTCAACGGATTAATGTTACAGATGGCTGTATCTCTTGGATTGAACCGTGATAGCGATTCATATGGATGTGGTATTCTCAATGAGTCAGATGACGGTGGACGTCAATTAAAAGAACAAGCGTCAATTCCTGACAATTTGGCAAATTTGAAGCGTAAAATCTGGCAATTTATCTTAAAAAATGATAGTCATCAAACTTACATCATTTCAGGAACCTCTTCGACAAAGATTGACTTTTACGATACTTCACTCCCCAAGAAACCAAGTACACTGAATCAAAACTGTTCAAATGAGGATATTGAGAGATTTGTATACCACACGTCGCAACAATTTGCAAAGTATGACAAATTACTGAAGTCTTTTGTTTACGATATCTTATCTTTCACTAAATCTAATGCGGAGCAGGTGATCCAAAAAGTGCATGCACTTGATGAAGCTCTCAATCAGGAATACAAAAGTATCAAGCATATTTTATTGGAGAAGTATCACTATGACAGTGCTTACTATAACAATTTATGTAAAGTGGAGGCTATTGGTCGTTACATGGAGATGAAAAGTCTTGTATATATGACCTGCTATCATATTTTCTTATATTACGAGGCTTCTGGTCATAATGATAATGCTGCCGTGTACTACCTTTACAAGACAGCAGGGATTGGCGCAGAGTTAAGTGAGAGCTTCCCAAGTTTTGTAACAAGATTTTCTGAGCATTTTGGTAACGGGTTCCAATTCTTCCTCTTCCCAATTTTAGAATTGGTTTTCCACAAGACCGTACAGATCAAGTTCTCGTTACAATCCAGAATGCATCACTACATGGCAGTACAGCCTGTTAGTCTGCACATGACTGCTTTGATAAAAAGATTCATGTTCCATTTGCACCATTCACATCTCCGTAATTTACGGGTATTATCTCTTTTGGTCGATAAATATTACTATGCCTGGGTCATGTGTAAATTCCAGAGATTATGTATTATGATCGAGTCTGACAAAATGTCAATGTTTGAAAGTGGTGGAGATGATAAGTCGGCTTTGATTCTGTCACATGGTGTTGATTTTGAAGAGACCTCTTTCGATATAGAGGACATGAGGATCCCTCTGAGGTTGGCATTGTTCTTGAGACTTCAAGAAGATGAATTGAAACTGTTCATCAAATTCTTCGAGCAAAGGATCGATCCTGAGTACGTGGAACGAGAGATTATCCCAGGAAAAGTTACTCAACTTGACCGTATTATTTTCAAACCAGATAGTATGAAACAGATGAACAATAAAGGAGAGAATCTTGATTCCCTGCCTCTTGGAACAACAACAGGACTGCTCAACTCTCAAGGAAAGGCACCGGGATCTTCAGTCCCTTCAACCTCTCTTCCAGGAAAGGTAAACTACCCGCAGCGTGAAATTGATGATAACTGGATGGAGTTCTTATCCAATAAAAGTGCCATTCAACACAATGATATTCATGGAAATATCCCCGTCAACATGTACAATGATTTGAGCATGATTCCAACTAGTGGGTCACCACAGCAACCTCGAATGGTAAATACCCCCTTTCCCCTGGTATACTCCACTTCTGGAATAACAGCATCTCAAGTTCTGTCAGTGCCAATGTCATCCAACTATGAAGCTTCCCCTGAATCTTACTCAATTGAGCTCTCAAAAGACCTCGATATCCCATTCGCAGGGTTTTCAGGTCCGCAGTCTGCCAATAACTTGCATCAATTCTCCCAAGTGGATATCCTGACCATCGATGAAGTGCTGAGATTCATTGGTGACTCCAACTTTTCTAATATGTATGATCTAGATCCAAATTAGACTTTGGTGCACGACTATTACCTATATAACCGTTAATTTGACTTTTGATATTCAAGATGAATGTAGTGTAGATTCTGATGAGAAGAGGGGCCATGGGGTGGAGATACTACAAGGAGGGTAACCTGAATGTGTTGTTTGTTGATCAGGAAGATGAACGGGTCTTGGTGCGGGTCACCAAACCCTCCAATCTCAACTCTACCAGTGACATAGTTAAGCATCTTGACTGGTTCAAGGAACGGTTTGGAAAGTATATTTTGAAGATGGAATTGGTGCCTTTAGACCCAGAATTGAAGGGTAATAGCATGGTGAGTGACTCAGATCCTCATATGATACTATTAGAGAACGTGGTTGCCGGTCTTTCGGTGATTTTCCAGAGGAAACTTCTCAGTGTTTATTCAAGTCCAAATGGGGGTGAGTTCCTGGTGGAATTCAAACCCAAATGGTTATATAGATGTGACACTAAACATTGCCGGAACTGTTGTTTGAATGTTCTTAAACAGAGGGAAGATCTGACAGTTTCAACTTGTCCATTGATGCTTCTATCTGAGGGTTATATTGGTGAGTGGTGTGAGAAGACACTTGGAGGAGTAGTTGATGATTGGGTAGTGCGAAGATTGGAGCTGATTTTGAGAACCGATTCAATTATAGGATTATTATATGAGGAACAAGGTGGGAAGTCCGATATTCATTCAGAAATACTCAACATCATAAGTACTTCTGACGTCACTCTCGATCTACGAAGAAGAATGACTCTTAGAGATGTAACAATATTCATCCGATTTGACCTGAAAAGCTACGGCATTAAGTTGATAGATCTAGATTTGAAACCAGCTGCTAAGTATCAGCATTGGCAGAAATTAGAGCAAGGCCTACAAAAGTTATACAATGATTCAAAATTGACATTTAATTGTTCTCGTTATACAGATGATATTTTATAGTACATTCACAGCATAAGTCGTTAAATTCGTTAGTTAACCACACATTGATATGGTTTGTCTCGGTGTTGATACTCAAGTTCAACACTATAGTATTGTCCACGAACATTGGTTGTATGTTTTTGTACCGAAGTTCCTCAAACAGAAGCTCAGGAAGCTTGGATCTAGCAAAGTTTACAATAATATTTAGCAATAGTGGACCATGAACAAGGATGTTGGGGTAGTTTTCTACCTCATTCAGATATTCTCGATCATAATGGATCTTATGAGAGTTGTATGTAAGCAGAGAGTACCTCATTAAGTCCAATGGAGTCAAGGTGATAGATTCCTGGTGCACGGGCACCATTTCACCAGCCTTTCTCGCAGGGACTGGATCATATAAGTTACGAAGATACATTAACCTTCTCATTTCTATCAATTGTAATCCTTTTGTAGTTGAAAATTCTCTCTTTATATCAATAATTGTCGAATTATTGATCTCTCTAATCTTGTTTATACTTTCAACCAAGTCAATGTTTTCTCCTACTTTAATTTCACCCAATTTTTGTATAGAACCACCAACCCAAAGACGTCTTTTGAACTCAGGAGGAGACTGATAAGAATCATATCCATCAAAATCCAATTCACTCGTCTTCGAGTTAGGATTCAGGTATATAAAATGATACAGTAATGGAAGATTACCTATCAGGGCATTAACATTCTTCTCGGTAGGATGGTGAATTCGAGTAAAAGGTAATAAATTATCAAGTTGACTAATCTTAGTCGGTGTCACGACATCTCCAAACCTCCAAACCTTCCCCAATAACTCCTTCTTCCACATTTACTCACCACTTCAACTAGCCCTTCCCATCTGAAAAGTTTCTATTTGATATTTCCTAAAAGGGTAAAGTAATTGGATGAGAAAACCTTAAAAATTTCCTAAAAGAGCAAATTATTGAAAAATCGACACTCGGTTAAAGGTTGAAAAATTTTATGGTGAGTTCGATGAGGTTAAAGTCAAAGGTGAATGTTTCTGAGAGTGTGGAACCGTGTATATAGCAGCCGAGCAGTCATGAGTATCAGGGAACAGTTATCACAACCACCAATCAACCGTGAAATGAGAGAGCTTGACCGCTCTTTCTTCACTAAGAAATTCAACATTTGGTCATTGTTTTTGAAGGATGCCAGTAAGATGAGATTCTTCCTTACAGAGTGTAAAGATGACATTTTACAGATCCAGGGTGTTGATTTCATTGTTAAATCGAATCAAGACTTTGGTGAACCTTTGAACAAGCAAAATAAATTGTTATTGCTCACCGACAAACTCGAGCATAGAGAAGATCTCAAGACAGTTTTGAGTAGTAAACTGTTGAAGTATATTGATGAGTTTGAAGGTGTTCTCAAACCATACGAATTGGTGGTTGGCTATGATTTCTGGAAAGCTGAGCAAATCCTTAGAGCTGTCTTACCAGACAATCTCGATGAGGATATTCCGTCCGGATTTACTCGTACTGGACACATTGCTCATGTCAATTTGAAGCTGGAATATAAGCCATATGACAAGTTAATTGGTCAGGTAATTATGGATAAAAACAAATCGGTACGAACCGTCGTCGATAAGGTAGACTCGATTGCAACCGAATTCAGAACTTTCCCAATGAAAGTAATTGCCGGAGAAGAAGATTATATCGTCACACAAGCCGAAAGTGACTGCAAATTCCAATTTGATTTCTCCAAGGTCTATTGGAATTCCAGATTACATACCGAACATAAAAGATTAGTAGACTCATTTTCTCCAGAAGATCTGATATGCGATGTAATGGCAGGTGTCGGACCATTTGCGATTCCAGCTGCCAAAAACGAACATATCGTTTTCGCCAATGATTTAAACCCGGATTCTTATAAATGGTTGAATTCCAACATTAAATTAAATAAGGTAACACCTTGTATAGAAACATATAATATGGATGGACGTGAGTTCATCAAACAATCTCTGAGATTACTTTGGGATTACAGTGAGAACCATAAAGTTATTCATATTAACCAAAGAAAGGTCAAGAAACAGAAATTGGATCCAAGTCTGGAAAGACAAAGACCAGCTCCAATTGAGAAACCAATTCCTAAATTTTTCTCCCATTATATCATGAACTTACCTGATTCTGCTCTTACTTTCCTCGATGCATACATAGGATTATACTCACAACTGGGATTGAGTAAAGAACAAGTCTTAAGTATCCCTAATTTCAAACTTCCAATTGTTAATGTACATCATTTCGAGAAATTTGAGCACACAGAGTCTCCTTCTGACGAAGAATTGCATCATAGAGTCCATGAGAAGGTTAAAAAGTTGATTAACTTCGATATTCCATTCGAATCATTGAGTTTCCATCTCGTTAGAAAGGTTTCTCCAACTAAACCTATGTTCTGTGTATCGTTCCAGCTTCCAGAGGAAGTAGCATTTGCTAGTGTATAATTAATGAAGTATAGTGATTAGATCGGGTGTAGAGCTCCTATGGATTTTGAATGGAATCAGTAGAATGTTAAATGAATCCAAATCACACGAGATACTCAAGAGACCTCACCCGAGGTACTGGACTCAAGACATTCCATCCAAGATAACCCCCGAGATTACCCCCAATTAAGGTCGTGTATACCCAATATAGCCCAATAAGGTAATATTACGTAAGCGACATACCCCCCAAATTGGGGGTAACAGACTGCTAATTGACTATTTGGGGTACAATGACCAAACCACACCAATATGTAGTCCTATCACTACATCGCTGTCAATAACTAATTGTTCATTTTGTATTTATTTCTCTCAATCTAATCAAAATATCCTATACAATAACTATAAAAATGGAACACTAGCTCCATCACCTCTAAGATCACTTCCTCCAGCCCAGACAAGAGTATCTGATTCCATCTTCTTGATAATTTGACCTCTGCCGAAGCTTCTTCTCAGATCAGATTTGACAGCCTCAGTTTTATGACCCAATTTAGTCAAGGCTTCAACAACTTCGCTACTAATTCCTTCCTCAATTAATACGATAGTAGTTGGAGTAGAGGCAGGACCATCACTACCGAACCCTTTGTCCTCCATTTCTTGAGCTGGGTCTGGATTCAAAGTGATTCTAGGAGCATCTAAGGCCTCTTGAGGGTTGAACCCAAACAATGTCATATTCAAAAATACTTGAACATGAGCTTGAGGTTGATTAAATCCTCCCATAATACCATAACTGGCATATAAATCTTCCTTACCATCTGCAGTTGGAGTAGTGATCATTCCCGGAATGATAGTATGGTAACATCTCTTTCCACCTTCGAGACAGTTTTTAGAAGCTGGGTTCATCGAGAAATTACCTCCTCTGTTATGTAAAGCAAATCCTTTGCCTGGGACTAAGATACCAGATCCGAATCCCTCATAAACAGAGTTAATAAAAGAACAAGCATCTCCATTCGAATCGGAGACTGTGAAATAGACAGTATCGGACTTGAACATTGGGTTAGGGATACCATACTCTGTGTCAGAGTTATCAATGACCGAGTCCTTCTTATAATAATGAATTCTTTCTTTGAAGTACTCAGGGTCCAACAATTTGGCAACAGTCTCTTCTTGAGTCCATTTGGAGCTCTTTTTGAAGAACTCTGGGTCATTGACATACTCATCACTATCTCTGAAACTAATCTTAAGACATTCAATGACTGCATGTAAGTATTCCACAGAGTTATGTTTGATAGTTTTCAAGTCAATCTCTCCAGCAGCATCCAATTCTTTCAACAACCCTAACGTAAGTAAAGCTACTAAACCTTGTCCATTAGGAGGGATTTCCCATAATTTTTGATCACCCAACTGGTATGAAATTGGTTCGACAAAAGTAGTAGTGTGATTCTTGAGGTCTTCTAAAGATAACAAACCACCTCTTCTTTGAACTTCATTCACAATGGCTTCGGCAATCTCACCTTCATAGAATCCCAGCTTCCCCTTCTTGGCGATGGTCTCTAAAGTCTTTGCAACGAACTTGTTAGCTACAAATTGTCCCAGTTTAGGACCAGTTAAACCTGGATTTGGAAGGATATTCAGTAAATCCTCCTCCTTGTTGTCTCTACTCTTGAACTTCTTCTCCAGATTTCTCCAGTTGAGAGCTGCAATTTGAGAGATTGGAGCTCCCTTGGCCAACTCGATAGCAGGTTGAAGAATCTCCTCAAAAGTGACTTTTCCAGACCCCCATTTCTCGACAGAATCAACCCATCCGGCAATGGCTCCACTCACATTGATACTGAACACAGACCCATCCTTCAAACGGTAGTTAGGTAAGATCTCTTCAGGGTAATTCTCCTTGATATAATCGATACTCAATTTGGAGGCCGATCTACCAGTTCCATTCATACCATAAACCTTTTTCTCGTCGTTTTTATACAACAAACAGAAACAGTCACCACCAATTCCTGTAGAACCAGGCTCCATGACACACAATGCGGCACTTACAGCCACCAGGGCATCCACACAATTACCACCTTTGGCTAAGATTTTGAGTCCAGCAGCATTGGCCAACGGCTGGGTCGATGATACGATACCTTTTGGAGAGTAAACAACCGATCTTCTTGAGTTAAACAGAGTTTCCATGATTTTTGATGTGATACTAAAACAATTCACTTTAATACGGGACCAATCTCTCTTATAAATCAACTATCGGCCAGCGATAAGATAGGATAAGGGAGAAGATATCCGGGTAGCAAAATATGAAAAGTAGATGCCCTGAAAAATTCCCGATTTGGAAAGATTTGCCCTTGGGATTAGGATCGTTAGGGCATAGGGCAAGAATGATAGGCAGACAATAAGGCAGAGGCAGAGACGGCAGAGATAACGACGGCAGCACAACAGGGATCAGCAATGGCTAGCTACAAGTCTCGGCTAACTAATAGAGAGACAAAGACACAGATAGAGATTCAGAGAAACTCTAACTATATTCGTTACCTAATCCTACATTCTATTCTCTCATCGTCTAGTTAATTATCACCCAAATACTATATTATACACGACTGAAAATACTCCCCCAATAACACCCCCTACATAATTCCCACTCACCAAAGTAATTGGCCATGCTTGCCATGGTCTATCCCAATCTAATGGGATAGGAAAACATCCAATCCATGTACCAATGATGGATCCAGCACAAATGCAATAAATCTCATTTTTGATGGTGAATTGTGACACCACTAAAGAACAATAGTCACCAAAGGTAGGATAATCCACAAATTTGAATGCGGTCAAGAGTGGGAATACCGAGGTAAGTGACAAATGCAACAGAAGAAGGTAAGTATGGACCGACAATGACATGAATGGTGCTCCAAAGAGAATCAACAATACAAACAAAACAGTCGACAAGACCAAAGTAATTGCCAAACTAACCAATACATATAAGAAGTTGAAGGCAGTCTTATTTCTTTTCTGGGCCCTTGCAATTGTCAGATCAACAATATAAGCATATGTAATTTGTAATACCACACCCAATGCCAACGAGTTCCTCATCGCCCTCACTGGATCCTCGATGAGATCGTAATAATTGAATAATGCCCAAAGCATACCGATGTAATGGTATGGAATAATAGTGAATATCGCACCAACAGAACCACATACGCGTCCAGGGGCCGGGATAGCTCCGAGACTCGATGTATTACCTCCAGAGACTCCGTCTAAATTACTCCCAGTACTTTCCAAGTTCAGTTTGGCTCCATGGAGCTTTCCCAGCTCGGGGAGATCAGAAAATGAGACCGATTTCTTCGGTCTAGCAGGTTTTCTCGTAACGGCCATGATTGATGAAGGTCTCAAATCCTTTGAATTCAAGAAACCAGTCGGATATTCGTCCTTACTGGATCAATAACCTTTCATTAAGCGCCGTTGTTTGTTGTTGTTGTAGATGGCTCGTGTTTGGGAAAGTTTGCACGACTAAATTGGGGGTGACGAATTTTCGATGATGACCGAGGGCACCGAGGGTATCAAGTCACATGACCCAAATCACTAACACTACACTTAGAAACCATTACTTGGTAGTTACCGCACTTGATACAATTTTATCTATATACATGTATTTACTCGTCCTTAACCTCTCCCTTCTTTGGATTACTGAAATATTTCTCGAAAAATCCAATCTCTTCCTTCTTCTTTGGATCTTGAGCTCTCTTAGCAACAAGACACCAAGTTGTACCGAAATGATGACGTTTCTCTTGAACAATTTCCAACCCAGAACGATCTACAATCTCACCTATATCCAAATTCCAACGACAACCCCAAGTCTCAGAGTGCTTATGAGCTCGTTTGTCCAAGATATTGTTAATCCAATCGTACGAACCTCTACCATGCTCAAGTAATACGATTCTTCCTCCTGGTTTTAACAAAGTCTCCATATTTTGTAACAGTTTGATTGGGTCTTCATGCGAACATAAACCAAAGGTCTCAATAATGGTATCGTATTTCAGATTTCCACTGATTTCGGTCAATTGCTCCAGCTTGGCAGTAACAAACAGTACATTACGGAATTCTTTGAACTTCTTTCTGAATTTCTCATGAGTAATTTCCATCATCTTAGAAGAAGTATCTAAGAAGGTGATCGAGTTGATTCTCTTTGGGTCAAGGTACTTGATATTTCTTCCAGTACCACACAGAACCTCTAAAACATCACCCTCGATTTGGTTCATCAACCATTTTCTCTTTCCTCCAATAAACGATAACGTTTCTTCGAAGCCAATTTCCGAGTCATATTTAGGGGCTATTCCATCGTAGAACTCGGTCAAGTCGCGCAGAGGTAAAATACTCTCGTTCTCTTCGGATGAGGTGAAAGAAACCACTTTTGGAATCTCATCTGCGCTGGGGTTGAACTCTTGATCTGGACCCAATTCAGTTTTACTTCTCAACTCTTCATACAATTTTAATTTCTTGATCTCTGAGGAACGTAATTTTTCTCTACCCAATTGCTTTAAACGTAAAACCTGATACTCAGTACGTTCATTCTCTGGCAATTTCTCTACTTTCGCAAGTAAATCGTCATGTTCTTTATCCTTTGAGAATTCTTTCTGGAAGTATCTCACACCGAAGATGAGGAACATACCGTATCCTAAAACGTACCACTTGATCATTTTCTTCTCGAACAGATGAGTACCCAGAATGGCACCATATTTCTTTATCCAAGATCCAGAGTTTATCAGTTCAATATACTCTTTGGATTGAGTTTCATCTTCCTCAACTTCTCTCTTCTTTGCGAACCTATCCTTTCTTCTGAAAACTACTGGTTCTTTCTTTTTGGAATTGAGGAGAGAGGCTGTGGAAGTGATATTTCTGGTCAAAATGGAAGCCCGAGAGACTGGAGTAACCATCCTAGATGGTCCGAACCTCCCTAACAACATTTTTCAATTAAAAAACACCGACTTTCTACCGTTTTATCCACACCTTCAAATGCCTTTGAATTCAAAAACCGTCCGCCCAAATCTCCGCCCGACAATTTTTTTCTCTCTGCCAAATCTCTACCAAATTGAAGGGCTGATTTTCAAGGAATTTCCAGAGCAAATTACTAAACCTTACCAAAAACACAGGTAGACTTCCAATAAAGGAAATATACTTAATTACCTAGATCGGCAATTACAAATCACCCCTCTACACTTTAATTCTCATTATATCTATTCTCTATTTATAAATCACCAGACATCCTCTTGGAATCTGTTACTGGTCTTCAAAGCACGGATTAATTCAGCTGCAGTGTCCTGAGAAACTCCTCTTTGTGACATGAAAATCTGCACTAAAGCAGCATTGACATCCTTAGCCATCTTACCGGCATCACCACAAATGTAGAAGAATCCACCAGCAGCCAAGACATCATTGATCTCTTTGGCATACTCGATCATCTTATGCTGTACATAAACCTTTTGCAGTTGGTCTCTGGAGAAGGCAGTCACCATCTGGAATTTGTTACCCAAAACCTTCAGGTATTGGACCCATTCATCCTTGTAGAGGAAGTCTTCTTTTTCGGATCTGGAACCAAAGAACAAAAGAGATTGGCCAATGTTGGCCTCGCCATTCTCGACTTGCAGAACTCTCTCCCTAATGAAACCTCTGAATGGAGCAACACCGGTACCTGGACCAACCATGATGACAGGTGTAGCTGGGTTAGTTGGTAATTTGAAGGTGGATCTTCTGACATGTACTGGCAATTTGTAGTTGCTGAACAAACCTCTTGGACCCAGTAAGTCATAAGAAACGTTAGGCTTGAAGGAGTCGTCCTTGTTTTGCTTCAATTGGATGTTCCACAACAAATTTGTAGCTACACCAGTTACAGCATGATCAGATCCCAGAGGAACCTCATTCTCAACAACGGCAGTGATATGAATAGTCTTCTTCTCAGATAAAGACGAAGAAGAAATCGAATAGTAACGTGGTTGTAAATGTTGAATGGACTCGATCAAGAAAGTGAATGGAACTGACCATTTTTCACCACCAGAAATGCTCAACAAAGCTTCCGACATATTCAAATATTTAGCAGTGACCAGGTCGTGGAATTTCTCACTAGAATCAGCTAACTCTTTAGTCAGTTCCTTGGCCTCTGGAGATGGAGCAAATTGTTGAATACTTTGTAAGAATTGTCTTGAGACAGGACCAGAAATCTCCAAGAAATGTCTAACTACAGCCTCGTAAGTAGTTGGCAATGGGAAAGGAATATGAACAGTAGGGTCTAACTTTTCAAGAGAGAATACCTCATCCTTAATTTCATACAAGGAGAACAGCTTCAAGAAAGCCTCAACGTTCTCGTTTGAGTTGGAAGGCCAGATCAGTAAATGATCACCGGTGGAATATTTGATATTAGTGGCAGAAATGTCGAACTCAGCGTGGATACAATGTCTAGAGTCCGATTGGAATAATTCCTTTGACTTAATAATTGGAGCAATGTAAGGGAAGGAGTGATCAAATGGACCACGCTCTAATCTTTCTTGGACAGCAGATGATTGAGCAGAAGCGTTGACATAAGCAGCTACAGGTTCACCCAAGGCAACAGACTTGTCATCAACACCCAAGTCAGACTTCTCGATCAATTTCAACAGTGGTTGATACTCAACCTCATGCTCCTCCAACTTCAAATGGTCCTTCAAAGAGTCAAAAGTAGCCTCCTTCCAAGTCAAATAGTCTTCATCCATAGTGGCAGCACCATCATCTCCCTCACCGTATGGAGCGACAAGCTCGGCACCCAACTCTTGGAATCTCTTGTTCATGTTCTTACCTGAAGCATTGTAGAACTCATAAGTAGAGTTACCCAACCCGAAACAAGTATAGTTAATACCCTCCAAAGATTCACATTCGGTGTTAATGTACTCGAAGAAGTCAACAGCATTATCAGTAGCCTCACCTTCGCCATAAGTGGCCATGAAGAACACAGCAAGCTTGAAGTCTGGTACCTCTTCTGGGACACGGGCAAAAGTATCGAAATCAAACTCTTGTAAATCGACACACATAGTGGCAATTTGGTAACGAGATTGTAACTCCTTGGCGAATTTGTGAGCATAATCCTCGGCGGTACCAGTCTGAGATCCATAGAAAACAGCAGCCTTTTTACCAGTCTTCTGTAAGACCTCGACAATGTCTCTGGAATCGATATTGACGCCGAGAGAGTCGCCTGATCCGCCTAACAGCGCCTTAATTTGGTCTTTAGCAAAGTATGCCACCAAGGCAGCAACGATAGCAATCAAAATACTGATATCCAAAGTATCTACAGCCATTTCTATCTTCAAATTCCTCTATCTGTTATCCTTGTGATGATCAGACGATATTTAAGCGCTGCTTCCGTATTTATTTTATGTACGAAAATGCTTCAATTTTTCACGCACTATTTTGGGATTTTCGCGTATGATCTGGGTTATGATGGGGGTTTGGCGGTGCAATGGTGATGTAGGTTGGTTGGGGGTGGCGATGAAAGAAGAACGGGAAAAGGTTTAGATTGGATCATTGGTGGATAATCCGGGCTCGGAATCGAGTTCCGCACTTCATTTTCCCATAATACTATTCCTTGTTATTAGTGACCTCGATCTGTAGTGTCACGTGATCTTTCAACTCACTACACGATAACTCCAACATGAGCATAATATTAATGTTTTATATACGAGATCAAGGTTTGTATACGAGATCGATCAAGATAACGGTTGAGCTGCAAGAGAAAGTGATTGGAGCGATTGGGATGAGATAAAGTACTGATAAGATATTCTAAGGGATGACGTGACGTGATAGCGTTGATAGTGCCTTGATTATATGACTACTGCTCCTACTATATGTTCTATATTACATTACCAGTCTATCCTATTTATAAACGATCGAAAGAGCATTTTCAAGCTTCTCAATATCAATTGATCCCCCATATAATTGCTTAACAAATTCAACCATCTGTTTCTGTCCAAACTCAGCTCTAGTACGTCTACCTATGCTATACTGTACATGCTCATCGACATCCCTTGATCGCAGCAGTTGTACCCGACGTCTCTTATTTTGTTGTGTAGTCTCCAGAGTACTGACTCTATTCTCGATTAAATATTCATCCCGAATAGCTTTCTTGATCAAAATCTCAAATAATGCCAGGTTGATCCCAAACTTGGTCACTATTGTTTTCAATTCCTGTTTTGCAATATTATTTTTATTCAACAAAGTAGAACAGATAAACAAGGTCAAACAACCCATATGATCTTCAGTATCCCATCCGTCATCATTCAGTTGCTTCAAAAAATAGTCACCAATCACATCAGAGTATTTGCTATCAAGCTTTGATCGAAGCATGTAAGAATACAGCAATGTTTGGATCAGTTTTTCTACATCCGCGGTCCCTTGCCCCGGGTCCCCGCTTGATTCTGTACCTGCTTCAGTTTCTCGTGCGCCGAGGGCCGCCTTTCTCGATCCTGCTGTGGTTGCTTGATCTGTGGTTGTCAATGGCAATGGTACCAATTCGTATCCAAGCATATTAAGATATTGTTCACTATATTTGTAGACATGAGCAAATTTGAGTTCCTTCTGACTTTCTAAAATATATTTGTTGATAAAGCTCTTTGTCACGTTTTGGTTTTTAAGCTGTTGTACTAATGCACCTCTAGCTAATCTTATACCAGCTTCTTTCAGCAGGGCTCTTTTTTCAGGAGGAAGTGAATTCAGGAATAAATAGTTATTAAGAATTGCTTGGTTTGTTGTTCCATTATGAGAATGAGATTCCTCATCACTACCATCTTCATCTGCATCTTCCACTGGAGTACTCACCACACCAGGTTCACCTCCTTCCTCTTCACTGTCGTCATCTTTCTCTTGATCTCTGGCATCTTCCCTGTCATCATCTCTTACCTCTTCCCTCTCCCTCTCTTCAATCTCATTCCGTCTCCTCAACCGTCTTACCATCCTATCGTCTACTTCCCTTCAATTTCGTCTCCATATAAAACCCCAACCTTAATAGGAACGCATAAAAACTGTTTGCACGCGCACGCCCACACACCGCGCACTCGACCCGATCCATAGCATTTTACAACTCGTCCGAGTCGCATCTCTCATAATATGCTCACCACCATCTCGCTGCTCCGTTATGAAGCCTCGCTGCTCCCGCGCTCAGCCCTGCCGCGGACTCTTTGCTCGGAGACTCCCGTTTCTTATCGCCAGAAATTAAGGTTTACGATAAGCACATTTCACTTATATATGTTTTAACTATTGTCTAATTTGACGGCTGACCTGACAAAATCAACACTCAACGGATTATGGAGAAGATACCAGACCGTCGTTACCTTACTCTTATCTTCTCGGCAGTGGCTGCCATGGCTGCTGGTACGCCTTATTTGTATGGAGTCTTTTCACCTCAATTGATCACTAGGTGTCAAATCTCTGCTGAGAGTGCTGCGACTGTATCATTTGCCTCCAATTTGGGGACTGCTTTGGGTGGATTCCCGGCTGGGATGTTAATCGATAAGAAAGGTGTTCGCTTTGCCGTCGTGTTGGGTGCCGTTTGTATCATGAGCGGATATGGATCTCTTTATTTCTGCTATAAGTACGCTGTATCCAGTTTATTCTTGCTCTCTATCAGCATTCTGTTCGTCGGTTTCGGCTCGATTATGTCATATTTCAGTACATTGAAGGTGTGTACATCCAATTTCCCAAAGAATAAAGGAACATGTGGTGCCTTTTCGGTCTCCAGCTTTGGTCTTAGTGCCTTGATCTTCAGTACCATCTCACTGTGTTTCTTCAGTGATAATACTGGGGGCTTACTCGGCTTCCTTTCGTTGTGCTGTGGGTCCGTCATCATGTTCTGTTCATTATTCATCAGACTCTATACTGATGAGGAGATCGAAGTATTGGATAACCAATATTATGACACTATTCCTGACCCTGAAGCTGTCGCCGATGATGACGAACCAACTTCTAATGAAACTGCAATGGTAGTAGAATCTTCTAAACCTAAGGACATCAAATCAAACAGGCTCAATCCATTCATAAGTGCTCATAGAGGATCATTTGCCCAGATAAATCTCTCAGAGTCATCCGGTTCATTGTTTTCATACGCTTCATCGTTAATGTCGAGATCATCAAGTTTTGTATCTGGTCGTACATACTCCAATACCTCTGAATCTCTGGCATCATCAGCTTCTGGTTCCACCAACACTTCTGAACCTAACATTGTGGCCATTTCAAATAAACTGATGCTGCTGAAACTTTCAAGATCAAACTCTATGATGAATAACACATATTTCAACTCATCCCCAACTTCTTCTTCCAGACTTTCAGGATCTCCTAACACTGGAGCATTATTTAGTATCACACCACCAAGTGATTCTCGTTTGGGTCCTTCCAGATTAACTCAGGAAGTACCAAGAGCTTCATTTTCCACCGAGGATTTCACTCCGCCATCACTGACCCAAACTCAATCGCAGCCTCAAATTGCTATCCAACCCCCAAAATCTTCCTCCTTCTCCTACAATGCTACACCTACAGAATCCACACTGTTATTGCCTAAACCTCTGAAGAAGACGAAACATCACACCCCATTACAACATGCCAAGAACCTCATCACCGACCGGTCATTCTTATTACACTACCTCAACTTGAGTTTATTAGCTTCTATTGGTCAATTATACATCTTTTCTGTGGGATTCATCGTCCGTGCTTTATACGACAGTGAGACCGACCGTGACCAATTGACCACGACAGCTGAGCTGTACCAAGCATTGCAAGTGTCAGTCCTCCTGTTCGGTTCCTTCGCTGGAAGATTGATCTCCGGGCCCCTGTCGGATATCCTCCATAAGAATTTCAAACTCCAACGGTTAGGCCTCATTTTGGTCTCCATTGCTCTCACGACTGCTGGCCAGGTCTCTACTTTAGCAATTGGAAGTGTCAACTACATTGTGATCTCGTCGATCTTGATCGGATTCGGCTACGGCTCCATCTACGGAATCTACCCTCTGATTATTGCCGACCAATATGGATCCAAAGGCTTCTCAACGTCATGGGGGTTGATTTGTACCGGGCCTTTGTTCGGATTGTACTTCTTGACCAAGGTTTTCGGACAGAACGTGGACCGGATGAGTGAATTCATAGGTGACAAGTATATGTGCATTGCCGGGAAGAGTTGTTACGATGAGATTTTCCGTATCAATATCGGACTTGGGGTTTTCATAGGTCTCCTTACGATGGGACTCATTTATACAAACCGTAAATAATAGAGAACATAATATTTATTGAATGGATGTGTAGATCTAGAGAAGAGTAGTGAGATAAAATGGATATCCGTCGTTTTTGATATGGTAGAAAGCAATGATCAGACTGTATAATACAAATATAGCAGCATTGACGATGATCACGCTTACAAATTTGGTCTTTGGATCATCAAATTTGCTAACTTTTGCAAGCAAAAACCACATGGCGACAAATAATCCAAAGTAAACCAGAGAAACCAAATGAGTCTCGGCACCTAATTGCTGTTGATGACCGGCAATGAAGTAATGCATTTGACCATTGGACTCTCTTGAATATGGAGTCTTTCTGATTTGGTTGAACATGATCCCAGCACAGAAGGAGAAAATAGTGAATAAAGCTAAGAAAGCATAGATAAATGTGGACTTGAATACCTTGTCAAATTTGGTGTAACATTTGTAAATAGTCACCACCAGCAAAGCCAAGAATGCGAATCTTTGGAAAATCTTCGAGTAATCGGTCGGTTCTCTCAATACAAACATATTAGGTGTAGCTGTCTTGATCTGAGAGAGGACAAATTGAGCTAAACTGGCATGATGTTCTCCATTCATTAAAGTGTATTCCTCATATTTGGCGACATTCAGCTTGGATTTGGTCTTAGTTGGCGCATACAACAACACCTTAGGTACCGATTGTAAAGATAAGTCTTGGAAATACTGCTTATTGTCCCCAAAATCGGCAATTGCATACAAAATGTTAGGTGGTTTCTGGTCATCTTCGTCGGTAGAAGCCGGAATAAGAGTGCCACCGACATTCTCCGCATAAGAACTGGCAAATGTGGTGAAATGAGGGTAGAATTCAGTACATAAAGAGCATGCAATTCTCGATGAACTGGCCGTCAAGTACACAAGAACGTAATAATCTTCACGGTTCAGAAGGAACTGTTCATAATTTCTGTCGGTGATCTTCAAGATATTGTTGGAATTCACTTGTTTGGCCAATTCTACAGCGGTCAATGCATGCGATACCGCCCATAAAAATGCTGCTAAAAACACGCTACTGACTCTCATATCCTGTACACCTTTTGAATCTCCTTTAAAGCTCCTTTTCAACCCCTTTATGAAGAAAATACGTGGTTTTTCCAAGGATTTTTGGTGATGAGAGCAGTTTACGAATTAATATCAGGACACGACGGGGCTTTGATAGGATTGCCTAATTTGGCAATAGTGTGAAATACTTATTTAGGAAATGGGGAGTCGAAAAATTTTCTAGCCTGAGAAGAAGAGCGAGAAGAGCGTGAAGAGCAGGTGGTGGACGATTGGGATCAGCTAGGGAGCAGTTACGAGCGGTGAGTGACCAGTCAGGATCAACTAGTGAGCACTCCAGAACACAAACATGAAGATCGAAGTCGCTAGAGACAAATTCCTCACCAACTTCGAGGTCTACGACCATCTTAAAGAAGTACAATCTCAGCATAAATGGAATTTTGATCCAGAAACTAAAGCAGAGACTTCGGTGAAGAAATACAGACAGATGCATCTTGTGGAATTGGAACTGATCACACGAGACCTATTCTCATACCTCTCCAAGTCTGATATCAAAAGAGAAACTCCAGAATCAATTAGAGGTTTAGTACTTCTGTTGGGGAAATTTGAGCTCGAGAAGATCGAATTATTACAAATATTGAACTTTGCTCCACGGAATATGGTGTTATTGTATACGATTATTGAGGAATGTGACCAAAGATACTCGGAGGAACAATGCACGGAGATGTTGGAGTTGATTGCCAAGTATATCCCAGCAGATGAGCCTGAAGATGAGGGGGATGAGATGGATGTGACAAACGACCGTAGAGATGAGGATGGTGATTTGGATATTGCCGTGTAATATATTTAAGAAGAATAGATTAATGATATATATAGCTATCTGTAGTTTGTGTGGATCAGGCACCGCCTCTTCTGGCACCACTAACGATATCATCGACTCTTAATAACAAACAAGCACTTTCAATAGCTGTCTTGATACTTTGTTGTTTGATGACTTCAGGTTCCCAAATTCCGTAGTCTTCCATATCGACTACCTTTCCGTTCTCTCCATCAATACCGAAAGTATGGTGACCTTCGGCATGTTTAGCTCTCAAACTACTTAAAACTCTGATTGGGTTTCCACCACAATTTTGAACTAAAGTTCTTGGAATCACTTCAAACAGATCAGCAACCAGTTGATATGGCCATTGCAGAACACCTTCGATAGATTTCAGTTTCTCAGCAAGCTTAACGGAAACACACATCTCGGTGGCACCACCTCCAGGGGATAAAGATGGTTCAAACATGACATTTCTGGTGACAGCCATAGCGTCTTGTAAGTTTCTTTCAATTTCGTTCAAAATATCCTTAGATGGACCTCTCAACAATACAGTACAAGCTTGAGGGTTTTGACATTTGGTGATAAAAGAGTAATATTCATCTCCAATCAACTCAACATTGAACAAACCACAACGTGTACCGACATCAGATTCTTTCAAATCTTCAATTCTATTAACAATAGTAGCACCTGTGGCTCTAGCAATTCTGTTGGTATCGGATTTCTTTACTCTTCTCAAACAAGTAACACCTCCCTTCAAAAGATAATGCTGGGCTAAGTCACTTACACCTTTCTCGGTGATAACCAAGTCAGGTTTTTGTTCCAAAAGCAAATCACAAATCATTTTAACTTGTTCTTCTTCGATTTGCAAGATTCTATTCCAATCGTTTTCATTTGTGATTTCAATATTTGTTTGAGATTCTCCCTTCTTATATTCCAATGGACAATCCAACAATATGACTCTTGGGTTCTCGATACGTCTCTTCATCTTTGGATGGGTGACATCTTTGTTTAATAATACACCATCCAAGACTTCGGAATCGGTGATTTCACCTCCGGAAATCTTCTCAACTCTGACATATCTCTTGATATCAATCTCTTTATAGTCACCTTGTTTAATCATGACGGTCTTGACGGCCTTCAAGGACAACTTACACATCATTTCAGACCATTTGCTGATATATTTAGTACCAATGGAAGCTTGAATCAACTTGATCATAGCCTCATCATTATCAATATCAATAGGTTTGGATACTTGATGAATAATCTCCAAAGCATCACTCAACAGCTGCTTCAACAGCTGGATTATAATGACAGGATGTACGTTCTTTTCAATGTATGGGAAGGTTTGCAGTAAGATCTCACCTGCTAAGATGATAACAGTAGTAGTTCCATCTCCAACTTCTTCGTCTTGTGTTCTACTCAATTCAATCATGGATTTAGCAGCTGGATGAGCAACGTCGATCTCTCTTAAAATAGCATGGCCATCGTTGGTCAACACAATACCACCCATTGGATCCAACAACATCTTCAACATCAGTTTAGGACCCAAACATGTTCTGATGATATCAGCAACAGCCTTAGCGGCGGTGATATTGGCAATCTGGGCCTGACGACCTGATTGTCTTTCAGTGGAAGTATCTAATTAATTTGTTAGTAAATGAATGGAGAGTAGGAGAGGTGAATTCGGGGGAACGACCGGCCAAAATACATCGATTCTTCGGCGCTCATACAATTCCCCAATTTTTACTTACTTAAATACACAACTGGTGCCTGCATCTTCACTTCTCTATCCTTTTAACTATCACCCAAATGAATCGTCGCCTTCGTCTTTGGGTCTTTTTGATCCTCAACGCGCGTCGCCCTCGAAAAATTTTCAAAATGGGAGACTTGCACGACCTTTGGAATGCCAAATACAGTACCTTCCCTAATAGGAATTTTTGACCGTTACTCGATCTGTCAAAACTAACGCTTCCCGATTAGGATTTTAACGACAAAAAGGGGCGCACATGTTGCCCGAAGAAGGTTTATCAGTACCCCGATAAGAGATAGGGTTTCCCCGAGGAGATCTGGAAAATATTTAAGGGACCGATAATCTGATTGTTTTGAATAGTGATCTAACTTATTATACAGTGTAGTGCCAATTGTCTATACAGAGTTATATCGCCGTTAATTTTCACTATCATTATTACTTTACTATGCCTTCTATCGTTTTTGATATTGTCGGAACCCTCATCTCGTATGAGAGTGCCATTGTTGCCATTGATGAACAATTAGGTGACAAACTTAGAAAAGACGGAATCCAACCTCGCCTGTTGTTCTATTTCTGGTTATCAAGTTCCGAAAGAGATTACTCCTACTTATCTCAATCCAAACTTTACCAACCATTCATTAAGATTCTGGAGAGCACTTTCCACAGAGTCTTATTTTTCTCTGGTATCAAAGATCCAAAGGCTTACTGCAGTCCAGAGCAACTCCAAGCCATTATCGATGGGTTCTATGATTTGAGGGCTAGAGAAGAAACTGCCGAGGCTTTACGTTTGTTGAGAGAGTATGGGTTCAACACTTACTGTTTGACTGACGCTGGTGCCGAAAGAGTAGCCAACTACTTCATTAAGAGTGGTGTAGAGATGCCTCTGAAGGATATTATTTCTTGTGATTCTATTGGCCAAGGTAAACCAGAAGCAATTGCTTATCAAACCATTTCTAAGAGATTAGCTGAGGAAGACGATGATGACAAATGGTTCTTTGCTGCTCACCTGTGGGATACTGCTGCTGCTAGACAAGGTAAATTCAGAACTGCTTGGTCCGATGTTCATGAATTTGAACCTTGTACTGATGTCTTTGGTGAACCAGACGTTATTGGTGGGGGGTTGATCGATACTGTTAATAAGGTTATTGCTATGCACAAGCAATTGAAGGCTGCTAAGTCTGCTTAAAAAGTCTCTACAAAATTCTAGATAATCATTTTATTCATTTTTCAATATTTAATTAATAAAAGCAGAAACGAATAATAGTCATTAGGATTAATCATTTCAATTTTGAGCAAACGGATTCAATGCTCTGACTGTCAAACATGGCAACAGCATTCCAATTTCAGCTCTTAATAATATTGGAACTTTTTGTAATACCCTGATCTCTTGGATATGATCTTCATTATTAACTCTTGTGATACAATTCTGTAAGTAAGATTTTAATAAATCGTCAGCACTTGAAGAATTGTTGGCGGAATCGTTAGAATTATTACCGATCTTTGGAGGACTGATATTGAATTGAGATAATTTGTCAACAAGCTCGTTTGAAATCATCTCGGTTTCAAGATTTTCTTGTTGTTTCACAACCTCAACTACAGGTGATCTATGCTTGTTCTTGATAGACAGTCTGTAAGACAAAGCGTCATTTTCATCATCTGGAATATAAGTAGCTGAATCGACACCTTTTTGCCAATATAATTCCAAAATTTTGTTATTTTTATCGAATTCAGCCTTGGTCAAAGGTAATTGATCTCCGTGTACTCTCTTTTCGATACCCATTTCTGGGATCAAAACATCAAATGATGATTCATACACTTGTACTACAGTTCCCATAGTGAGTATTTGCCCAGTAGTCTTACTCATATCGTTGATCGATTGCGATAATAATAAATGAATCAGTTGTTCTTGAGCCAGCTTTGCGCAATCTTTCTTGAAATTACAATAATCCAGAGTCATTTTCAATGACTCAATATCATCATTATATTCATGGATCTTATCACTGAGAACAGCCTTCAACTGTCTGTGAACCAAAATATCGGCATATCTTCTCAATGGAGATGTGAAATGAGTGTACAAAGGCAAGTTGAACAAATAATGAGGGAATTGTTCAGGGTCACATTTACCAGAAATAACATACTTACCACGACTCATACATTTCATCAATAATGTTTCAGCTGATAATCTTGTAGAAGCATCGTCGATCTTTAAAAGAGATCTTTGTAAACTGGCCGAAGTTGTAGTGTCCAAATGAACACCCAATTGAGATACCTTCTTATGGTAAGTCTCCAATTTCAGTAAGGTTGGAATCAGTTGCCTTCTTAATAATGCACGATCTCCTAATCTACTGAAAATCTTCTGAGCGATAGTGAAGTTCACCTTATGGAAGATCTCGTTCAATAACAGATCTGAAGGACTTTCATCCAAGATATTCAATGACAATTTCACCCTCTCATCATCCAACAGATCGAAAAGAGGCAATGATCTTGTGGTATCGAACTCATCTCCTCCTAATCTTTGTTTCCTGAACTCTTTTGAGATT
This sequence comes from Nakazawaea peltata, assembly GCA_001599355.1. Lineage (NCBI taxonomy): Eukaryota > Fungi > Ascomycota > Pichiomycetes > Alaninales > Pachysolenaceae > Nakazawaea > Nakazawaea peltata. The sequence continues at coordinate 1,012,712 of BCGQ01000002.1, forward strand.
AATTGTAATGATCTTATATAGTCAGTAGTAGCATTAGAGATTCCTGGAGCAGCCGATTCATTACGTACAACCGCATCAATCGCTTCATAAGTGACTTTCTGTTTAGGAACGATGATGGACTCACCGATCCAAATATCATCGATTTCAAATGATGTAGTATCAATACTGAAAACAACACTGATCGCCAAATTATGAGAGTTTTCTTTGAAGGAGAACATATCGTTAACTCTATCAGGGAAAAGATGGGTAGTTCTTTGAGGTAAGAAGACACTATGAGATCTCTTTTTCAGTTTCTTGTCAAGGGTAGATCCTTGTCTGACACCAGCTGTGACATCAGCAATATGGACACCAAGCTCAATCTTTGAAGCAGACGAACTCTTAAGATGGAATGCATGGTCACTCAACTCACCACTTTGACTAGCACAGATGATATATTCAGACCCAAATACACGTCTATGTTGGGATCCCAGGATAAGCTCTTCCAACTTAGGTAAATCGCTGTATAACTTTTCCAACTCTTTAGAGCTTGAATTGTCCAATGGATATTCATCACACAAGAAATTGTTATCTCTTAATATGGCATCAATCTCTGTGGAAGCATCTTCCATTGGACCCAATTGAGAGATCAAAGTACCAAATGGATGCAAGGAGGTGATTGGCCATCTCTTAATACTTGCTACAAACAATTGGTCGCTGTATTTTTCATGGTTTTCAACGAAGTCTTTAGGAGCTTGTTCGGTTGGAATGGCAATTAAAGGAACTTTCTTATCGGTTGGTTTGAACCAAACAATCTTAGGTCTTCTTTGATGAGTATGAGAATTATGATCATTATCTCCATTATCCTTTTCTTTATCTTTGGATGCCTGTGAAGGTCTCAATAATCCTAAAGTACCGGAGAATAATTGGCCAGGAATTCTGTCAACCACTGCAACAACGTGACCAGCATATAAAGGTTTATATTCATCACTGATTTCTTCTTCCTCTACAAGCAACAAAGACTGGCCTTCAACTTCAACATCATCATTTTTCTTTTGAGTTGGACGTTGTTTCAATGATCCCTTTCTTGTTAATCCACCTCCATTGTTATTCTTCTGGTCAGAGGAGTTATATGTGGTGGAAGCGTCATTGTGCAAGTCATCATTTGGTTTGGAAGGTTGAGAGTTGTCTTTACGTCTCTTCTTCTCTTCCTTTTCTCTCTTAGAAGACCATACCTCATCCACTACCAACAACTCTACAGCTACTAAATCACCTTCCAAAGCTCTATTACGGTCTTTGGAACCACAAATGAACACATCAGCATCGAGCAATCCATCGGTAGAGACATAAGCATCGGATCTGTTCTTTTTGTTCACTCTTAAAGTACCGGTAACTAAACGACCCTCGGCAATTAAAGCTGGCAAGGAAGACTGAGGCAAGTAAGGAGCAAACAAAGATTTTCTTTGAGATCCGCCTTGACCCAGAATACTACCTTGATGTTGATGACCTCCGTAATTAGCTAAAGAAGAGATGGAACCACCGAAAGATGATCTTCCCAGCCTATGACCAGGGACAAAAGTAGAGTTTCCTGTGGATCCACCGGAAGAACTTGGTGGCTCCAACAATTGTGATTGGTAAGTAGAGTTAATGCTGTTGTTACTATTACTTGGAGAAGGTCTTCTTCCCCAATTGTCGTTTCTCGATGAAGATCTGTAATGGCCAGACTGTCTACGCTCATGACCCTGTTGGAAATGAGGAGCAGGAGGCAGCATCATATCATTATTGTTACTGTTCCTTGGAGGGAACTGGTATGCATTACGTTGAGGAGACCTGTCGTTTGACGGGGTGGTACCACCAAAAGTCATCATTGACCTTGATCTGCCATGAGAAGGCTGTCTCTTGAGTCCAGAATCTTGGTTATTAGCTGAGAGAGGAGGCGTTGGAGGGAACTTGAATGAAGGAGGAGGCATTGAAGATGTCTCTGAATCATTAGAAGGTGTGGTGTTCCCCATACGCAAGGGAGAGAATGAGGAGCGTTGAGACTGAGCAATTGCAGCAGCCTTTTTCAGCTCATTCAACCCTAAAGAATGTCTCCTTGTGTGCCCAAGAGCTTGATTATGCTGGAGAGGTGAGCTTGCATTTGTGAGCTCCGAATTATTAGTGGTATTATTAGTATTGAATGCAGATGGTGAAGCCGATGATGCTTTGAAAGGAGGCAGAAGCGGCATTGAGAATGTGCCGATATTCGACTGTGTTCTCCGATGGAAGTTATTTTCAGATCCCAACTCGGACAAGTTACGAGGTGCTGGCAGTTGTTGTTGTTGTTGTAATGGAGATGGTGGTGGAAGATTGACCGAAGGCATCTGGAAATGACCAAAAGCACCTGAACTATTGCGATTATGCTGTGAAGATTGAGAAGACAATTGGATCTGTTGTGCCTGGTAGAATTGTTGTTGTTGCTGTTGCTGTAAGATTTGCTGCTGTTGAGCCTGGACCAGTTCCAATTGACGTTGTAAATTGAATTGTTCAACTATAAAACCGTTAGTATATGCCTCTATATGCAAGTTGTTTACCATGTCCAATTGGGGAAATAGAGTGCGATGGCTAAAAATAGCACGAAAAAATAGTGTGCCAAGAGGTCAAGTGCAGTGCGCGGAACATGAGCGAAAAATTGGAAGGGAGGATAAAGGGGGGGCTCCGCCTGCGGGAAAGCAGGTTTTTCGTTTGTTCGGCAGCAAGATGCAGATGGCTCCGGCTTAGAGGGAAGGGGGGTAAAGAGAGGTGATGATGTGTTGTGTGTGTAAACTGTTGTGGTGTGGTGTACTGTGCTATGCTGTGGGTTGAAATGGTTTGCTTTGAGACCTCCCCTGTACTGGTCTGTACTGCGCTACCGCCTGCTCCCTCACTTGTATTGACCCAACGCGCGTCAGGATTCGGATCGACCCGAAATGGGTCATATTGATCGTAATCGCCATCAGATTAGAGGGGCAATAAAAGTAGGGGGCACCAATGAGGGCTCTATGTGGGCGCTACTCTAGGCGCTATGTGGGCGCTATGTGGGCGTTATCTCAGGATGTATTAAATCTTCATTGTATCATTGAATGATGTCTCACAGTATGTTCTCTCTAATATTTCTCTTCAGTATTCCACCTGTATTCTTTCTTCTAATGGTATCTTTAGCATGTGATAGTATGATGGTATAATCACATCGCTTAATCACTCAATCGCTTGATCACATGATCACCCCATCATCTCTCTATAATCCAATCTCCCTATCTCTCTATCTCACTATTCCACCTATCCACCAATATCTTCCTATAATATACTTACTCATTAAACTGGTCAACTCACTAGGAGAACGTCTATGAGCAATATGAATTGTCTTGGGCTTAGCTCCCCCAATGGTAGTCTTAGTCACTCCTGGACCCTCCTGAGCCTGAGATATAGAACCCCCAGCTTCATATCCAGAAGGATTCAAGAACTGATCAGGCTCTCCATTCGGGTTGCGCCCACCATAATTGTTCTTATTATAACTCATGCTGGTACTGATGTATCTCTATAGAATTAAGGAGCGTTTGGGATAAAAATGAATGAACGACGATGTATCCCCATCCAAATGCAGTACCAATCGTTATCGTCCTCAATGGATTGGTTTCCGTATCTACAGTCTTGCCAACACTCGATGGCAATTAACCTTGCTTTGTTTCTCTCAATTTTTAGAAATGACCAGAAAATTTTTTCCCTTCAAAGAGTGTTTGAGTTTTAGTGAGGGATATTCTGCGCGGGAACGATGGGGTTGCTAGGGAGGGAAGGTAAAGGGGTAGGGTAGGGCTGTGAAAGAGTAGGAGGGGTAGATAGATGATAGTTGGAGGTAGGAGGTAGGAGATGAGGCATTGATAGGTCAATTGGAGACATCAGACTTACAACTTACAACTTCCAACATTGTGGCTAACTCAATTCATTTCATTTCAATGGTATCTCTAGTCCTCTTAATCCCCCCCTAGCCATCTATTTAATACATTATTATGACGTAGTTGATAATTATCATATTCAATATTTATTGCGTAGCTTATTTGTGTTAGAGTGTATTGGTATAGAAAATTATATAACGACAAGATCGATGAGGGAAAGAGAAATTTTGATTTGACAAAGTTAGTGTGTGGATATGTAATATTTGTGGGGGTGTGGAAGGGTGTAGGATGTTGTGTAGTATGCGTAAGGTACTATGGTGGTAAGATTTAGTTAGGGTAGTCTAGATAACTGTGGCTGTAGTTTAGAGAATGAGTCTAGAGACGTAGTATAGAGAGTACGTAATCCCTACTCACTACCTACTGACTACCCTCCGTGCATACTCCCTTCCCTCCCTACTCACTACTCACTACTCACTACTCTCTCCCTACCCACCATCATACTCACTACTCACTCACTACTCACTCACTACTCACTCACTACTCACTCACTACTCACTCACTACTCAATACCCACTACTCCCTTCCCTCCATACTCACTACACCCTACACTCTACACCCATATCATCTAATAAACATGAATTAACTTACTCACTATCATCATCCTCTTCTTCAGCCTCTTGTAACCAAGTGATAAATGGCTTAGCGGCTCTTCTGATCTTCTTAACCAACTTCTTATCATCCAAATACTTAGTAGATACTGTAGTACCCCATTTAGTGATAACTTCTTCACTAATCAAATCTTGATCATAAAGTACCATCAAAATCTTTGGAACCTTAGCAATCAAATCTGGGTAACTAACACCAATTAATCTCTCAAGACCACCAAGTAACAGTTTCTCGTGCTTAGAAGAAGTGATCAACTTTCTCAACAAACCTTGATGAGCCTTAATTTGAGACTCAATCTCTTCATCAAAGATACATTGCAGCAAGACAGTCAATACTTTAGCCTTGCTTACAATGGATAACTCGGTGAGCTTTTTATAAATTTCAACGTCATTTGGCAACTCGGACTTATCTTCCTTGAATAACCATTCACCAAATTGTTCGATTTCATCGGCCTCACTACCAATGTTCAATCCTTCCAATTCTTTAGCTCTTTGCAGAATCAGTTCTTCAGACATATCTACGGCCCAGTCATCATCGTTGATAGGTTCCAGATCTGGTAACAGTTGCAGTTCAGCATTGAATTTTCTAGCTAACTCATCATCATCAGATAAGTTATCCTCAACAGTGGTATCAGCGGCACCAGCACCTCCGTTGTTTTGGTTGGCCAAATCACTAATGGTGACACCTCCACCAACAACGTTGGCAGAAGCGGTGGCACTTCTCTTGGAAGATTTACCCTTGGCACTCAGAGGTGGGTTCTTGATGATATATGATGCTAACTTGTGTCTTGGGTCAATGGCAGTTCTCTTACCACAAGCTTTACAGTCTCTAGTAAGTGACTCATCCTTTCCGATCAAAATCTCGGTTTCAGGGTTCTTACAAGATCCACACAAGACAAACTTATTGATGAAACCATCCAAAATATCTTGCAACTTCAGAGAGTCATGTTGACCATTGACAAGGAATCTGTCTTCCTTGGTCTGAGCACCCAACTCAGATCCAAAATACTTCAACACATACGATGGAGGTCTGTTCAAAGCACGACTCACCTCAGCCAAGTTGACTACGGCGGTCTTGATACCGTTACCTCTACCTTCAATCTTGGATTGGATTGGAGGCATCTTGTAACGGTAGAACGGATCGGTGTTCTCACGGCAAATATTGATAGACGACATCTTGGCGTTCTTAGATATTGTATATTCAATCAGTCTCTTTCAAATCAATTCGAGCTCTTTTTGAAAAATGTATGGAAAAAATTTTCTTCGTGGGTGGCCATTTATTACTTGGAAGGGTAGTTACTGAGATAGGAAGGTAAACGTATATTTTCTGATATGGAAATTTGGGGGCGCTTCTACTGTGTATAGAATCTGCATTTTAATCTATTTATTCAAAGTCTAGTTAAACTGGATTTTAAGAGGCAAAACTGTTGGATACCAAGATTTGGGTGGTCTTTAAAGCCTCATATTTGATATCACTGTTTGTTGAATCCATGAGACTCATTATAGAGTACTTTAAGTCGGCATTCTTCTCAAGGAATTTGATGGTTTCTGGTAAATGCTTAACGATCATTCCTAAGTCATGACAAATGATGGTTTGGTTCAAAGCTTTTTGAGATTCGTCGGTTAATTCCAATGATAACATCTCAATTAATTGACGGAAAAGTTTGAAGTTATTGGCCTTGAACTTCTCCAGATTATCGATCCAGAATTCTTCAGACTTGTGTGGAGGAGACCAATTGAAGGCTTTCTTGGAGAATTCGATTTCATATTCATCAAATGTAGTCAAGCTTACAACGGCTTCATTCAAGATCAGTAAGATTTGGTTCAAATCTTCTTTCAAGTCTTCGTCAGCCCATTTACGCTCATTCAATTTAGTGCAGATGTCCAATGCCTTCTCGTACAAGAACATTTTGATGATCGATTCGTTCTTTGGTACACGCAAGAAGTTCAACAAAATCAGCAACGATAAACGAGCGATCTTCTCTTTAACACTATCACGAGCAAAGCCTAACAATTTGCCAATAAGATCTTGATATAAAAGAGGTAATTTAGCTGCTGCCTCGGTGTTGAAAGTTAACAACCAAAGCAGAAGAAGACAGTTGTATTTGAGTTGAACATTGGATGAAATATCGAGAATGAAGAATAAACGATGGAGGTACTTTTGTTGAGCTGACCAGTAGAACTTTCTATAATTCTTAACTGATAACAATTTCACCAACAATTGATATCCAAACAACTTGGTATCCATGTCACCAAGCTCGGTGTACTCATCGATCCGATCGAATAATTTTGTTACGACAGATTCATTTGCCTCACCGGACTCGACAGCCAAAATTGTCAATATATATGACAGTTGAAGACGACTGACTCTACTTGGAGCCAAGACAAGCTTGACAAATGTATCATATGGCAAAGACAGGTCAACCTTATTCAACTCTAATAAAGCCTTGATGATGTTATCTTCCTCCTCATACTCGTAAGTAGCGGCAATCCAGTACAAAATCTTCTCAATTGCCTCCTGGGAAGTGCTATTTTTCAATACCGAAACAAATTTCCCAGCATAGACTGATGCATTCTTACTAATCTCCAGCAATTGATTGTCTATCGATTCTCCTTGTAAAGAACTGACAAAGTCAAGTTCCTGGGTGAACACTTTTCTGGACAGAATTGCCGTGTTGATACTCTTGTAAACAGAGTATGACTCAACCATATACTTCTTTAACTCGGCAGACATGACAATTAGATTGATTACCTCACAAAGACACCTCAGTCCAACAAGTTAACCGCCGTTAATTGTTAGTTTTGTTAATTTTTCTGAAGGTGCTGCCTATTTTTTGGCAGAAGAGAGTTCTCTATAATTTTCACACGTGTCAATAAGTTCTTATCAATGCTTAGCATATTATCATTTTTCAGCCCTACTTTGATGAGATCTACAGTTCAAGTTATATCAATATACATTCAGATTATACAAATAGCAATATGATGAAGATCTGATCATTACATGACCTTATAGCGACGTCGTTTTTACTTTATGATGCTTTCTCTTTTCCTAATTTAACCAAACCAATAATACCAAAATATGCTCTCAATATGGGCTCATTATCCGTAAAACATAAATGGATCAAATCAAATGTAACCTCCCAGTTTTATATTCCCCCTTCTGATCTAAAAATTCATGAGATCCGATCTTCGATCGCGGTGATCTTGGATCGGTGGGCGTTTAGCCCCATACACTCATATCGGTACCCCAGATACTTGTGTTGTTTCCGTTGTTGTTTGAGCCGTTAGTGGACAAACGAGACGAGTCTGAGTCGCCAGCTTTGTTATTGACCGAGGTGTGTTCACCGAACGACATCATTGGTCCTGGAGTCACAGAGTTAAGATTGAAATCTCCTGGCATGACATTAAAGCCGTTGTTAGTGGCTCCAGTTGCTGAGGCCGATCCTAACAAAGTACTGGATGATGAGGAAGACATCTGCCTTGAAGGACCACCAAATGGATTGAACTTTGGTGATAACAAGTCGTCAAAGGCTGAAGTTTGACTCAACATAGTGTTTGCCCTGGATACTGTGGATGAAGAAGTACCAGTACGTGCTAATGCTGCAGAGAAATCAGTATTGGAAGTTCCCGTAGTTGATGATGAAGAGATCGAAGATGAAGTCGATAAATTATTGAGCATCGTTTGTGGGAAACTGCCATTAACTCCTGTTGTCGCAGTAGTACTACTTGCTGTAGGATACAGGTACTGAGGTGACACCGACTCTCGTCTCGATAAGGACAGCTGTAATCTAAACAGTTGCTGTTGGGCTTGATTCTGTTGTTGTTGCTGTTGGTGATGACCGTACCCAGGTCTGAAATTTTGTTGGTGTCTCTGTGGATGGCTGTGATAATTTTGCTGATTTTGTTGCTGGTGTTGAACATGCTGTTTATAGGCGTTTATCTTTCTTTCGATTTCATCAAACTGCTGGACAAACGGCGTTGTTGTGAGCTCCTTCTTGGATGAAGATGCAGACGAAACAGTAGGTAATATCGAAGGTGTCGAGACCGCCGAAGAAGCAGTCGAAGCAACGGATGAATCAGTCATTGGATCCTACTGTGGTTATGATGGTGGTGATGATAGTTGTTGTTGGCAGTAACCGTGGCTCATCCAAACTAATGACAATACGCTCTATGTTACAGGCTCCCCTAATCGAAATTCAAATCACCTTCCAAACAACTCGTCTTCTTTATATCAAAATTCCAATCTAAAATAACCGCCCTAACCACTTTGTATACATAAAATTTTTTCGTTAGGTTGCCCGGCCCTGCAAGAGCCCTTAAAGGAGTTTTTCTTCGAGGGAGCGGTGGAGGAGCGGTTTGCTGAAAATTGTAAATTGCTCAGATGATTTTAGGTATCTACGCACGACCAAAATAGAATAATTTTACATACATTTATTTAGTGAGTTGAGGATCTACGAACATGGATTGATCAGCAGCGACGGCAGCGGCCAGCACAGTTGCCGAGTTTGCTCCAGTTGAATCAGACAGTTGTTCAGCAGCATGTTGTTGAGCTTTCATGGCCACTGCTGTGATTTTCTCAATATCTGAGAGTTGATCCGACAGGGAAGAGTCAGTTCCATTATTTGGTTTGGATTGTCTTGTAATATTGGTGTCTAATAATTTCTTTAACAGGGGTGATCCACTTATAGTGATAAGCTTTTTGATGAACTCTACCGAGATCATTTCATTGATATCTTTGTTCATATCGAATATTACTTCACTTAACAATACTTCTCCTTCTTCTTCATCTCTGTTGAATCCAAATTGTAAATTATAACAATTGATATCGGCTTCTGGAGTTTCGTCAAATTTGAAAGACATCTGTTTGGTGAATTTCTTAAAGACAGGGAATTGAGTCAAGAATTTCTCTGGGCTGATACTTTTGATTTGTAAGTAGAACAAATTTGGAGATTTAGTCGACTTTAAAATCTTCAAAAATTCAGAAGATAGCAGACCAAGACCTTCTTGATCTGTTGTAGACGTTGAAACTTCTGCTGCTGCGGCCGCTGCGGCAGCTGCTGCAATATCCACAGATGATCCACCATTAGTTCCAGTAGCACCCAATTTTCTTCTCTTTTTTCCAGATTCATCCTTGATTTCCAAACCACTTTTCGAATTATTACCTTGCATTCTAGATTTCAGTTCGGCATCCGCATCCAAAGCTGAGGTTGGTAAAGTATTATTATCGATTAACTCCAGAGTAACCATTTTAATACAGTCAATTTCGTGGATAGTAGTATACTTGGAAGGAGGTAATCCTAACAATTTATCCATATCACCACCATCGTAATCCCAGAAACAATCTGTGTGATTAGACAGTTTGCATTGTTCATCTACAGTATATTTTTTATTCAAATGAGCACCATCAGTGAGCTCGGTTGGTAAATTTGGTTGCGATGAATTATCTACCGTTACTGGTAAAGCAACAGTCTTATCATGATTATGCTCCATAATGATAGGTTTTAATACCCATAACTTACGACGTTGTTTCAATTGGATTTCAGCTTTAAAAGGACATTGACATTTCTCAGATCTATGCAGAAGTGATGCATTGAAAGAAGAGGTTCCTGGAGCTGATTCACCATCGGCACCAGAATTCAGATCTTCAGATTTTTGTTTACCTTCTGGTTCACCATTTGATCCCTTTTTAGCTCTAAACGTGCCATGTTTAGCACATAATAAAATAACCCTTCTCTTATCATTCTTGTTTATAACAATACGATAACCATGTCTCAAAGCATACAGTTTCAGAACCTCAATCAATAATCTCTTATCCCTGCAATACACCAATGGAGGAGGTGAGAAATCAGGCAGGCTGTAAAGGGGTGACTTTAAAATTTGATCATAATTATTCAAAGTTTGGGTATGTTGACTGGTGAGAGAACTTGTCTCGGCATGATCTTCATTGACCGTCTTATAATTTGTCTTGAACGCCAGACGCGACGAAGGTGGTTGTATCCCCTTTGTGTTCGCAGACATCTTAAACGCTATATATATTCTTAACCGCTATTTAGGGGCTGTTGGTATTATAGTAGGGCGATAAAATTGTTTACTTTTTTTTAATAAAATTGGGAGCCCTAATTTTGGTCTGAAAGTAGGGTAATTTTATGTGGAGCAAAATATGAAATACTGATAAATTGCTGATGGGGTGATGACGTTAAGGTTGAGGGGTAGGGGAGAAAGAGCATGGAGAGAATGGGAAGAGAATGAAACAAGACATAAACAAGAATGTGACATCAAATCTGATCCTTTGAGGGGATCGTAGTCATTTTTTAATCATGCGGCAACAACTTTACCTTATTTCCTCTCCCCCTTCTTTCGTTCTCCCCTCTCTGTTGATATGTTACCGCTTGTGATCTCTCTTTTCTTTTTTCTATTATTGTGTGTAATTTGACTAATAACCACCCAATCAAGAATTAGCAACCCCAGGTTTGACAAGTCATGAGGTTTAGGATTAATTAATTAAGTTTAATTGATTTGGGTCGGATGAGATTTTGAGTGGTTGGATATCTTGTGGCTGCAATTGAGTGTAGTTGTCATATATATAAGCTTATTTCCTCCTTATCTTTGGTAGTATGTATTCTACATATTCAGTGTATTAATTACACAGATCGTATACCCTGGTCAAATTTACTCTTGGTCAGATTTATTCTTAATCACACTTACCTTTAGGTCAGATTTTGTCCTTGGACACACTTATACCCAGGTCACAAGCTTGAAATACTGTAAATATGAGAAGAAAATCATCTTCAGCTTCTTCGATGACATCTGTTGAGTCAGAGAAATTATTATCCCTCTCACTGATGCCTTCGCGTACAAAAGAAAAACCACCATTAAAGACATTTGATGACCTTTATGGCTTTGAACAATACTTGAAAGACGAAACTTGGGACAATGATTTCGACTTCCTTCATCTGAAGTTGACTTATTATCCACCTTTCGTTATCAATGGTTGTCATGGTGAGCTTGATAAGATCAAGCCAACTATGAATTGTCTTAACCGGAAGTTTGTCCGTAACCTCCATCATCATGTCGACAGACATTTAAAGCCGGAAATTAATGCCCTGAGTGGTGTCGAGTACAGTTTCTCGAAGCCAACTCAAGAATTCAAGGACGGCAGAATGGTTTGGCACTATGTTGATGAGTCTGACCATGGTTTCCACGACGGAATTAGAAAGTGGGTCACCAAGATGGATGTTTATTCTAATAGCGGTGATGCCACTGTTGTCGTTGACTTTGAGACTTGTCCTCTCATCGAAGAATAAAGGGAAAAAAAAAGGGGGTAATTTTTTCCCTCTTCAATTAGACGCCCCTCTTAGCTTTTTCGCTATATATTTCTTATATACTTTTTTTATGCCGTACCAAATTATGCCCGACTTATGAATTACGAGACTAACGCCAATTGAAGATTGAACGAATATTATATTATTTACGTTATTGAACTGTAGAAATAGCCATCATGGAACCACCGAGTGAAATAGCTGAGCTTCGGCTTTATATCGCTACAGCTGAGCCTCAAAATACTCAAAGAGATCCAATAATTGAGATTAAACAAGATAATTTGAAGATATTACAAGCACGAATTAATAAGATGATGCATAGGTATATTTGTGATAAGGAAACATGTGAAACACAGAAATGTGAATGCCGTAATGGGTATTTGGGTAGAATAAGACTTCTTTTCGAGAATGACCAAGTATTGGTAGCCAGCCAGACGGAAATCAATTCAGGTGTGCATCAATTTTCACCGCTGGAGGCAGATTCCGAAAATACTGAACCCACACTAGAGGGTCGCAAAAGGGATTTAGACTCAGATGAAAAATACCCAACCTCTCAAAGAAGGCTTACAAGATCTAGATCAAAACAGATAACTTAAATATATTAAATAGCACATAATCAGAATAACCAAGAGATCAAACTGTACCAGCTGAACTTCTTCTTCTCTCCAGATTGAAGTTCCAGTTCCTTTTCTCTCATAAATTCTTCATCTTCAGCATCGAAAATATCCTTGTACAAGTACAAGTCAGCATCTTCAGGTCTAACTCTCTTGGACTTAGTGAAGAATTTGTGTCCGAAATAGAAGATAACATAAGATGGCAAACCAATGTAACCTGTGATGAAAGTCTTGTAGTCGAAGGAATCACCGAGGAAGACAGTGAAGTTTTTGATGAAACAAACGAGAACGACAAATCCTAACAGAATATAAGCTGAATAAGGCAGGAATGGAGCTCTGTATTTCAAAGAAGCTCTGTCGACACCTTGCAGTTTTAACAGGTTGTAGAATGAGATATAGGTCAATAAAATGGAGAACCATGTCAATAAGCCAAAGATACTGACAACGTTAACGAAGTAGTTGAAGATCGAGGTGGACAGAGCAGATACGTTCATGTACAGCAAAAGACAGAACAGAGCAGAGAGCAGAACACCGTAGTATGGGACACCCATTTTGTTAGTCTTGGAGAAGAATTCCGGAGCAATTCCGTTAACTGACAAACCGTAAATAGTTCTAGATCCAATATACATATCAGAGTTGGAAGCACTGAAAATGAAGAGTAAGATACAAGCGTTCAAAATTTGAGGCAAGACATCGATACCAGCGTTAGAAATCAGAACGACAAATGGAGACAGCAGCAGGGAGGTAGACTTAGATGTAGCAAAGATCAACTCATCATCATTATAAGCAACACACATTCCCAACAACAAGGCACTAAGGACATAGAAGACGACGATACGGTAAAAAGTCAATTTAATCAGCTTTGGAATAGCTTGTCTGGCATTTTTAACCTCACCAAAAGTGATACCAACCAATTCAGTACCCAAGAACAGGAAAACCAGGGTAACAAGGACAGAAACAAAAGCGACAAACTTACCCACACTTTCATCTTCAATTCCTGTATAGGCATTGAACAGTCCTGGATTTTTCCAATATTGGAAACCAATTCTTTGGTGGTTTGGTCCACCACCCAAAGTGATGACCAATAACAAGATGATTAAACCACAGATTGTTAAAACCTTCAAAGAACTCAACCAAAACTCAAATTCACCAAAGAATTTGATACCTAAGAAATTAATCAGAACAATCAGAACCAAGAAGACAGTAATCCAAACACCAGGATTGACTCTGTCTCTAGAGACCCAGTATTGCATAACTAAAGCACCCGCAGTCAATTGATTTGGAGTGACAATAAGATACTTAACCAAATAAGAATAACCGACAGCAAAACCGACACTTGGGTCACAATATCTTGTCAGATAACCAGCAAATCCATCTGGTAATGGAATATAAGTGGCCATCTCACCCAAACAACACATAACAACATAAACCAAAGAACCAACAAACAGATAACTGATTAACATAGAGGCAGGACCAGCCTTAGCCAAGGCAGAACCAGATGAGATAATCAAACCAGTACCGATCAGACCACCAATACTTAACATGGTAACCTGTCTCAGTCCCAAATCTCTCTTCAAACGATGGTCCTCTCTCATAGCAATTGGTGTGGACTCAGCCGCACGGAGAGAGTACTCTCTAGTGTGCTGAGACAAGACCGGGTCTAAATCAATATTAGATGTGGCCTTTTGGCCTACTTCGTAACCGGATTTTTCAATTGAAGAATTCGACATTTCTTTACTGATTTAAGATACCCCCCACCAAATTTAATAACAGGGGTAACGCCTTTTATTTATACTACCGATGCCGAGAGGCACAAAGAGGCCCCAGAGGGGTTCTATTTATTTTTTTCCGCTGTATTGAATCCTTCCCCCCTCATCTCAAAGTTTAAAGGCTGTGAAAATTTTTCTTGGTATGCAAACGGTTATCAGAAAGCTTACTGATAACAGAATTGTTTGCTTGGGATCGGTGCTAGGTCAAGTGCTTCTTTCCGTTAAAGTAAATCCAAACGTGAGGCATTGTCTTCTTTATCACAGTATGCCAAGACTACATCCCTTTTTCTTTTTTTCTTCTGGAACAGAAAATAAGTACTCTAAATAGGAAGGTTAAAATGACACATACCTAAAAGGGAAGGCTAAAATGGCAGAGAGGGGGGAAGAAAATAAGGCTAGGAACGGTGAGCCACAGGGGTGAGCTACGATGAGAAGAGCGGGGGAATGCTAGAGCCGACTGGAAAGAGAATCGAATCAGAATGCGATAATATACGGTTTATTTAAGATGCCAATCACGAGGCGATCTTTTGCAGGGCTGATACAGATCCGTTAACTGGTGAACGATAACGTAGTGCGAGCTAAGTCCTCTGCTTATTATCTATTTTTTTTTCACCAGCGTTTGTGCCAAGATCTAAAAATTCTTATGGGGAAGATTTTTCTTAGGGCATTTTCTGTTTTTTTATTTCTTTTGTTTAGATAAGTCGACATTGCTTACATTGCTAGATGGAGAAAGGAATCCCGGGAGAAATGAACAAAACCCGCCTTGGCTTCGCTGATAAAAGAATTTAGTTGGTGGCATTAATAAATTTATTGTTGTATTTGTAGCGAGGGGCTTATTGGGGTTAGACGAATCGAAAGAATAGTCATGCATGCCAAACACTTGATATCTGGTTATAATAGGCCTTGAGATCTGGACTGAATTTAGTAAGATCACCTCCTTTGGCACAAAATTTGTATCCGATGCATTCATCTGTGTGTATCCAGACACTTGGGATGATGCTGGCCTCAATTATCAATTGTTGTTTATAATAATCTTGTAATCTTTGTATGTCTCCATTGTATTGTACATTTAGAGTCTTGACTTTCAGGAGGTCCTTGTCCAGGTACATGTATTTTTTACAGTTTTGAAGTCCACCATTGGTCCATAATAATTCAGTTGAATTAGTATTCATATGACCCAATTGAGTTGCACAAATCTGACCTCCTTCCGATATCGGGCCGATGATCGACAGAGGAGTGCTATGTATTGAAAATTTAGATCCCATTATCACTTGTCCAAGCCAGAACAATTCTTTATCACCGTAGAACATTGAACTTGTCTTGTACCAATATTGTAGCACTGTAGACACCAAAAGCCCCGATAAATGAGATGATTTTTTAAATACCACTACTCCACTATCTACCAGGTGCTTTTCACGACGTCCAGCGAACATTTCAGCTGTATCCCTAGGCAATATATTTACAGTTTGTGAGAAGAATGGCGAGCTAGCGTCATTCGGAATATTCATAAGGTACTTCAATAATGAGATATCGGCTTTGGAAAGTTGCTCATCCGGTAATACCCGATCCCGAAATAGAACCATACCCGAGTCGAGGTATTCAGGTAATTGGAAGAATTGGCTTGGTTCGATGAACGGAACAACATCAATATCCATCAACACAACGTCTTCAAAAGAATTGAATATCAGTGCTAACCATTTATTTCCGAATCTTTGGAAAGTTGAGGAATACAGTGGCACTAAATAACGAGACACATCTATAAAAGATATCGATTGCAGCAGTGAATGATCAAGAATGTATTGTTGAATGTCCTCTGTGAGCTCTCCCTTATGTATAATCTCGATAGGAAGTTGGTTTTTCACAAATTGAAGCACGTTGAGTAATTTTAGTAGCCATACAACTTGTCCTGGATGCATAGTAAGGGCTATACCTTGGCCCTTGCTTTGCTTCAGAAATGTATTCCAAAAACTGTTAGTAGCTGTAGTATTGGAGGCTATATCGAAAAATGGAAACAAATGCGACTCAATATCCTGGCTCATGTCCATTTCAAAGTCATTCTCCACATAGCAATTCAAAAAGATATTGATCTGCTTTAAAGTATCCCCCAATTTATCATTAGATTCGAATTTTTTGAAGTAATCGTGAATTTGGAAATTGGGAGTCAACTGGCCCAATTTATTGAAGTACAACTGACATTTACGTGACAAGTCAAACTGGTCCACTAGAGGGTGCTCCAACTGTAACTGGCGGATGACATTCTGCAGAGGCAGAGCCTTTGTGGAGACGGAAAGTGTGTATAATAAGAAACAAGGTAGCACCAACAAGAAGGTGGCACTCAACAGCGCCGATTTTCTGAATAACCGGATCTTCATGCTTGTACTGCTCTGGTCTGCTTTTTATGCCACGAGGTTCCCTCACCTTTAAATACCTTGAGTAGATCCAAGCCCTTGGCGTTCCGCTTTGGGGATACCAAAAAAATCTCACTAGTACGAGAGAAAAATAGTGCACTGCATGTGACCCCAAAAGATGCGCGTGCAACGGTGCTTTTCGTGTTTGTTTTAACGCGTGCGCGAAATTGGACGTGCAGCTGAGCAATAGGCGGAGAGATGCGCTGTGGGGGCCAATGATAAGGATCGGTCCGAATTGTTCTGGATTATTGTTGGGGCTTTGAGGCGCTGAAAAAGGTCAAAATCTACGAAAATGAATGGGCCGAATCGTTCAGAGCATTCTATCTATATTAAACAAGCAAACTGAATTGAATATTATATAACCTACCAAGTGTAACGGAAAGTGTCCTCTTTTTCTTTGTCGGTCAAATCCAAACCGTCTTCTTCAATGTTGAAATCAGAAGTTGGTTTGCCGTACTTGCGGTCACGTCTTCTGTTTTCGATGATACAACCAATTCCGTAGATTAAGATAGCAGCAAAGGCGATCGAGATGAACAGTAAAATGGCATGGTATCCTGTAGGGTAAGTTGGGGCTTCGGTGGAGATGAAGAATTGAGGAGCGACAATGTTGGAGACACAGTACGAGATGAAGTTAACAGCATTGACGGTGGTCTTCTTGGTGTGACCAGCAGTGTTGGCCATAGACAACAGGGTCATCGCAACGTAAGGACCCCAGTAGAAGTAGAAGAAGTAGTACAGTAAAAGCTTAGATGTTTTCATGGAAGAGTCCAATTTCATCATCAAGACACAACAGACCAACGGACACATCAAGACAATCAGTACCCAGAAACATCTGAATCTCTTTGGTTCCAACAAAGTACCACTGGCAATTAACCAGGAACTGAAAGTCATGAAAATACCTGTTGGCATACCCAACAAAATAGTACGGAAAGTCGAGTAACCTAAACCACTGACAATTTGAGCCAGGAAGGTGACAAGAGAACCGTTAGGAATGTTGATCGAGAACACAAATACCAGCATAACCCAGGTCTTCCAATCTAAAAGCAGCTCCTTGATTTGAGCCTTCTTGTAGACAGTGTTTCTAGTACCTGTTTTGTTTCCCTTGGTTCTGTCAATAGCAATGAACTTTTCTCTCTCGGTGAAGAAACGACAAGTCATTGGAGAATCCGGGATCAAATAGTACATGAAGAAAGTAACAAAGAAGGTGATAGCACCGAAGGTGAGGAACAATAATTTCCACTTGGCAATAGAAGCACTGGAGTGGCCGAGAGCGTACGATAAGACAGAAGTAATCAAAGAACTGAAACCGGAGAACCAAATAGCAGTTCTGAAAGGTTGTTCACTCTTCTTGTAAAACATAGAAGTAATGACAGTACTCAGAGGGAATAAGAAAGTCTCACCCATTCCCAACAAAAATCTCATAACAGCCAAACCAGCAAAATTGCTACCAGCAGCCATACACATCAAAACAATAGACCAACACCAGAAGGAAATACAAAGACACTTGGCGACTGGGAACTTCTGAATAATAAAGTTGGCTGGCAGCTCCATCACTAAGTACCCAAAGTAGAAAATAGATCCCAACCAAGAGTACTGTTGCCCCACCAAGTTAGCATCAACCTTCATTCCATACAAAGCAGCATTAGAGATAACAATCTTATCCAGCGCAGCCAAAGTAATCAGAATAGTCATGATTGGCATGAGAATCCAGTCGATCTTACGAAGCACCTTCTTCAGCTCTTCCTCTGTATAGTCCAGATGCTCTGGATGTTCCATCAAGAACTTGGCACCCAAGTCCAAGTTCTCCTCACCCAGAGACAATACCTTCTCACTCAACGAAGTGGCGGTAACTTTCATCGTAGTCTTTTCCTCGTCTATACTAACCATTCTTAGTCCTGTACGAATATCAGTAATGTTATACCTGATACATAATCTCACGCTGCCCGACAAAGAGGGGATACCGATCTACTTAAATAAAGAGTTGGTTTAAGTTAAAAAAAACTGCACCTTGCTGATTTCTTATCAAGCTGAAAAATATTGAAATTCTGTGTGACCTTTGGTCAAAGAAGGGCAAATTGGCGAGAGATGATGCTTGGAGCGGCACAGCTGGTTATCTGAATTATAGCTGCTGGATTTATGCCCCGGTTTTAGGGCAGGGCACAAACTTTTGCGTTTATCCTGGAGCGGGCCAGCGCATACGATTTCCCTCGCTAAGACGAGGCGCTCTTAAGGGTTCTTTTCCTTGTTAGGAGGGGCAGACTAGTCATTGGATAGTGAATTTGCGCGGAACTCGCTAAGCGCTCGATGAGGATGACCTTCGAGGAAAATATTAGGAAGGGGGAAAATATATCCGAAAAGGGGCTGTTTGAAAGGGGAGAGGAAAATACACTTTTAGTGAGGGGGATGAGGTATGACCTGGGAAAGGCATTGCAATAGGTATGAGTAATTATGAATAACAAGTAATTATACGAAGGTGAGATTTAGATGTAGACGGCCATTCTAGATTAAAGTCCCGATGAAATCTCTTATCGTTGTCGCATACAACTTCCAACTTGCTGATCTTGCGCTTATCGTTCAAGCGATCAGTTGCAGTTGCAATTCCGATATCTTACTGATAAAAGCACATGATAACAGTTGAGCCCCTAATTCCAACGTAACAGACTCTATTGACCCTGTAAACCCAGCTAAAGATCTTTGGAATTTGCCCTCTTCATTTATGGTCCAAGCCCTTCCAGCGGCTACACCTCCCTCGGTTAAAATTTCTCTCGGTGATAACTCAACGATAACGGAAAAAAACAAATCTTTTTAGAGAAATCGGATGCGCCGAGCTCGTGTGTATAGCTGTGGATAGTGACTAGGGCAGTGAGAGAGTGGAGGTACGAGCTTGATTGAAACTGGAACCGCGCTCGTACCACTGAACTCCCGAAAACAAGTGATAAAATAAATACAACTGTGTTTTTCATCATCTTTCTATATCTCAACCAACGATATAGATCGAACTACAATGCCTAAAACAGTACTCATCGTCGGAGCTGGTGTGATGGGTTTATCCACCGCCGTTCACTTGGCTGAAAAGGGTGGTTACCAAGTTACAGTCTTGGATCCTCATCCAGTACCTTCTTTGTGGTCTGCTTCTAATGATTATAACAAGATTATTAGATGTGAATACACCGACTTCATTTACACTAAAATTGCTGTGGAAGCTGTGCACCAATGGAGAAGTGATCCGATCTTCAAGGGGATTTACAATGAGTCCGGAAGAATCTTGATCACCCCTGAGAGTCACCAAGGTAGAAAAGAGTTCGAACGTGTCTCAATTGAGAATTTGAGAAAGATCCCAGGTGAGGGTTTGAAGATCGAGTATATGAAAGGTGGTGACAGTTTGAGAGAGAAGTTTTCATGCTTGGAATTCAATACTGTTGCTCCAGGAACTGAACTGAAATGGAATCCTGAGGCTGGTTACGCCCATGCTGCTAACGCTTTAGAGCTGATGTACAAGAAACTGAGTAGTTTGGGTGTTAAATTCATCTTTGGTCTGGCTGGGTTCGCCCAAAAAGTTGAGGGAGACTACGTTGTCGCTAAGGATGGTTCCAAATATACTGCTGACCAAATCGTCATCAGTGCTGGTGCCTCTACTGGGTATATCGTCAATTTGGAGAACCAACAGAGTGCCACAGGTTTGTTCGTCAGCCATATCAAATTGACTCCAGCTGAATATGAAAAGTACAAGGACATGCCGATTATCTTTGACGCTGAGATGGGTTACTTTTTCCCTCCTGATCCGGCTACCAGAATGATGAAGCTTGCATTACCTGGTTCTGGTGCGTCCCATATGGTGTCGGACCCTCATAATCCTTCACAACATACGTCGCTTCCTCGTTATAAGTCCGACAATCCTAAGGACACTATGCCTAAGGTTTCGGTATTACACTGTAAGCAGTTATTGGCCAAGTATATTCCTGAGTTACTGTATCACGAATTACTTGATTCCAAGCTGTGTTGGATCGCAGATACTGCCGACTCTCACTTGATTGTCGATAAAATTCCAAATTCTGAGAAGATTTATGTTGCTACCGGAGACAGTGGACATGCTTTCAAGTATTTACCAAATATCGGTAAATATATAGTTGCTAAGCTTGAAGGTACTTTGCTGGCTGAGTACGAAACTCCATGGAAATGGAGAGGAGGACTGGCTGCCTTCGATCCTACACAATGTGATTGGAGAGTTGTTACTGAGGCTTTAGATTTTGCTGATGTCGATTGGCTTGATGAAGCTTCTCTTAACTTACGTAAATCGAAACTTTGAATGTATTTAGATAATAGATAGTATTTATTGATTAGTGGTAGATGTAGCTAGTTGAGAAACCGGGTTGTGAATTAAGAAAAGAGTACCATAAGAGAAGTGAGGTTTTCAGAAACCCAACATTCCATATTTTCTGATGTTCACTACTGCGGTTAGGCTTATCCAGTGCTAGATCTCGGAATACAATCCCCGTATCTCCACCGAATCAAAGGTAATATCTCAGCTAATAGCAATGCTTGGCCTTGGAATCTTACCCTCATTTGGGATACATCCCATCGCAGTTGGTAGAATGCCCTTTCTCCCTTTATCTCCACTAACCTCATCTCGTTTCCAGCGCATCCAACTGCCCTCTCCATTTCCCTCATCTCCCCTCATCTCGTCTCTAACCCCCAGCGCATCCAACTTCCCTCTTTCCTCTCCGCTGTTCCCCCGATAAGAAATCTGCCCCTCGTCATGCCCAACTTGCCAGGAAATCGTAACCGCGCACGCATCACTCACACTGAAAAAATATAAAATCTGCCCTTTGATGAATCGAGTATCGGAAGCGCCATTTCCACAGAGGGGTCCAGTTCAGGTATATATAGCCACGCTCAGAAGCTAACTATACTCACTGGGTCAAACATACACATATCATCATGACTGTCGAGGGTGGTATTAGAGTCTCCATCGATAGAGGTGGAACCTTCACCGATGTTCTTGCTATCATTCCAGGCCAAGAAGACTACGTCTTTAAGTTACTTTCGGTCGATCCTTCTAACTATAAGGATGCCAATATTGAGGGTATAAGAAGAGTTCTTGAGAAGCTGACAGGTGAGAAGATCCCAAGAGGTGTTCCTTTGGATACCAGTAAGATTGAGTCCATCCGTTTGGGTACCACAGTTGCTACCAACGCTCTTTTAGAGCGCAAAGGTGAGAAATTTGCCCTTCTTATCACTGAAGGGTTCAAAGATCTTTTACATATTGGAGACCAATCGAGACCTGATCTTTTCGACCTTAATATCCGTAAGCCAGAGCTGTTATATGACACAGTTATCGAGGTGGAAGAAAGAGTCACCTTGCCTCTGTATTCTGAAGATGCCAAGGGCTACACTGCTCAAGATTTAGTCGATGGTAAGGACTACGTCTTGGGAGCCACTAAAGAGGTGGTCCAGATCTTGAAACCTCTTAATAAAGAGAAGATCAAGCTGCAATTATTGGAATTAAAGGCTCAAGGTTACAGAAGTATTGCCGTCTGTCTTGTTCATGGTTACAATTTCCAAGAACATGAGAAACAGATTGGCCAGTTGGCCAATGAGATCGGGTTCAGAAACATCTCTTTGTCCCATGAGTTGCTTGCTATGATCAAGGTGGTCAACAGAGGTCAATCTACTTGTATCGATGCCTATTTGACCCCTATTGTCAAGGATTATATCGATACTTTGCTCAGTGGATTCAAGCCTGGCTTTGAAGAACACACCAGAGTCGAGTTCATGATGTCCGACGGTGGTTTATGTCATTATGACAAGTTCACCGGGTTGAAACTGTTATTGTCTGGTCCAGCCGGTGGTGTTGTCGGTCATGCCCAAACTTGTTACGATCCAGAAGAAGGAACTCATGCTATCGGATTTGATATGGGAGGTACTTCTACTGATGTGTCCAGATATGCTGGTAATTATGAGCATGTCTTCCAAACCATCACTGCTGGTATCAAGATCGCTGCTCCTCAATTAGACATTAATACTGTCGCTGCCGGTGGTGGTTCTATCTTGACCTATAAGAATGGTATCTACAATGTCGGACCTGAATCTGCTTCTGCTCATCCTGGTCCAGCTTGTTACAGAAAAGGTGGTCCTTTGACCGTCACCGATGCCAACTTGATGTGTGGTAGAATTTTACCTCAGTTCTTCCCTAAGATTTTTGGTCCTAATGAAGATATGCCTTTAGATGAGGAGATTGTCAAGAAGAAGTTCCAAGAATTACTGGACGAGATCAACCTGGACCATCCAGATACCAAACCAAAGACTGCCTATGAGGTAGCTTTAGGTTTCTTGAATGTTGCTAATGTCGCCATGGCCAAGCCTATCACTCAATTGACCGAGAACAAAGGTTATGATGTCACCAAGCATAACTTGGCTTCTTTCGGAGGTGCTGGTGGTCAACATGCCAATGCTTTGGCCAAGGTTCTTAAGATGAAGAGAGTTGTTATTCATAAATATTCTTCTATTTTGTCTGCCTATGGTATTGCTCTTGCTGACGTTGTTCATGAGGCTCAAGAGCCAACTTCTGTAGCTTATTCTGCCTCCACCAAGGGAGATCTTTTGGTCAGTTGTAATAAATTGAAGGCCAAGGTTGCTCTGGAGTTGAAAGAACAAGGTATAGGTTCTGTAGACTATGAGATCTTCTTCAATATGGGATATAAAGGTTCTGATTCTCGTTTAATGATTAGAGAAGACACCCAAGATTCCGGATTCGATTTCTTAGAAAAGTTCTATGAAGATCACCAAAGAGAGTTCTCCTTCAATGATAAGACTAGAGACGTTATTGTCTCCGATATTAGAGTCAGAGGTAGTGGTAACTTGAATAAGATCACCGAACGTTCACCTTTCAAGGATCTTGCCGCTACCAAAGTGTTCCCAGCTAATGCCAAGGAACAATTGACCACTAAGATCTACTTTGAAGATGGTTCTCTCGATTCCAAGGTGTACTTCTTGAGTGACTTACCTGTAGGATCTGCTGTCCAAGGACCAGCTTTGATCTTGGATAATACTCAAACTATCTTAGTTGAGCCAAATTCCAAACTTGTAGTATTACCTAAACATGTCATTATCGACTTAGAAGGTGAACAAGAGAAGAATATCTCGTTGACCCAAGTTGATCCAGTTCAATTGTCCATCTTCTCCCACAGATTCATGGCTATTGCCGAGTCTATGTGTACGACTTTGCAAAAGATCTCTGTTTCTGCTAATATCAAGGAGAGAATGGACTTCAGTTGTGCTTTGTTTGACGATGAAGGTAATTTAGTAGCCAATGCTCCAGCTGTTCCGGTCCATTTATCATCGATGTCGTTCGCTGTTAAGTACCAAATTGCTCATTGGAAGGGTGATATCAAGGAGGGAGATATTCTCGCTACTAACCATCCTAAGGCTATGGGTACTCACTTGCCAGATATCACTTTGATCTCTCCTGTCTTTATTGACGGAAAGATCACCTTCTATGTTGCTTCTAGACTGCATCATGCCGAGATCGGTGGTACTGTCTCTGGAAGTATGGACTCTAATGCTACTTCTCTTGACCAAGAAGGTGCTAAGTTCATTGCTTGGAAGGTTGTTCAGAAGGGAGTCTTTGATTACGCCGGTGTTGACAAATACTTCATTGAAGAACCACAACAATTTGAGGGTTCCTCTCCTTCTAGAAAGGTTAGTGACAATATTGCTGACTTGAAGCTGCAAATCGCCTCTAACCAGAAGGGTATTAACTTGTTGGCTGAAGTATTTAACGAGTATGGTACTGATATTGTATTGTTCTATATGAAACTGATCAAGGACACCTCTGAGCTGCTGGTTCGTAAATTCCTCAAGCAATTAGCTAAAGAGAACAAGCACCGCTTGCCTTTACATGCTGTAGACTTCATGGATGACGGAGCTAGAATTGAGATCTCCATCAGTATCGATGAAGAAACAGGTTCTGCTGTCTTTGATTTCACCGGTACTGCTGATGAAACTTATAACTGTTTCAATGCTCCTCGTGCCATTACTCATGCTTGTATCACTTACTGTTTGAGATGTCATATCACCGATGGAGACTTGCCATTGAACGAGGGTGTCTTGGCTCCATTGACTGTTATTATTCCAGACGGTACTGTTTTGAACCCAAGTGAAACTGCTGCTGTCTCTGGTGGTAACGGTATCACATCTCAGAAGATCACCGACACCATCTTGAAGCTGTTTGGTACTGTCGCTGCCTCTTATGGTTGTATGAACTGTATTTGTTTCGGTCAAGGTGGTATTGACAAACACACTGGTGAGATGGTTCCAGGATTTGGTTTCTGTGAGACTATCGGTGGTGGATCTGGAGCTGGTCCAGGTTTCCATGGTTTCAGTGGTACTCAATGTCACATGACTAACACTTTGATGACCGACCCTGAAGTTTTGGAGCAAAGATATCCAGCTGTTTTGAAGCAATTCTCTGTCAGAGTCGGCTCTGGTGGTAAGGGTCAATGGAATGGTGGTGATGGTTTGATCAGAGAATTGGAATTCACTTCTCCTGTCCATGCTTCTGTCTTGACTCAAAGAAGAACTGTCAGTCCTTATGGTATCAACGGTGGTGGCGAAGGAGCCAAGGGTGAAAACAGATTGGGTAGAAAGGGTAAAGACGGTAAGATCTACTGGAAACATCTCGGTCCAACTGCTGAATTGGAATTGAACGTAGGTGATATCTTGAAAATCAGTACTGCTGGTGGTGGTGGTTGTGGTGCCGTTGGATCTCCAGCTATCCCACCTCTGTCGTTATCTTCGACTTCTCAATTCAAGCATGTTCCTATCGCCGGTGGAAGTGCTGCTCAATTCAAAGAATCATTGGATTCTTCTCAATAGTTAACTAATATTATTAATACTTATAATTAACCCCCTTGTAGATCTACTATTTCCTAATTAGGAAATTCGGAAAATAGATAAGATAAGCGAGAAGATTTAAGCTTTTTAAGGTTTAGTTAGCCGACGGATCTGTCATTAAGAGTATTATATATAATGAGTTGCCATTGTTGTGGAAGATTGGGGGAATTGAAGTTAGAGGAGTCCCCGACTGCCCCTGAGCCTTTTAAAGTTTACGCTTCGCATGTTTTCGACCCAATTGCCAAGGAGTTTGTTGAGGGTGTCATTTTGACCTGTGATCCTGCTAGTGGTTTAATTATTGAAGTTTCCCAAGGCAATGATCTTAAAGAAGTGACAATTGGTTCTGAAGATGTTGATTTAAGAGGAAAATATGTCCTTCCAGGTTTTGTTGATGCTCATACACATATTTTCTTGCATGCGTATACAGAGAGATCGGCCACCGAACAAATGAGAGACGAGTCTCCACTGGAACGTATCTTGAGAGCTGCGAATCATTGCAGAGCTCTGTTGTTGGCCGGGTATACCACGTATCGTGATTTGGGGTCAGAACTGTTACAAGATGCCGATGCCAATGTTAGAGATCTGATCAATAGAGGAATTATTCCAGGGCCAAGATTGTATGTAGCTACTGAGCTGCTTCTGTCTTCAGGATCATATGAGTTACGTACAGAAAATAGTATGGGTGGATTGAAATTACCTAGAGCTAGTGAACCTTGTGATGGAGTTGACGAGATTAGAAAACTGGTAAGAAAGCGGATTGCCGCTGGAGCCGATTTGATCAAATTCTATGCCGACTATAGAAAGAGAATGATGAGATTCCCTCCTCTGGTCCAACATCCATACAAAGGATCAGTGAAATTTCCTCCAAAAGATCCTAACCCTGCTGTAGTCCTTTTTGCTCAAGAGGAAATGCGTGAGATTGTCGAGGAAGCTAGAAGAAACAAGTGCATTGTTGCAGCTCATTGTGGAGAGAACGACAGTGTTGTCATGGCAGCCAAAGCCGGAGTTCTTACTATCGAGCACGGATATAATGCTGATAAGCCAACTTTGGAACTGGTCAAGGAGAATGATTGTATCTTGGTCCCAACTTTAGCTGTTGTGGAACAATTGCAGACTCCCGCCAAGTTGAAACAAACTCTCCTCACCACCAAGATGCTGTATGATCTTGGAATCAGGCTCGCCTGTGGTGGAGACACTGGAACTTTCTCGCATGGTGATAATATCAGAGAGCTGGAGTTGATGCTCGAACTGGGAGTTCCTCCAGAAGAAGTCTTATCTGCTCTTACCTACAGAGGGTGGGAATCATGTGGTAGTGACTTGATCGGAAGGAGATTCGGATGGTTACTGGAAGGTTGTGCTGCTGATATAGTCGCAGTAGATTCAGATCCTACAGTGGACTTTAAAGTCATGAGAAATATCAAATTTGTTATGAAAGATGCAGAGATTTACAAGCAAGATGGGTTGCCTGTTTGTGAAAAGTTTATTTAGTAGACGATAACGGGAGCATCCTCGTCATCTTCTTCAGAGAAACGATACTCATCGTCCTCCAGGGTTAATGAGATCATTAATTTGAATTTGGACTCGAATTTCTGAAAAATCTGTAGAATGATCTTTTGTAAAATCTTTAGTTCACTGGTAGGCTCAAGATTGTAGAAGACAAACGACTGGAACAGTTTGAGCAGTTTCAAGAACATCATATCATACAATTTAACGATTCCTTCACTCGAAGTTTCACTGTCATCATCCTCGTTCAGGACTAATTCAAGAGGGAGGTTGGTAAGCATAAGGTCAAATAGCGAGAAAAACTCTATATAAAATCTGGTTTTCAATGTCACCAGCTCGAAACTCATTAATAACAACATCAACATATCTAACCATTGCTCAGAAGAATTGTAGTTATTTAAAACCATTATATTAACAAAACAGATCTGGAACTCGGCGATGTACATGTCCTCGCTGACTAAAATCTTCTGAAGTAAATACTGAGTCTTGTCCATGGATTGGTTAGTTATGTCCTCAGTAGTAGGATTTTCCAGTACGACGGTATGTTTGAAGTCAATAACTGAGTAATTCAATTCACGATATTTTTCAGAATCCAAAGCCTTTAAAATGGGTTCTTCATTTGGATCTTTGCCCTGAGAAATGAACTTCTGGGTGATCTGAGATGCTAAATTTTGGTTCTCTTTCCTCGAAGCGTCCATTGAAGAGATTGTAACACTCACTAACTCGCCCCCATGGCTAGGAAATGCAGACTCAATTGCTTTGATAGATAACTTATTGGTAAGTACGGACCAGTCCTTGCTAAGATATTTCTCTTGACCACTCAAAGCCTCGAAATTAAGCAAATACAGGTAATTATCATGAATTTCAGGTATCCATTTGGCTATATTTAACGAGACTTCGTCGATATCTTTGACAGCTCCTACTGTCTCCCCATCGGCGGATCTTTTTTTGGCTCCAGTAGTGATGATCCCAGGTTTGTGATCAGCCAATTGAAGTTTATCGTCTATGACAATCACGTCAAATACATCATTTGATCCATTCCACACACAAACATAAACACATCCATCCCTCAGTTGTAAATAGACACCATGCCGTACCCCCAAACTCAAGTCTGAATAATGGAGAAAATGGATTCCCAGATCCACTAGTTTGAAGCCTTGGAAATTGGAGAGATTCTGGTCGAAATTGAAGAAATTGAAGTCGACTCCCACATTTATCTGCTCGGCTGGAAGCCCCACAAAGTATATAGTAGCCTTTGGCGGGGTCGACATAGTTCTGACAGCTTCTTCAAGACCCTTCAAATCTTACAAATTTATTGTACATTTTAAGCTTAAGGTTAAAAGACCGTTTTTTCCAACGGAAGGGAAACTTTTTTCCTAATTTGGTAATATCTTGCGGTGAGACGGGGAGAAAGCCGTTGAATTTTTTAGTAGGAGATGAGCAGGTGAAAGATTGTTGATAGGGTTGATTAGGTCTATGGGATCGGGGAAGAGAAGCGGAGATCAAGAGGGAAAGATGCGCTGTGACTGCGAAATTGATAAGAAGGCGTAAGCGAGGCAAGTGTGGAGTAGCAAGGATGTGAATCTAGTTGATCATACCCATCTATTATACTGTGTATTTATTGTGGGGAAACAAAGTTTTGAGGTGGATTGTGTAGTGTGTAATGTGCTTCATGTTTACACGGTTTATGTCTCATCACTTTAGTATCCCCAAAATTAATACTCGTGCTCACTAATTGACTAACTCCATTTTAGTCGATCCAAATTTCCTACCAATTTGCATTTTACAAACACAGAAATCGTAACCGCATCGATTACAGGAGAAATTTTTTCATTTGTTTTGGTGCATGCGAATGGGAAGGTATGGTGGTGGGTGAATTGGGCAGTAATTGGCAAATTTAAATCCTCAATGTACGTAGCTTATTCTCAGTCAAGTCTTAGTATCATCGTTTCGAAATATCTCCTCCATCCCTCCCAAACTCACTCTCATTCTCTCCATAACCCTCTAGAACTTTCCCTCATTTTGGGGGTAATCGAGATTTGAGGGGGTAAAAACAAAGGAAATTTCTTTTTTTTTCTCTTGTTTTATTCATCGGAAAAAGCCTACCTGCATAACCAGTTGAATGGGAAACAACTTACTTCATTCAGAGACGAATTCCTGTTCCCCATGCTTCGAGACCCATCTTTGAGACTAATTTTAGTAAATTCTGAAATGTACTCATCTCACGAAATTTTGAGTTTAAAAAAGCATAAATAAGCTTTATCCCTCTTTTCGCTCGAAGATATTTGATTTCCACCAGTTGTGTTGAAATAAAGCATTATTGTGATGGGGTCCGCAGTTGGATTGAAAAACAATGTTGATGATATAGTAGAAGCTCCTAAGAGGCCGGAATTACTTGCCGAGAACTCCTCGTCCACTTTGACTCCTCTTCGTGATCTCGAGGACAAAAAAGATGGTGACGAGAATTATGATAATTTTGATGATGAAAAGACTATTTACGATTTTGATGAGGATGTCAGTGCTTCTAAAGAGGTTGAATATCCCGATGGTGGTTTGAGAGCTAATTTGGTGGTTTTTGGTGCATTCATAGGTTTGGTAGCCGATTTCGGATTCCTGAACTCGATTGGAACAGTTGAGTCGGAAGTAAGCACTACCATTCTCAAAGATACTTCATCTTCCACTATTTCGTGGATCTTTGCCGTTTTCATGCTGTTGATGTACGCTGGCAATGTCTTATGTGGTGGAATATTTGATAAATATGGTTATAAATGGCCAATGGTTGCCGGAACAACTTTGTTCTGTGGCTCATTGATCCTGACTCTGGAATGTACTACCGTCGGACAGTTTGTCGCAGTATTTGGAATTCTTGGAGGGCTCGGTTCTTCCTTATGCATGACCCCCTTGATTGGTGTAATTAGTCATTGGTTCTTAATTAACAGGGCTACTGCAACTGGTGTTGCAACTATGGGTGGATCTGTTGGTGGTATTATTTTCCCAATGATGTTAAAACAATTGTTCCCAACTTTAGGTTTTAAATGGACCATGAGAATCTTGGGGTTAGTTTGTCTTGCATGTTTGAGTATTAGTATGTTTTTGATCCGCGACAGACGTCAAGAGATCTCTCTGGCCAATTCCAATGACACAGGTAAATCTATGTGGAAAAATATGTTCCAAATTAGTGCTTTGAAGGATAAGAAATTTCTTGGTTTGATTGGGGGGTTATTTTTGACTGAATTATCCTTGATGACGGTCTTGACTTATTTACTGTCTTACCTGATATCAAAGGGGGTGTCAGCTGGTAACGGAAATGTTCTTATTACCATCTATAACGCATCAGGAATTCCTCTGAGGTGGATTGCCGGAAGATGTTCAGACAAATTCGGATGTTTTAATGTCATGGCGACTTCTTGTGTTGTAGTGGTGGTTTTGAATTTCGGAATCTGGTTCCCATTGGGAGACAATTGGTGGGCATTGTGTTTATACTCCCTGATGTACGGTATTTTCTCAAGTACAATTTTGACATTGAACCCAGTATGTTGTGCCCAGATCTGTGATATCAGAGATTTTGGTAAGAGATATTCTACAATGTACTTCTTTGTTCTGTTTGGAAATTTGTTCGGTATCCCTCTGGCAGGTGCTATCATTTCAGATGCAGGATATGATATGCTTGTGATCTACGTTCTGTCATTGAGTCTGGCAGGTGCCATTGTTTGGGCTTTCACCAGATACTTGGTTGGAGGAACAAAACTTGCAAAGTGTTAAATAATAATAAATAATGACTACAATTGAATGTTAAAAAAGATGCTCCCATTGTACATGAAAGGCTTTATTTAGAAATAAGTTATAAAAGGTAACGAAAGAAGTTATCAAGTCTATAATCATAACATTATTTCGAAATTATAGATGTCAAAAAGGTATAAATATGTTCTTTTGGATTTAAATTGATTGTGAAAGCTCTTACAACAACAGCATAGCGACGACGGCAATGGCAGCGGCAGCAGAACCGGTAGACAAACCTAAGTTGACAGCACCACCAGTGGACTCAGAAGTAGAGACAGTGGAGTTGGAAGAGGAGTTGGAAGAGTTGGCAACAGCCTTACCCTCTCCAGAGACAGCAGCATAAGCGCTAGCTTGAACGTAGACAGTAGTGGTAGTAGCAGCCTTAGTCTTGTCGAATCTACCGGCCTTGTGAGTACCAGAAGAAGTAGAGGTAGTGGCAGCCTTAGTCTTGTCGAATCTACCATCCTTGTGGGTACCAGAAGAAGTAGAGGTGGTAGCAGCCTTGGTCTTGTCGAATCTACCATCCTTGTGAGTACCAGAAGAAGTAGAGGTGGTAGCAGCCTTGGT